>PVNU02003774.1:0-78224 GCA_003013855.2 Liriodendron chinense | reverse complement strand
GCTCGACCGGTCGTGATGATTAACGATCGACCTAGACCGGTCGTCCCGACCGGCTGGATTTCCTTTGCCAATAGCTTTTTTTTTTTAGAAGAAGAAGAAGAGATATTATTGAGCCATCAGGGAAATATACAGAGCATATAGATTCAGGTAGTTCCTGGGAATAAAATTCCCGAAGGCTACCTATCGTGAACTCCCTAAGGCCCAACCTAGGGGGAAAACGGCCTAGAGGAAGCCTTTATCCCTTCTAATGGAGCCCAACCCCACTTTGTCTAAAACTATATTGCCTCTAATAAAATCTGGAAGCTCCCTAACCGAAGAAAAGAAAGAGCAACGTTGCTATCTGCTGCTCATTTTAGCCAAACCGTCAGCAACCTTGTTGGCTTCTCTCGACGTTGCGAGCTCCTTCGCCAATAGCTCAAACTCTCTAGACTGCTTTAGTCACGTCCAACTGATTGTGAGACGCACAAATTCTCATGCGAAACTTGCTATTTTGATTTTAAACTTTTGTTTCTGCGTAGGATTCTTTCTATTCTTGTTATTAGGATTTATGGTTGATGTCTAAAGTATAAAAACTCTTTTATTTTCATGTTTGAGGATTCATTCATCAATAATACTATTTTTTCTCTTTGCTCGTGTTCTTCGAGTGCCCCTTGAGAAATCAAGGTAGATCGAGTTATTGTGCTCGATCGGTCCATGCATTTTGATCGATTATCCTACGAGAGAGAGAGAGGAGAGAGAGGGGGGGGGGGGGGGGGGGGGGGGGGTTAGTTGGACCGATCATCCTACGAGAGAGGTGGTGTTTGATCTTGCTTCGTTGACGTCTGTGCTAGAAAGGAGCCACAGGCTTAGATTCTCTAAGTTGTCAACATGTTGTAACATCGTGGCCACCTGATCAGTGGACCAACGTGATTGAGGTATGATCCTGAAGGAACGAAACCACCTGATGGACAGCTATGATGTACCACGGGCGCGGATTTCCTGTGAAAAGCCTTGCGCAGGAAGTTCCTGCGCTGGGAACCAAGGTGGGGCCCACAGTGATGTTTTTTTGATAAATCCACCCCATCCATCCTTTATTGGGAGCTCATTTTAGGACATGAGAACAAAAATGATCCGGATCCAAGACTTGAGTGGGCCTCACTAAAGGAAAAGGTGGGTAGGGAAATTACTACCGTTGAAACCTCCCTGGTCCATAGTGATGTTTATATGACATCCATACTGTTCATAACGTCACTACTATTGGGATGAACTGGAAACACAAATATTATCCTGATTCGAAGCTCCTGTGGCTCCACAAATATTTCAACAGTGGACGTTCAATCCTCACGTTTTCGGCCCACTTGAGTCTTGTATCCGGTTCATTTTTGTTCTCATGTTATAAAATGAGCTCCCAAAACGGATGGACGGTTGGATTTATCCTAAAACATCACTGTGGCCCAACTTGGTTCAGTAAACTATGGACCGATTTGTTTGGATGATGACAACATTCAGTATCCTGTAAGTCATGTTCATATTAGGCCGGTAGACACACCAACTGCTTCTTTGAAAAATCCCTGTCTTGATTCACTCACTAATTTAGCTGTGCTTTAACAAGTCAACTGAAAGGAACGCTACTTTTTTCTGACGCTGAAATGATAACTTCTCAGCCCATGAAATACTTCAGCGACAGGTGGAGTATCAGCTACCTAATTGATCCTTCACCCCCAGGAGTTCAATGAGAAGCTGTGATATGTGAGTTTATCTGGATTGCATTAATCAGGATCCAGGCAGAGACCAACAATGAAGTTATGACTAATGCTGTGTAACAGTTTTATGTAGCTTGGTTTGAAAACTTTAAATAGATGGTTAACTATTTTGTTGGTATTGTGTTTTATGTCTTGATGAATGAGTACAGCAGAATGAATGATTATTTAAATAAATATTTTAAAAAATTAAACATTTTAGCCACAATTTGTAATAAAGGCTAAAACATATTTTTAGCCTCAGTTGACAGAAACTGAGACTTGGATTTAGTCTCGGTTGTTGAGAACCAAGGGGATAAATTGAATTTAGCCTTGGTTGTTGAGAACCGAGGTGATAAACTGAATTTAGCCTCGGTTAATGCCAAGAGAGATTAAATTTGTCTTTAGCCTCAGTTTTGTTGCAGTTACCTAAATCGAGGTTACAACTCTCGTGGCTAAAGGTTTTAGCCTCAATTGTTAGGAATTGAGGTTAAAAAAAGATTTAGCTTCGGTTGAAGACAATTGACGCTGAAATTTGGATTTAGTCTCAATTGGAAACAATGGATGCTAAAAACTTGATTTAGCCTCATTTAGATGCAACCGAAGCTAAAACGGTTCTGGTTATAAAAGTCTTTTTCGCCTCAGTTGCTAAAAGTGAGGCTAAAGCCTTTAACCACGGGGGTTGAAGCCTGGATTTAGATAACTGAGACAAATTGAAGCAAAACTGAGGCTAAAGGCTTTAGCTTCAGTTTTAAACATTTTTAGCCACAAGTTTGAATTGAGGCTAAAGGCCTTTTTTCTTGTAGTGTCCGCGCCCATGTACCACTCACGATGGCACATGTGATGGCGTGTAGATGGTACGCCCTGCATGCTCCAATGCGGATTGCATGGTGACCCAACACTCCCTTGCTACGTGGTGTTAGGACTTTGTGGGGCCTACCGTGTTGTGTGTTTTATCCATACCGTTCATCAGTTTTGCCATCTCATTGTAGCAACTCAACCTAAATTAAAGCATATCCAAAGCTGTGTCTCGCTTGCTAGCCCAGCTGGAGACGCCTAGGCGTTTCAACAGCATATCTCAGGTTTGAAATGCTAAGGAGACACTAACTCCACCGGGGTGGGTGCATCGTGTGATTAACCTTGTGGGTGTGTGATGAACCGTGTGAGTGCGTTGGCAGAAAACAGGGTGGGTGCTCTGCATGACTAACCAAAAAAAAAAAAAAACAAAGTATATCCAAAACTCAAATGAACTACACCACAGGAAATAGTGGAATTTGAACGCTTGTCCTGGAAATTTCTTAGGCCATATAATTTTAGATCAAGCTGATATTTGTGTTTCGCTGCTAAAGTCTTTCGCAGGAAGTTCCTGCACTAGGAATCTAGATGGGGCTCACCGTGATGTTTCTGAGAAATCCACGCCATCCATTCATTTTGTGAGCTCATTTTAGGACTTAAACCAAAAAATGAACTGAATCCACACTCAAGTGGGCTGAAAAAGTAAGGATTGAACGTCCACAGTAGAAATATTCGTGGGGCCACAGAAGTCTTGAATCAGGTTAGTATTTGTGTTTTCAGTTCATCCCAGTAGGAATGACATTATGAACGGTATGGATGGCATATTAACATCATTTTGGACCTCAGGGAGGTTTCAACCGTAGAAATTTTCCTGCCCACCTTTTCTTTTAGTGCGGCCCACTTGAGTCTTGGATTCGGTTCATTTTTTGTCGCACCTCCTAAAATGAGCTCACAAAACGGATGGACAGCGTGGATTTCTTAGGCCATATAATTTTAGATCAAGCTGATATTTGTGTTTCGCTGCTAAAGTCTTTCGCAGGAAGTTCCTGCACTAGGAATCTAGATGGGGCTCACCGTGATGTTTCTGAGAAATCCACGCCATCCATTCATTTTGTGAGCTCATTTTAGGACTTTAAACCAAAAAATGAAATGAATCCACAACTCAAGTGGGCTGAAAAAGTAAGGATTGAACGTCCACAGTAGAAATATTCGTGGGGCCACAGAAGTCTTGAATCAGGTTAGTATTTGTGTTTTCAGTTCATCCCAGTAGGAATGACATTATGAACGGTATGGATGGCATATTAACATCATTTTGGACCTCAGGGAGGTTTCAACCGTAGAAATTTTCCTGCCCACCTTTTCTTTTAGTGCGGCCCACTTGAGTCTTGGATTCGGTTCATTTTTTGTCGCACCTCCTAAAATGAGCTCACAAAACGGATGGACAGCGTGGATTTCTTAGAAACATCAAGTGGGCCCCACCTAGATTCCCAGCGCAGTAAATCCGTTTCCTTCAGCGAGCGTGCGTGACCTTACGAAGAGTCGAATGACAACCAAAAATTTACTGTAGGCCCTAGAGCTTTCAATGGTGGACGTCATTATCTAAACCATCTGATAAATATCCACCAATTTATTATTTTTAAAGTTTAACAATCCATCTAAAGTGGGGGAAGCGGATCGCGTACTGAGTAACTCATTACGCTAAGGTACTGCGTAAACCTCTGCAGGGTCCACCGTGATTTATTGTATTTCATCCACTCCGTTCATCCATTTTAGCAGATAATTTTATGTCTTGAGGAAAAAAAAAAAGAAGCCACAAAAGTCCTTAAGTAGACCACACCACAGGAAAACAATGTGAATTGAGTTTGTACCATTGAAAATTTCTTGAAGCCGTGGAAGTTCCGTTATCAAGCTGATTTTGTTTTTTCCCTTCAGCAATGTCTATGTGATCTTGTGAATAGGTTGGATGACAAAGAAACATCACTGCTGGCTCTAGAAAGGCTTCAACGGTGGAAATCATTATACCCACCGTTTCTTGTGGTATGGGCTACCTAAATGCTTAAATTTTGTTTGGACTCCTAAGTGGTCTGGAAAAGCGGATGGATGGTGTAGATAAACTACGTACATTTACAGAGGGCCGAACTGAGTTTACTCAGTACGATAAGAGCTTACTGAGTAACTCATGACGCAAATCCGCTTGGTGACCAATGTACGGTTAAGTTGCTGTCTTTTTTTCTTTTTTCTTTTTAAAGTTAACAATCCATCTAAAGTGGAGACCAATGTAGGTTTAAGTTGATGTCCCTTTCTCTCTCATTTTTCTTTTTTTCTTTCTTTTTCTTTTTCTTTTTTAAAGTTTACAAACCATCTAAAGTGGAGCCAACAGATAAAGATCATGAGAGAAAAAGGATGACATATCTTTATAAAATGCAGCGGTGTAACGACAACGTGCTATCTTTATTCCTCTGTCCTAGTCATTCCAAGGTCTTGGAGGCTCTCTTTTGCCTGTGGTGTTTCTTCTTTATTTCTTTTCAAATAGTATTCTCCTTTATTCTTCTTCCCTAGTCATATCGTGATGCCTGGTGGGCTTTCTTTAGTCAGTTTCAAAACAAGCAGCTGATTAAGATAGCCAAGTTACTCGACTTACGGAAGAGTGCATAACAAGTTTTTCGTTTTTTTGTTTTGTTTTGTTTTGTTTTGTTTTGTTTTTGCTAGTCATGCAACGGACTCACCTTGTTAGCTGCACAACGCACCCACCCACATGCATAAATAAAAAGCTAATACTATCTACCAGCTGCCAAATAAACGGCTGGAGGGTGCATTTCTGCCAACACTACTGAAGTCATTCGATGCCGTTTCTTACCTAAGCCTAAAGGAATAGGTCAGATTACTCTTGAGTTCGGATCGTCTGTGTTGAAAGCACCGCGTCGTCTTCCCTTCCTTGTACATTGCGCTACATAGCACAACTTTTAAGTGTGAAACTTCACTGCCCTCACCATGACCTTTGTGTTACAATCCACAACCGTCCATCAATTTTTCCAAATAGGCCGAGACATGATTCCAAAAATGAAGAACATCCAAAGCTCAAGTGGACCACACCAAAGAACGCAATGGGGATTACACAAACTGTGGTTTTAAAACCTTCCTAGGGTCAACTGTGAGGCTTATCTGACATCTAACCAGTTCATAAGGCCACTCATACCTGTATGACGTTACAACATAAATATCTTCTTGATCAGAGCCGTCTATTGCCCCAAGAAGTTTTCAACGGTAGCATCAATTCCACTGTTTTGTATGGTGTGTTCCACTTGAGCTTTGGATCAGCCTTATTTTAAGCTTGTACTCTAGAAAGATCTGAAAAATTATGTGAACAGTGTGGATCGCGGAAATAAATCATCATGGGCCCGCAATAAATTTCCCACGTCAATAAATTCCGCTGCTAGCTTAGAGAGAGAAAACCGAAACAGTTGAAATGCGGAACTTCCATGGGCCCATCATGAAAGTATTTATTAGATTCCACTCTGTCCATCCACTTTGTTTCATACCTTTTAGTCAATAGGTCGAAAATGAGTCAGATCCAAGACTCAAGTGGGCCACACGACAGGAATGAGTGGGAATTGGACGCCTGCCATTGAAAACTTCTCGAGGCCACAGACGACTCTGATCAGATGATGTATGGTTTTTCCCTGCATTAAGTTCTGAGTGACCTTATGAAGAGATTAGATGGCAAATAATCCTCACAGTGGACCCTAGGAAGGTTTCAACGTTACTCATTCAATCCCATGCCTTTTGTTGTGTGGTCCACTTGAGCTTTGGATGTGACTCGTTTTTTGTCCTATGCTATAGAATAATCTGAAAATATTAATGGACGGTACGGATCTAACAGATAAATCATGGTGAGGCCCAGAGAAATTCCACATGGTAAAAGTGGGGCTGTGTAGCAAGAAAGTTTTGCAAAAGGGAAGTCAGAGGTGGCCTTTGTCTTTGCATTTGTTGTGCTCATCGTGACACACGAAAGTTTCCTAACTCAAGTACCAGGGTTTAGCCTTTGCATTAGTGGTGAGTAAAAAATATAGATACTATCACTTTATATCTATCAAAGTCATTTATTGACTTCCATTCAACAGGATTTTTATTAGGAGACGACTTTTTTAATTAATCAAAAGAAAATCCCACCTATCTATTTATAGGATTTTGGGATTTTTAAGTTCTATATAGGGCTGTAAATGGGTCAGTGGACCCGATGGGGTACCCGGACCCAACCCATTTAGACCCGACCCAGACCCGACCCATTTGTTAAATGGTACGGGTCTGGGTCCAAGAATAGACCCATTTGTTAAACGGTTTGGGTCTAGTTTCCTTTATATTAGGCCCGACTCGACCCGACCCAAACCCATTTAGTAAGTGGGCGGGTTTGGTCTATGTTACAAGGGACCCGTCCAGCCCAGACCCGTCCAGACCCGATTTTAAGCCTTGTAAAATGCTTGCATACTTGATCCAGACCCGGACCCATTAGACCCGGCCCATTTATAAATGGGTCTTGGTGGATCTCCCTCTACCAGACCCGGACCCATTTATAAATGGGTCTGATGGGCTGACTCGGACCCGACCCGGACCCGCCCATTTAGTAAAAGGGTCTGGGTCTAAAATTTGGACCCAGACCCGTTTAGTAAATGGGCGGGTCTGGTTTTGGCTAAACCCGCCCCGAACCCGACCATTTACAGCCCTAGTTCTATAGCTTCATGAGATGAGAAGGCCTGGTTGCAGAACACCTCCGGTTCCTGGAATGGTGAGAAAGTCCATGTCAAAATCTTCATCTCATACGCTGCTGGCGTTATGCTTCTGGTGCATGCACCTCTTGTGCTTGGTGGAGAGATGTAAAGCTCAAGCAAAGCTAATATTACAACAGACCCATCTGAAGGTATATGCATCCTTAGAATCTCAATCTCTCTCTTACGAAAATTTAGAGTTTCATCTTGACAAGGACTCTATTTTCTCTTGTTTTGAATCTTTTGACTGAAATCCAAGCATAACTTTCTTTTGACTTTTTTTTTTTACACCTTAATGTAGTAGCAAGTTGAGACTAAGGGACGAGGGTTGTGTTAGGTTGGCTGTTGGCATTTCTTATGAATCCTGCTAGCCAACCATTTAACCGGAATAAGGCTCGGATGACATGGAGGCGATGAAGCAGAAGTTGAGATTTTTTTTTTTTATTATTCCTATGCGTCAAGTTGTCAGATGTGAAAAAGTGCAATCACAACCATCCATCTTCTGGTCTATAACATACATAGACCACGGATCAAAAGTTGGTATATTGGACAATTACAAGTATATGCGCATTGGGCGCGGATTGCCTGCGAAAGGAATCTGGTTGGGGCCCACCGTGAGGTTTGTGAGAAATCTACGCCGTCCAAACTTTTTGTGAGATCATTTTAGGCGTGACGACCAAAAATGAATGGGATCCAAAACTCAAGCGGGCCGCACTAAAGCAAAAGGTGTGTAGGGAAATTCTTACCGTTGAAACCTCTATGGGGTCCACAGTGATGTTTATATGCCATCCATAACCGTTCATAATGTCATTCCTACTGAGATGAACTGAAAGAACAAATATTATCCTGATTCGAAACGTCTTTGGCCCCACGAATATTTCAACTGTGAAAGTTCAATCATCATGTTTGCGGCCCACTTAAGTCTTGGATCCCGTTCAATTTTGGTCTCAATGCCTAAAATAATCTCACAAAACGGTTGGACGGCGTAGATTTCTCACAAACCTCACGATGGGCCCCACCCAGATTCCTTGCGCAGGAGATGCCAAAGGCTTTCGCAGGCAATCCGCCCAAAAAACGGAACCTCACACCTGTTTGAAGACGACTACGAAAGCAAAGGATTTTGAATCTTTCTGTTGGGGGCAAGGCGTGGACCCAGTCGATATCTTTGAGACAATTTCTACCCTCGGTTAATTTTGACCGCACGCTTGTCGACGTGCTACCTCTAAAATATAACAATTGGCGTGGTTATCTCCAATGTGTATAGGCCATATATTTATCTCCAATGTCACACCTCAAGTCTGCCACCCGAACATACTCGACCTCGGTACTTTTCTTTTTTTAAGATACTCAACCTCGATACTGTACTATAGGTGGCACTAAATTAAATATTTTAAGCTTACATTCTCATGATTCCAAGGGTATAATTTATTTAATTTTTTTTAATAGAGAAAAGTTTGCTATTAGTAACTGTAGTTCTTGAGAGATCAAAAGTCATAAACATGGATAAAATATCGTAACAGGACAAAGATCAAAACCCTAACCAGAGAAGATAACCCATCCCCTTCACACACCATTTAACGGAAGATAAAGATAACCCAACCCTAACTAGTAATAGCACTTCTGCTATTTAGTTCCTTCACTAACCATTTGGAGCATCGCCGCCACTTTGGTAACGATTAGTCCCTCCAATTGCCATCTGAAGCACCACCACCATGGTAACGTGATCCTCCATTTGACCCACCATAGCGACGATCCCATCCACCACCTCCACCACCACTGCGACTATAACCCCCTCCATAGCCATCACTGCTACTGCGGCCACTGCTACGAAATCCTTCGCCACTACCACCGTCGTTTCCCCTGAACTGGGCCTCATTGACAGTAATGCTCCTCTCGTCAAGGTTCTGTCCATTCATCCCTTCAATGGCATCTCTCATCCATTGTTAGTGGCTGAAGGCGACGAATCCAAAGCCCCTCGATCCCCCCGTCTCACGGTCGCTAATAATCTTGGATTCGATAACTTCTCTGAATGAGCTGAAAAATCTTTCGAGAGAGCGGTCGTCTGTGGCCCATGCGAGCTCTCCAAGAAAGCAATGATATTCTACATCAGCAGATGCCATCACCACCTATAGAAGAAAGATGCAAAGAACAAGGGAAGAAATAGGGGAAAGCGGACAAACCCACCCCTAAGAGAGCACCATTTCTAAGGGTATAAATATCATCATCATTCAACACATCAAATATAAAAAGAAACTACAATCCCATTCCACACTACAACTTATTCAATTCAAATTATAATAATTCTAAATAATCTTATTACAATGAAAGTTTGAATAAATGAGAAAATCTAGAATTAGATTCATCTTCACATCTATAAGATTTTAACCCAAATGACTAAATCATCAACAATGGAATATGATGAACTAACAATTTACTGATAAAACCTCTACTACCTTTTAAAAAACAAGAATAAAACCATGGTAAAATATTTTAAATAGTTTTATTAGAATGCAAGAAAATTAAAACCAATGCATGGATGAATACATAGAGGGTTCTCCAGAATAATTGATAGGATTTTTTTTTATTGAACACTAGAGCCACTTTACTACAGCTGACCACAACTCTCTGAACACCTCACCTAGCTTGTGTAATTGGTCTATTGCACGCTGATGTGCCCACCAACCCGACCTCGATCAATGAGGAAGCGATTGGCACACAGCTGGCTGGTCTGATTACTACTCCACCCCGGCCTGCTTGCTAAGTAGTATATTGCACTCTTTCTTGTGCTCACTCACCCACCTCGATTAGTGGAGTTCTAAATGGTATTAATTTAGAATTAGGGGTTTTTAGTCTAAAGATCTCAATTGCTCCTCTTACAACCATGGGGATTCAATTGCCCAATCTATTTTTTGTTGTTCCTATTAGATTTAAGGTTAGGATATAGGATATCTAAAACATCTACCTTCTAAATCTCTTTTACTATCCAAAACCACATTTAATTTTATGATTTTCAAAATATTCCAAGTCATTAAAACTATACACAAACATCTCTCTCTCTCTCTCTCTCTCTCTCTCTCTCTCTCTCTCTCTCTCTCTATATATATATATATATATATATATATATATATATATATATATATATATATATATATATATATATATATATAGACACACACACGAGAACCTCACGATCACGATCATAGATCAAGCACCTTCCTATCAGGGATAGACCAGAGAAAGCCCGATCGGAGGCGGAAATGATCCGAACCGTCAGAACCTTAAATCAGTCGTATCTATAGACCAGAGTCGCATAAACAGTTCAGATTGATAGACCAGAGTCGCATAAACAGAAGAGAGTGGCGTGTGGGGTTGCTTATGCATAAAAACGTGGTGCACACATGTGGTTTGTGCACATATGTGGTGCATAGGTGTGGTTACACCCGTGAAATGTGTGTTTATGTCATGTATAACATGCACGTGTGTAGCATGTGTAAAAATGTCCATTGTACATGTGTGATGCATGTGTATTAGTATGTGTGTGATCACAAGTAATGAACGATAGATACATGAACTTAAGAATACCACTTTTATTGGTTGGATCACAAGATGAATAGGTGAATAAACGATTTAATGGATGTATTGTCAATTAAACTAATGGATGTATATATAGCTAGATGAATGGATGGATGCTTAATATGTGCATGAATGAATAATCTAACAGTTGGATGCATTAATGGGTGGATGATGAATGGATCAAGGATCTAATGGTTGGATGATCCTATAAACAAATTAATTAATAACTAAGAATGGATGGATAGATAATTTTAATGGAAAGATCGACAAATGGATGGATGAATTTGTTAAATGAATTCATGGATCGATATAGAAATGCATGTTCACATAAATTAATGAATAGATGAATGATTGGATGACTAGATGAAAAGATAAATGGTTTGAATCTACTAAAAATATTATACCTCTAAAATTCACTAGGGTCATTAGAGCTGGATCTTGAACTAAATGTCTTTAGTCTAGACCATACATGAGATACAGTAGTTACGAGTTTAAAGGTTGTTCAAGGTTGTACTTTGCAACTATGTGCAATACCCTGATTTCACGAATACTCTAGTGAATCAGCCCAATTCTTATAGGTAGCTACTCCATTTCCACACTCGTATAAGTAATTTTTTTTATTAACGGTGTTTATGCAATAATTATGACCCTATCTTATAGGTTATAAACTCATTAGGAGATAAACTCAACGTTATCCCATTATAAAGAATAATATTACTTACATCTTAGAGAGGGACTCAGAGATGTGATTTCTTCATAATTTTATAATGTGCTTCAACGAACAATCACATGAAAACTTATTATTCTCATTAAACATAATTTTTAAAGTCTCAAGTTATTAGGTTAGGTTGTTATTTCTAATTATTCATTTTTATGGGCTTATGTCCCATCTCCCACTATATTTTCCCGACTTTTTATTTTTAATTAGGCTTTTGGTTAAAGGATTCGTGATATTCTCATTAGATCTTATAGTCTAAAGTTATAACAAAATTATTCAATAGTTGTCTCACATAACTTGCTTTAGATGAATTTGTCAAAAAATTTCATTATAAGATTTGTTATTAGCTATTCCTATCTTTGCTACGCTATTGTAGTGATGCGTACTAATAGAACAGATTTTACCTAGATGGGTATAATGACTAATAAAGTTTTAATCCATTCTGCCTCCTTAGCAACTATTATTAAAACAACCAAATCAGATTTTATAGTGGAATGAGTTATACAAGTTCATTCTTTTTTATTTTTATGAAATCGTTCTACCCACCATAATGAAGATAAAGCCACTACTAAATTTGGAATCACCTGCCCCTGAATTTTAGTATGCATCACTATAACCTTAAACTAAGTTGAAAATCTTTGGTAATGAATATTAAGATCTCATATTCTTTTTAGATACCGTAAGACCCTACAATTTGCATTCCAATTTATGTAACTTGAACTACTAAAATATTGACTTAATTTGCTTATTACAAATGTAATTTCTAGCCTAGTGCAATTTAAGCCATAGGATAGACGGCTAATGACACTAGCATATTTAGTCCATGATACTTGATCATTAGTATTCCTTTCTAGTTTTATGTCATGGTCAAAAGGTGTCACACCCCGAAATCTGAGCAATTGAGTAGGGCTACTTAAGACCCAAATCTTAAGCTCGTGAAGTAATTAAATTAATATTCATTTTAACCCACATAATTCATTCGATTTCAATTGACATTAATTCAAAGCTGAAGTAAAGGGAAAATACTATTGAAATAAATCACATTAACATACTATCCTCAATTCAAGTCTCTAGTCTTAAATAATCTCGCTATTACATTGAAATTTCAAATTCAAACTAAACCTAATGAATAGAAAGAAAATTTGTAGTAGAGGTGTAACTACTCATAATATTCCAACTCGACGCCTGTAAAAATTATTAATTGGGGTGAGTAAAACAACTCAGTGGGATCATACTCTTCCAACTTTTGAATTTTTTTAATTTATACAGCTATCAAAATAAAGTTAAAATAAAGCATAATGAAGTAATATCATAAATGGTAATGCAAGAGATACACCGGATGCAATGTTTCCCTTAAGTTATGAACTTCATCACTGGTCAATCCATACTTCTATGAAAGTCTAGAGCAGTGCACCTATACACGAAATTTTAGGATGATTCCAGGGTAAAGCACCCATGCTTCGTTTTAGGGAATCCATGGCAATGCACCCTATTCATTTTAGGAATTTCCAGAGTAGAGCACCAAGCATGTCATTTTAAGACAATCCATTGGCAGAGTACCGTGTTCCTTTTTGGTCTAAAGGCAGAATGCCTGTGATTATATTTTAGGGAACTTAGGAGAAAGTACCAAGCACATCATTTTAGGAAACCCAAGGCAGTGCATAAGGGATGTCAATTTCAATTCTCATTCAATGAATGTATGCATGTAATATGAATGAAATCTCACAATCAACATTCTAATCCAATAAATTCATCATATCAATACAGATACACAATTCTATATTGAATTTGATCCTTAAATCATAGTGATTTTTTAAAAATCAAGGTATATTCATGTTTTGATCTTAATAAATTTGTCAACCCTATTATGTTAGGTATAAGCTTAGATTTCGGTTAATCTTAATGATAATCGGATTAAAAGTGTATGAAATATAATTGTATAATTTGCAGTTAACAAAACTAGAAGAATCACCCACCTGGTTTTATGTGAAATCCTCTAGAATACGGTTGGAACATACTCATACTCAAACTAGACTTGACTCAACCTGAATTTGGTTTGACTCGGCTCGACTCAGTGTGACTTGATGTGACTTGGTTGGAATTCGACACGACTTTGTGTGAGTTCAGCGATCAATCACTTCGACTGGTTGTTTAGCTCTCACTCTAATGATTCCAAGTCGACTTGACATGACTCAACTTAAATTCAATCCTAAGTCAGTGAGTCATTGAATTAAACTAGAAACTATTACAAATTTAGGTTTTTCATTGAAAAAATTGTGTGAGATGATTTACCTACTTTAGTATTGTTAACGTGGCCTAACTTAGCCTAGAACTCAAACTAAGTCTAGTGGATTTAGTGAATCACCTAGTGAATCTACTTTGTTTGACTCTACTCAATGCAACTCGGCTCTCCCTCGCTCCTTCACTTTTTCTCATTTCTTCTTCTCAATCCATGGCCAGTAGAAGGCATTGGACAAAGACCTAAACCACTTGACCCAACCCAAAAACTCGGCGAGTCGACTTGGCTCTCTCTCTCTCTCTCTCTCTCTCTCTCTCTCTTTATTTGCTCATAGGTTCTCTCTCTTTATTTGCTCATAGGTTTATATATGCCTTTCTCATGTTCAAAGAGGGGGTTTTATAACCTTCTCCCTATCGCTTTCATTTGAAAACATACTCAAACAAGGACTCAAGATTGTACTTTGAGTTTACACACGAAACATTCTAATTAGGTATACGTTCCCATTCTTATCACTTTTAAATTTGTTTCGCCATATCATTGTTAGATGGTGGTGAGAAAGGATCTTGAGTGAGCACGTGAATACTCGAATAAAGTCAGGATGACCCTTAGAAGATGACATAATATCGCCTTAAAATTGTTACATTTGGATAAAAATAAAGGAAAAAACCACTTAAAAATAGGCTTAAGGTGATATTCACACACTACTGATAATTAAACCAGTTTGTAAGAGGGTTACAACAAATTTGCCTCTAGGATACAATAAGGTCTTCTCCAAAATCGGAGAAATGTGGGTTTCAGCCCGTAAAGCTGAAAAATCGCACCCGAACACACTTTTACAGTGTATATCCTCGACTTCTATTTAGTTATAATTTACTCCCTGAAAACTGTTTACGGTTTACTGCTTGAAAAAACTGTTTGTAGTTTACTGCTTGAAAATTGAAACTTTTCAAAAAACACTCATTAAAATGAAGAAGAATGAAATTGAAAATGAAGAAGAATGAAAGGAAATTGTTGGAATTGTTGTTGTAATTCAGATGAACCCAAAGATGAGTTTATATAGACCCTCATGGGACATTAAAAAGCATTTTTTTTTATGAAAAGGCATATGCCCTTTTATATATACATGACTTTTCAAGGTATTGTCTCTTCATTAATTGCTTCCACCATTAATAACATCCCTTCGCCTTTAATTCGAAATTAAAGAATGCTCTATTCATCAGGAGGCATCATGGTTCATAAATGAATGGTTACTAACGATCACAAAACGTGGTAACCATTCTGCTCATCTTCCTTATTAATTAAAAAAAAGTTCCATCAGTTTATTTTTTCTTTTTATTTTGAAAAAACTTAACAATTTCTTCAAAGGAAAAAAAAAAAAAACTTATTGTAAGGTCAAATCAATCCCTTTCGCCGATTGCCTGATTTTGCTCAATCTGTGGCGTGATAGATGGTCGATATATATAGACTTGATTGATCTATTTCGGTGCTTGGAGTCAGAAAGCGTTTTGTGCGATTTGAGCTGTGGCATGCTTCGCACATACAAATCAAACAAAATACTGTATTTGTGTCAAACACATTCATCATGCTACACCATAAGAATAAGAGGACAACCAGTGCCTGACCCAATGCACAAGTGTGTACCACCTACTGAGTGGGTTGTTTCAGTTTTTGTACGTTCTAGATGATCTTTGTGTCATGACCCACCATTTTCACATATAGGATTTCCATGCAGTCAATAAAAACCATCCAAAGCGTCTATGTGATGGGCCTTACCTTGGATTACATGAATCCAAGAAAACCAACTCAGTTGGATTTCTTTTTTCTTTGAAATATTTTTGCTCGAAGATAAGGATCTACAAACTCGTACATTTGAAGATAATCAATGGAAGCGTTTGGATTTTGCAATCTTAAAGATTTCCAGGGCATCTCCCAGGTGCATGACAGTAGATCATCAACGGTTTTGATCACCGATCCATCCCCCAACGTGTATAGAATCATGCACGTGCTGCTGAGCAGAGGAACTACAAGCATCCACGAGAACATATAGATTTGGGGCATGTTTCAATGATCCAAACCGAGCATATATACGAAGGGCCGCACCATTGATGGGACAGAAAAAGAAACTCCCCATTGGAATATGTAAACTTGATGATCTAATTGTAATTCAGGGAATGATATCAAGCCCTTGATCATTACTTCAGGGCGCAGATTTTCTGCCAAAGCCTTGCGCAGGAAGTTCCTTCGCTGGGAACCAAGGTGGGGCCCAAAGTGATGTTTTTTGATAAATCCACTCCGTCCATCCGTTTTGGGAGATCATTTTGGGTCATTAGAACAAAAATGAACCGGATCCAAGACTCAAGTGGGCCGAACTAAAGGAAAACGTGGGTAGGTAAATTACTACCGTTGAAACCTCCCTGGGTCCACAGTGATGTTTATATGACATCCATACCATTCATAACGTCACTACTACTGGGATGGACTGGAAACACAAATATTATCCTGATTCGAAACTCCTCTGGCTCCACAACTATTTCAACTGTGGACGTTCAATCCTCACGTTTTCGGCCCACTTGAGTCTTGGATCCGTTTCATTTTTGTTCTAATGTCCTAAAATGAGCTCCCAAAACGGATGGACGGGGTGGATTTATGAAAAAAAACATCACTTTGGGCCCCACCTTGGTTCCCAGTGCAGGAACTTCCCGCGCAAGGCTTTCGCAGGAAATCCTCGCCCGTCATCAGGTGAATCCCACTAAGATGAACGGATAAACCGGATATCCATTCCGAAATTTAGAGGGGTCAAAAAAGTGAATATATATACATGTTTTAGGGATGTCCTACCTACCTTAGCTTTTGTTGTGGATGATCTTGGGATATATGGTGCACGTACGCAAGGAGGTACACTAGAGTCACGGTTTCAATTCCACATTCACATCACGGGTGGGCCCCATGCATTTTGAAACGTATGATAATTTCCAACTTCTTTCCTACTTTTTTTTTACTTTTATTTTTTTATTTTATTTTTTTTTTTCCTGCTTTGCCATAGCCATTGATTAGTTGTGGTCTTCATGGGCTTATTATAACTTTTTTTATTTTTTTATTTATACGCGTATGGGCAGTGGGAGCTCTTAAAGCCATTTTACAACGTTTCGGTGTTTCTGATGTGAGACTTAATCTTAATGCGGAATAATCGGATCGTCTATGCATCGAATAATGGAGATTCCATACTATAATCTTAAAGCCATACCTGATTGGGAAGACATTCCCGATGCCGCCGTGTTGCCGAGAAGAACTCTTGGTCTTCCGCACCTAACACCTTTAGGAGAACCTCTCAATGGGGACTAGGGTTCTCTCTTGTGTGTTGGTGAGGGGACCAAGACGTATATTTATAGGAAAGAGGGCCAGAGAAGCTTACCCATCACGCTTCTCTCCTCTAGGGTCTCCACACCGTAGGTTTCCATATCAGGCTTAATAACCACGTATAGGGAACATGGTTCAAGCGTCCCGCCCCAAACCTATTTGCAATGATCACAATTGTAGTGGGGCCCACTGAATCGCTCAATCTGAATAATCCAACGGTCATGATCTAAACCGATGATCATGTGTGGCCCACCTAATGGAGTCTTACATTCTCCCACTTGGGCTACACTGATCTCTGAAGGAAAACAAAACATTTAATTTTATTTTGTAAAAAATAATTTTATAAAATGCACTTGTTTTAAAAGTTCCTAATGGGCGCCCTACTGATTTCAAAACAATACCGTTGGATGATTATGAGCAACGCTTGTCAGATCCGGTCCATCAAGACCACTGATATTGAATTGTGGTAGTCAACACAACATTTAATATTTTCGAAGTGTGACGAATCACAATCACAGATACCAATAGCCTTAACGACATGGATCAATGATATGGGGTGTGGTATGAAGATTACACGTCTTATGTGATCATACGTGTTTATCTTCAAGTGGTCCTACTGAACGTGTCTCCAAGACACAAACCAAAGTCTTGCTTGCTCAAAACTGAATGTGCATGCTGAAGGAGAAGCAAGATATAAACTGAATAACAGAATCGTCAAAATGAGATCTCCAATGTCTATACCTGAATCGGATCAAACTGAAGCTCCCACTAATCCAATATTTCTTTGGGTCACCAAATCCCATGAAAGACAAATGTCTCAAAAGTTACGTGACAAAATGACCTTTAAGGAGTAGATCCATCATCATCTGCTTTATGCAAATGAGTTCTATAGACATTAGACAATTCTGTACTGAATAAAACTTGCAGCCATATCGCCCCATGCGTAGGCTCAAGAGAAGCTACATATTCCACTTTCATCGTAGATGAAGCAGCCAAATCATGTCACGTTTTTCATAGTATAATTTCATTATGAAAATGTAGCTCGCAATGGAACTCTCGCTGAAGGCAGCTAACAAAATCTGCATTTGTATATCTAACCAGCTCTAAATAGTCAGACCTTCTATATGTGAGTGCGAAGTCCTTTGTCCTTTACAGGTAGCGCAATGCTTTCTTAACTATCCAATTGTTCATACTTGGATTGTTAAGGTACCTGCCCAACATTCCAACTACAAAAGCAATATCTGGACGCGTACAGACCTGAGCATACATGATGCTCCCTACTGCCGACGCATATGGAATAGCTTTCATCTTGTCCTTCTCTAGGTCATTCTTAGGACACTGAAATTGACCAAATTTGTCACCTTTTACAACAGGTGTTTGGCCAGGAGCACAACCTTGCATGCCAAACCTTTCGAGAACCCTATCAATATAGGCCCTCTGTGACAAGCCAAGTAATCCACGTGATCTGTCCCGGCGAATCTGAATGCCGATGACAAAGGAAGCACCACCAAGATCTTTCATCTCAAAATTTTGAGATAGAAATTTCTTAGTCTCACGCAACAATCCAATATTATTACTGGCTAATAAAATGTCATCAACATACAAGACCAAAATGATAAACTTACTCCCACTGATTTTCACATATATGCACTCATCTGCAGTGTTTTCAATGAAACCATATGAGAAAACAACTTCATGAAACTTTAGGTACCACTGTCGTGATGCCTGTTTCAACCCATAAATGGACTTCTTAAGTTTGCAAACCAGATGTTCTGAGCCTTTGGGTTTAAAACCTTCTGGCTGCAACATATATACGTTCTCCATTAGATCTCCATTGAGAAACGCAGTTTTCACGTCCATTTGATGTAGCTCCAAATCCATATGAGCCACAAGAGCCATAATGATCCTAAAGGAGTCTTTCTTAGATACAGGTGAGAAAGTCTCCTTAAAGTCAATGCCCTCACGCTGAGTGAAACCCTTTGCAACTAGTCTGGCTTTATACCTTTCGATATTGCCCTTAGAGTCCCGTTTGGTTTTAAATACCCATTTGCAACCAATCGGCCTAATCCCTTCGGGCAATTCAACAAGGTCCCAAACTTTGTTGTCCTTCATGGATTTCAATTCATCCTTCATGGCATCGAACCAATGAGAAGAATCCGCACTTTGTTCGACCTGTGAAAGGGATACAGGATCCTTTTCAACCCCAATGTCAAACTCATGCTCCTGCAAATAGACGACGTAATCGTCTGGTATTGCAGATCTTCTCTCTCTATGTGATCGTCTTAATGGCTCATTATTCTGAATTGGGTTTTCCATTTCCTCATCAGTGGGTTGTATTTGAGGTTGTACATGGTCGTCCATAGGGATCTCAGGGTCCAATGCTGAACGGACAACCATGCTACTCTGAATGATTGTGGTGGGAATCACAATCCGCTCTTCCTCAAATACAATATCTCTTAAATTTGTGCTCCCACTATCTTCAGTGTTCTCAATAAACCTAGCATTCCCAGTCTCAATGACTCTCATGGAATATGATGGACAATAAAATCTGAATCCTTTTTATCTTTCTGGGTATCCAATAAAGAAGCAACTAACAGTTTTAGGGTCAAGTTTTCTTTCATATGGGTTATATGGTTTGGCTTCTGCAGGACAACCCCATACACGAAAATATCATAGACTAAGCTTTTGCCCTATCCACAATTCATATGGAGTTTTCATTACAGCCTTAGGCTGATTGCCACCCGCAGGACCCGTAGAACTTTTTTTTTTCTGAAGTATGCTATCTTTTCTTATTCCCTTTTCGTCCTTGACCAGATGTCACTAGGTGAGCAGTTTGTGTCTTGCCCGACCTTCTAAGTCTCTCTTCCTCCTGAATGCACTGAGATATCAGTTCGTTCAATATCCACTTTTCCTTTTGAGTATTATAGCTGATTTGGAATTGACTGAATTGTGGAGGGAGGGAGTTCAGAACCAAGAAAATCAGGAGTTCATCCTCAATCTTAAGGTCTAATGCGCGGATTTTAGCCACCACATCAGACAATCCACCAATGTACTCCCTGATATTTCCTTGACCGTTATAGGTGGCTTGAGTCAATTTATGTAAAAGTGAACTCAGCTCAGCTTTATCCAATTTCTGAAATCGTTTTCCTATTTCAGTCAAGAAATCTTTAACTTTCTCAGTGTCGGGCATGACACCCTGCATGGTCTCAGAAATCGAGTTCTTTATGATCTTAAGACACATCTTAGTTGACTTGGTCCAGGCCTCGTAGTGAGCCTTTGCTGATTCCGTACTAGAGTCAGTTGGAATAGAAGGCTCTACTTCCTCCAGGGCCAAGTCCAAGTCCATGCAATCCTAGGACTATTTCAACGGACGACTTCCATTTGGAATAGTTGGACCCAGTTGGCAAAGGTATGGAATTGAATTGTGTTGGAATAGTTGAAACAGTCATAGCTGGACATTCAAAGCATAAAACTCACATTAATAAACAAGTCCCATATAATAATGCATAAACATAAACCACAAATATCATGCATGTATATTCATTCGATTGATTTGGGCCTTCAATCAAATGACCCAGAATGATGATGGGCCATAATCATCAAAATCTGGCAAGAGCCCAGCGTATCATCACAATTTCTCCTTTGGGCGAAATTATAGCATACAGGAGGCTCTACTGAACATGAAGCTGATCTATGGTAGTGAAATAAATCTAAGACGTCCATCACCTTTGGGTGAAATGAATCTCTCATACCTATATCACCATCACCAATCACTTCATCCCGCTCACACCTAGCCAAACGATGATACTTCTTTGTTCTGACCATCGCTCGCTTGGGTATGAACGCAACTGAATGCAATCCTATAATGGAGGGTTACTGAATTCCAAGTACAGAAGTCTAGAAGTAGAAATCTTTGCCAATTGAGGTCACTTTGGTGGCTAACACAATAAGCTCCAATCCCCACTCCTAGACTCAAGGATTGCTTAATGGTCTTGCCCACAACAGACCATACTGCAAAAGTTCTGATTCGGCCCAAAACACGGCTGATGTTGGTCGCCCATAGGCTTAAACAACTTTAACTGAATGATGGTTGGATTATATTTAATGGTCGACCCTGAATATCAACCATGGAAAAATGGGTAATGGCTCTATTTTAGACCAAATTTGAACTTAATAGTTATAACCAAGATGATTTGATTACCTAGGCCATCCACAAAGTAAAACCCACCAACCATAAACATATATTAGGTTTTATTTGAATCTAAAAGACAGCCCAGGTATACCAACACAATGGTTTACTTCATCTTGAACAATGGGCCCAAAAGTATGCCAACTCTGCTGGAAACAGACCCAAAACCTGTTGGAAACAGGCTCAAAAGAGACCCCATATGCTGGATCAAATATACAGGCCCAAGTTAACTAAAGCGGGCCACACAATGTCCAAAGAGTGAATGGACAATATGCCCAAGGGTTGGGCTCATAACAAGCATCCGATGAGCCCTAAACTGTCCTTGAAAAAAAAGGGCATAGAATAGGCTAATAACGAGCCTAACATATACTGAAAACAGACCTCAAAATCAGCCCATTTCCAGCCATTCAAGGAGCCCCATCCACAAGCCCAAAAGAAACTCAAACATATTCTGAATTCAAGTCTCAAAATGGGCCCAAGACATGGCCCATATATATACATGTAAGAAGACCCAACAACAGATCCAGTAAACAAGCCCATGAGCCCAACGACATCTGCCAAGGTTGGGCCTAATATGGCCATTAAACAGGCCCACCATAGGTCATCTTTCAATGCAACACGTGGAGAAACCCATGCCACCACACCAGATGTCTTGCATTTAATGCATATTAATGCTTTATGCATTTCATGCAACCCAAACTCACTACTGGTGATGAGTGTTGGATCTACCTCAATATGACCCAGATAACCAGGCCTAACCGAAAGAGTAGGTGTTAGACCCACGCCCGGAACCTAGGCCGCCTATCCATCAAGTAAGACAGTTTTAATGGTTTAAAAAATAATCTTCTTGGATAATGAGCCCAAGTACCCGAAGTGGGCCCCCAAAAATTAATCAGATGGCAAGCCTCATGGGTTTGGCCAAGAATAAGCCCAAAAAATGGCCTACAAACAAGCCTTGTCAAAATTACCACCAAAGTGGGCCTTAAAGCATGGTCCAGGGTCTGCTCAAATGAGCACAAATCATGCCCATAGCCTGTTGGAAACAAGCCCTGAGCGCTGGACCTAATAGACAGCTCAATAGTCCATTAGGCAGGCCCAAAATGCAAGCCCTGATCCATCTGGAAACAGACCCAATGCAGGCCTGATTAAAAAAAAAAAAAATTAGTCAAACATATTTGTCCATGCCCACTCATAGCACCACAGGCCCTAAACTGTAGAGGCCCAGCATGTGGCCAAATCCAATATAGGCCCAAGGTTAAAACATTAAAGTGGCCACCTAAAATTGGGATTGGGCCAGTCTGATTTGGGCCTGTATGGCCTGGCCAAATGGACCGGGCTTGACGGGCTTGTCCATTGAACTGGGCCTGGATGCTGCCCACTCGACATAAAAACACAACCCCACATATGAAAATTACAGGGCTCAAGCCGTTGGACCTGTCAATTGGATTGGGCCTGCCGGGCCTGCCACTGGACTGGACCAAGGCCCAGCCCGTAGCCCAATCCTCGTAAAAGAAGACCGCAAGGGCTGTACGCCCAAAATCCAGCCTCATCTATCTTCTTTCCCAAAAAATAGCTGCCGCCAGCAACCGGATGAAACCCTAGCCGCATACAGCCTCTACACCACAGGCGACCGATGGCCGGTAGCAATGGTGAAGAAAAGCTGCTATCGGAATCGGATTCTCCTACGGCACCATCGGCCACCATCGCCAAAAGGAAAAAAACGAGGTTTCCCGCTGCCAGAGAGGACGCCGGCCACTTCCAGCGCAGCCGTTTGCCAGATCCGGCTGCTGCAAGACGGTCTCTGTATGGATGCCCTTGCCGTCAGCCGCTGCCCTCGCCGTCAGCTCTCGGCGTCAGCCGTGGAAGAAAACTACCATTGATGGCAGCGGCGAACGATGGTCGATCAAGATCGCAAAGCACGGTTTACAGTAGAGTTGCGGGATCGCCATGGCTGCCGACGAATTGCGGATCGCCTGAAGCGGGGTTTTCACCCTGTTTTCGTCGCTGCCGGAGATCAATCCCCTTTGTGATGGACCGCAATCATCGATCTCCATGGTCGTCCATGGTTGGCCAGCGATGTGGATGTACAATGGCTGAATGTGGCCAACGATGGCCGATGAGTTCCAACAGATGGGTTTGATGCAGGAGCGGCCCGCGAAACCCATGACATCCGATGATTGCCGCTGTCGGCCATTGCTACTGGCAGCGTGAAAACAGATCTATGATCGGAGTTGGGCGGTTTTGACGGGGACAGCAACCAATAAAGCCGCCTCCGAATCTGAAATCTGATTGGGATCATCGGCGATCAGCTGGCCTCACTGCCAGGATATCTGACGGCTTGCAACCAGGTCCAGAAGATCAAGGGTTTGGAAAACAAAAGACCCTTTTTAGATAATGATAACCAGCATCTCCCATCTCCAGGCCTTGGGTGTGCGGATCGGACGCCCAATCAAAACTTTAAATGCGTCAGACTAAGCGCCCATCCGAAATCCCTCTTAATCCTGATTACTAGGATGGGATGCCGCCGTGTTGCCGAGAAGAACTCTTGGTCTTCCGCACCTAACACCTTTAGGAGAACCTCTCAATGGGGACTAGGGTTTTCTCTTGTGTGTTGGTGAGGGGACCAAGACGTATATTTATAGGAAAGAGGGCCAGAGAAGCTTACCCATCACGCTTCACTCCTCTAGGGTCTCCACACCGTAGGTTTCCATATCAGGCTTAATAACCACGTATAGGGAACATGGTTCAAGCGTCCCGCCCCAAACCTATTTGCAATGATCACAATTGTAGTGGGGCCCACTGAATCGCTCAATCTGAATAATCCAACGGTCATGATCTAAACCGATGATCATGTGTGGCCCACCTAATGGAGTCTTACATCTGATTCTTATGAATGGAACATAAGCGGAGAGCCATGCATCGGGAATGCCGTTTTTAATTCATCAAGTATCAGCGACCAATGGATCCAATGTAATTGCTCATCCAAGGGTGGATCCACCTGCCACATAACCAAAATGTACGTATACACTCAGATATGCCAACTTGGTTCGAAATTATTATTTATCAAGTGGACCAATATCTGGTGGGCCTTGGATGTTTAGGATTTCTTGATCGTCTTGATCTATGTGTAGTAGCTCATCCATATAAGGAACTACCAGATGAATGGCTTAGATCATTTTGGGTAAATACCACGTGTTCGTGAAGGTGCAGTGAACTACCTATTCGATCACCGTACTTATATTTTATTCTTTTTTCTTTTCAGCGTTCCACCAGCGAACCTGAAGGTGAAAGGGGCATTTCCGGAAGAGTTCCAAAACCTGTCTTTCCTCACATATCTGTACGAATTTTGTGTGTTTTTTCGTTGTCGTTGTTGTTGTTACCGTACCGGGACGCGGATTCCCTGCCAAAGCCTTTCCCATGATGTTTTTTAGAAATCCACCCCGTCCATCCGATTTGTGAGATCATTTTAGGATGTTATACCAAAAATTAACTGGATCCAGGATTCAAGTGGGCCCAAACGTGAGGATTAAGCATCCACAGTTGAAATATTCATGGGGACAAAGAAATTTTGAATCAGGTTAATATTTTTATTTTCAGTTCATCCCAGTACAAATGACGTTATGAACGGTATGGATGGCATATAAACATCACGGTGGAATCCAGAGAAGTTTCAACAGTAGGAATTTCCCTACCCACCTTTTCCTTTTGTGCGGCCCACTTAAGTCTTGGATCCGATTCAATTTTTCTCTCATGTTCTAAAATGAGCTCAAAAAACGGATGGACGAAGTGGATTTCTCATAAACATCACGGTGGACCCGATAACTAGCAAGCTTTGATGTTCTGGCAGAGCATTATAGTTGATACTCCGGGACTAAGATTTTGTAAACCCATAGCATAAGTAACTAAGATCAACCGTCCAAATCTCGGGACCCTCGTTAAATGGATTGAATCAAAACCTATATTTATTTAAATTCTTGAGTGGCCGATCGGCGGATACTTGATGTAGAGCTGAAAAGAAAGCTATTCAATGGTCTGAATTCCAAGGATAAATATCCATTAATAAAAGGTTATGCTCATTCAATCAATCGTACTTTGGAGGAGTAATTATCTAGAGTTGGTCCCATGTTTTTGGACGGTTTACTTTGAGTTAATGAATGCCATGTGTATACATTCTAGATGCCTAAGTATTGATGGTCACACTGTAGCAGGGTAAAGTATTGGGCGCGACTACTGTGCCGTCTGGTCTCGAGTCGAGAAGCGACTCACCCAAATCGGGAGTGAATTGTCCCGACTCATCCTACTGTGGGTGACTCATGGTGTCGAACCGGATGGGTCGGACCAAGTCCAAATCAACTCAGACGGGTGGCATAACTAATCTGATTCATTTTTATCCATAGGCCAAAGCAAGTCAGGTCGGGACTCGGCACGTTTAAAAAGATTGGGCATGGTCAATAATTTGGCCGCTAGGGTCAAGCTCATTGTTCTTAATATCTGGTCGGGTTGGGCCGGGGCCAACACGACTATAGGACTTGAGTTGGCTTTGGCCCGTTGTGAGCTGTTCGGTCCACGCCTGACAGCGACAGCCCTAGGTTGGGCTCAAGTCTATTACAAGCAAACCCAAGGCTAAGATTATTAACCATAGCCCTCCAAAGTTCACTCAATCCGATGGATGTGCTCATTGTGTGGGCCACACATGTAAAAGATATATTACTGCATGGCAAGGGAAGTTAGCCAATAGTAAGCATTCACATGTGTGGCCTATCAATTTAGAGTTAAAGCTCTGTTACTTAGGTAATCTGCAAAGTAAGCTCCCACCTGATGAACGGCTATGGTCTTCTACACGTGTCACACGTCACCAAGTGTTCTCTATATATATTGCAGGGATGTGTCGCGAAATGGTATAGAGGGTAACCTGCCATCATTTATCGGCAATTTTAGGCACCTGCGCTACCTGTAAGTATCGAATTTCTCCCAGAGCACAAAATATCTGCTGTTGCTGTTAGGCGATCCCGACCACTGATTAATTTCACCCAAATCTCTGAAATGTTCGTGGGTCAGCTGATTTTTGGATGGTCTGGAGACATCTCATTTTTCCCTTCGAATTTGGAACACACATTAATTTACTTCTAACCGTTCATCTGATAAGCATCATTTGGATGGTTAGGATTAATCTTACATATATGCTCCAGCCACAGTTTCTGGATGTTTTGGATAGTTGCACATGAATGCCACATACCATGTGGATGAGTCAACACCACTTTTCATGAGGATGATGGCGGTTAACTGTTACAATAGTTTGTCTCCGGTGCAACCGGTTGTATCTTATAAAGCTTTGCACCTTCATATACATGGTGATATAAATCCACTGGTTGATTTGTTGGCCATGGCATGGAATTTACCGTGCCAAAAAGGACTGCACCAGGCAGGATGATCCTAGCCACAGATTTCAAGGACTTTTAATGATAGGAATGGACGGTTATAAATAAAAGTCCATCAATGCCATCAATTGGCGGGTCGGATGCAATCAATGCATCTCGTCTTTTATGTATTGACCATCTGTAGACCGTCCTAATTACATCAGTTTTTTTCTAACCGTCCATTCGTGGCCTACAGTTGGATGGTTTGGATTATCGGAGCAGCATCATTTGGACTGCCACGATTGATATCTAGAGGACATCAATTGAACAATACAAATCTCACCCGTCTATATGCAATCACATGTCCCACAAAAGCATACTTGTAGGATCGGGGCATTTCGTCCGTTGATAAGGTTGTGTAGATCTTCAAGTCTAAAAGTCAGGCTTTTTCAACCTTGGGGCAGTAA
The DNA here is from genome assembly GCA_003013855.2 of Liriodendron chinense. Lineage (NCBI taxonomy): Eukaryota > Viridiplantae > Streptophyta > Magnoliopsida > Magnoliales > Magnoliaceae > Liriodendron > Liriodendron chinense. Next base: position 51,048 of record PVNU02003774.1, on the reverse strand, counting down.
CTCAACAAATGGATGGCTGCCCCACCGGTCAAAAAGGCTGATTCAATCACGCAACAAATGAATGGCTGGGTCCTTAACTCATTGAGTGGTAGACACATAAGAGTTTCAACACAGAGGTCATGGGCTGGAGTATCCATTGTGGTGTCTGGGTGTGAGCGTGCGCGTGTGTAAAAAAGAAAAAAAAAAAAAAAATAGGATGGCTGAAAAAAAAAAAATTTGCTTTAGCTATAAGTTTGTTTGGGATACCGCGGCCTATCTTTCGAGTAACCCTTTCAAATCTGAGCACCTGTGCCATATTCAAAGCTGCGCTTATGTAGAGATAGACAAGGCTCTATACATGGGCGGATGATCAAAACCATGGTTGGGCTCATGTCCGCAATGGATGAGGATGGTCAACTTTTCGCAACCATTCATGGTTGGAAAAATATTCTCAAAAGAAGAACTTTGATTAATCAAGCTGAAGCACGTACAATATACATTATTCTTAAAGCATAATTTGGCCCCTCCTTTTATATATGAGATTGTTGACGGGTTGTTGATGAATTGGTTCCAAGATATGGCAAGCTTGTTTGGTAATGGGGGACCAATCATGAATGGATCACAGTTGGAACTCGGCTAATGTAATTAGTCTCTGACAGACTCGGTGATTGACTTTGAACTTAGTGAGTTCGAGTCTATTACTAACTTGTAAAAATGAGACTGATTTTTGTCTTTTCTAGCTGATATTTGAATTGCTTCTATTGCTATGAAATGAACTCAACAGGCCTTCACTTATATAGGCACCAGGGGCTGGGGGTTATGATTGGGCTCATAACTCGTATGGTCATTTTCTAATTGTTGGAAACTAGTTGTTTATAGTTGTGTCTGACTATTGGAAACTAGTAATTTATGACTGTTTTCTATCTGTTGTTGGCTACATGTTCATAATTGTTGCATGTTTGTTGTTTAAATATACAATAATTTCTACATAGTTATGATTGTTGCACGACAATTTCATACACAACGGTCACATCTTCAACAGTAAAAAAACTAACCTTATATAAGGCTCTCGGTCTCAATCGATCATTCCTTCCTTCGCATTGCGACTCACATTGTCTCGCAATGGTTCATGTAAGGTCTCGAGGGAGTGACTACTCTGCGACATGTGCGAAGTGCGAAGTGTGAAGTGCAAAGTGCGCTAACTAGCGCTACCGGCCAGACTGCCTTGCTGCCCACACCCACACCCTTGCCCGTGTAAGTTTTCTATAAAGTGGGCCCAACTGATCAGTGGCCCAGAACTAATACAAATGTCATGAATATGTGTGGACTGACTAGTGGACCTCACTATAGTTGTGATCTCGCAAAGCATAACAAGGAGTAGTGCATCTAAACTTCCCTATTGTAATGTTATAGTAGAGCATGGATTCTGATATAATCAAATTCGTGTGGAGCAGAGGGGTTGTAGTGTTGTGATGGGTTTCAAACATTGCAACACCCATCTACAGATTCCTATAAAAAGAATAATGGGTCCCCAATCCGAAATAGACAGAAAAATCGAACTCCCATCTCCAAGTTTTTCTCTACGGCAATTCCAGGTGCGGAAGATCTAGATTAGAAAACAGATGGCCCAATCAGGTACACCAGTAATATAGGTTATTTGATCTCCTTACTCGATGCACTGAATGGTCCTCCCAATTCCGCAATTACAATTTTAAAGTTGGTATCAGAGCCGACTGTGCATCAGCTACGGTACATCAATCTAGATTGTTTAATCAAATCATGGTTTTAGGCCATATCTGAAAAGTCCATTCATGGACTTCCAAATTTAGATCTAGGCATTAGATGCATTTCTGCTCCCATTTCTAGATTTGTTGAGACCAGCACAGAGATGAGATAAGGTTTTTCTTTACAAATCCAATTCTCTAATTTAGGGGAAAAGGGAAATCCTAACCTGCGGCTGTCTAATCAAGCAAACATGAACAATCTTTGATTCAACACCTGAAGCAGGTCCGGCAGCATTGAAGTCCTTTATTTCTGTGGTCGATGGATATCGGTAGAATCGACGGACCCGTTTGGACATTCTCACTTTTTAGTAGCCCTTGAAGATAATGACATATGATTATCTTTCGCTGTGGCTATTTGAAATGTCCCTACCATCACCTGAGAAGACAACAACTGCCATTAATAGCAGCGATAGTGAGTGGTAATCTCCCTCATCCATTGTGATTTACAAACCTCACAACTAGAATCGTCAATTCCAGTCGCCAGAAACTACTTGAAGAGAGCCACCATTAGTTTTGGCATAAGCTACCCCCCCCCCCCCCCCCAATGACTTGTCTAAGGAAATGAGGAAAGGACAGTAGGGACCGCTCTACCATAGTTTTGGATTTGAGTCACTAACTGTTAGATGATTTTTTCGATCAAGCGATGGCCTAATCCCCGATCCTCACATTCACAAGGAGGAAAGGGGCAACGACTAGCTAGAGGGGCTCATTTTTTGGGGCTAGGGTTTCTAAACCCTCTTTCCTTTAAAAGCCCAGTTAGGACCAACACATTAAAAAAATAATAATAAAAAATAAAATAACAACCCTCTTCAGGGCCTGGATTATTGGGACAACGCCTCACCCTTTTCGTTGTCTTGTTGGGCCTCATTTTCTTAAGGCAGTCTTAGGCTCATAATTGATGGGATCAATTAGTGAGCCCCTTGCACATTTAAGAAACTAAGAATGGGCTTTACACTTGGATCTAAACTATTTTTTTTTTTTTTTTTTTTTATAATATGTGGGTGTGCCATCTAGAGCATTCACTGAGTGAGCAACTTATGATACTTGATACATTATCATATGGACCCTTCTTGTCGGATCCAAACTATCCATCTATATGGACCATGATTGTTGGATCCAACTGTCCACTTCAAGCAATATAGCAATATATAGCAATATATATATATATATATATATATATATATATATATATATATATATATATATATATATATATATATATATATATATATATATATATATATATATATATATACACACACACACTGTCTAGATCACCCATCTTGTGAATATATGGCTTGTTATAGAATGTACTTTATTGGTGTAAAGATCATAAGGATAAGTTCTAATTAGGCCCATTACCCATCCTTTAAGAGCAGACATGACTTATGAAAAGGGATGTGAAATATAAATGTTTGTTTTACCTTGTGTATTTCTCATTTTTCAACAATTAATGCCAGCTGCTCATTGGGCCATATCAAACTAATTTATGTACAATCCATTGAGGGTAGGATTAAAATCACAATCCTAAGTCTAAATTTGTGGGATTAAATATGCTAGTGTTAGCCACCATAGTGACTTCAATCAGTGAAGATTTTCATGAATCTAGACTTGTTATTAGGATTCATGGAAAGGATTGCATGCAGTTGCATTTACAGTCAATGTGGACAATGACGAAAACACAGACGAACCTGCTTAGCGTGAATGTAAAGGGTGTGGAGTAGACGGTGCTGGTGGTGTAAGGTCAAGAGACTCATTTCACTCGCTGATGTTCAGTGTCTTCGATTTACATCATTGACATTATTTAGCTTCATGTACAAGAGAATAATTTGAATGTCATGAGTACCAACCATAGAAGGAGTTATGATGATGTGGTCGATTCTCACCAGGATTGATTGGTTGGGCCCATTTTTATCCTGGTAAATTCAATTGTAAGGCCCCAATCAATTAAATGTTTATTTGCTTAATGCTTTATAATACATCGTCTAACTTGAGTTTAATATGTAGTTAACATTCCAAACATTTATAATACGGTGTCCCTTTTGACCAACTCTAACTATACCACATGGAAGGAGTCCATTAAGATTGTCTTGGGGTGCATGAAGTTGGACATTGCCCTAGAAGAGCCAAAACCTTCTAAGCCTTCAAATGACAACAATGAAGAGGTAAAGGTTCAGTATAAAGCTTGGATAAAGTCCAATAAAATGTGCTTCAAAATCATGAAGCATTCGATTTGAGAGGCCATGAAGGGTGTCATGCCCGATACAAATAAGGTCAAAGAATTTTTTTACTGAAATAGGGAAGCACTTCATGAAAATAAAGCTAAATTTTAAAGAGTCGTTCTTTTTTAAATTACTGTTTTGAGATGTCTTTTCTACTACACTCACCTTTGAAGAAGATGCAACATTGATGTTGACCTTCTTGTCTTGATTTTGAGACGTTTCCTTGATTCGAAGGTTTTTTTGTATTTGTTCCAAGGTGAACTCTTAGATTTATGCAACAGTTTCTTCCTATAATAATTCCAACTTAAAGGCGATTTAGCTATTATAACCCCAAATTTGAAATATTCAGGTATATCTATTTTTTTGGGTCTTAATTTGGTTTACAATCAATTATGGTTAATGAATTTAGGCCAATAGAGGCTTATCATCTACCATCATGAAATAGAGATACTTGACAATAAGAAATTTCTGAGTTCCTTCTTCTTGGGCCTTGTGCTTATATTCCAACGCATTCTAGATTTCTCTTGTTGAAGTAGTTCCTGTGTACATGTCGTATAGTCGGTCAAACAAGGTATTCAGGATGTGACCGCGACATAGCAACTCATCTTCTTGCCGTTTGATTATGGCAGCAATTTGTTCTAGTGTGTTGTTATTAGTCGCTTCTGGCGGTGGTTGTAGGTTTGGATCCAAAATGTAGAAGATCTTTAGGGCAGTCAGAAGGAACTTTAGTTTATCTTGCCACCATGTGTAATTTGTGCCATTGAACCGGTCTAGCCGTATCAGGTCTTGGTTCATTAGCTTGATTGATGCAACACTTTCAGAATCCATGTTTAGGAATCACGCTTTAATATTGTTGGAAAATATTCTCAAAAATGTAATTTGGAGATTAGAGATCGCTGATAGCTTACTGGCGAATTGCTTTCAGGATACGATCAAGAAGAGCATATAACTCACCCCTCTCCTCTTAGAGGGATACAATCAAGTCAAAGAGCATATAATATATGTTGTCCTTAAAGTGTGATTCACCCCCTTTCCTCTCAGATCAGAGATCGCTGATGGGTTACTGATGAATTGCTTCCAGGATACGATAAGCCTGTTTGGTTTCGCATGCAGTAATCACGAATGAACCACTCTTGGAACTTGACTAATGTAGTGAGTCTCTGGCAGACTCAATGATTGACTCTGAACTCAGTGAGTTTGAATCTAGTATTAACTTGCAAGAAGGAGAGTGATTTTTATTTGTTTTCTAGCTCAAATTCGAATTATTGTGAAATGAACCTAGTCAGCTTTGCTTATATAGTCACGAGGGGCTGGGGGTTATGACTGGGCTCATAATTCATATGGTCATTTTCTGACTATTGGAAACTAGTCGTTTATGGTTGCTTCTAACTGTTGGAAACTAGCCATTTATGATTGTTTTCTGTCTATTGCCGGCTGCATGGCCATAATCATTGCATGTTTGTTGTTTACTACAACAATTTCTACATGGTTATGATAGTTGCAGGATCGTTTCATGCACAAAGGTCACATCTTCAACAGTCAGAAAACTTAGCCTTATATAAGGCTCTCAGTCACAATCAGTCATTCCTTCCTACATTCACACCACGACTCGCACCGTCTCAAGATGGTTCGCATGCGCAAAGTGCGAAGTGCTCCAATTATCGCCACCGTAGACTCATTGCCCATGCCCTCACCCTCGCCCGTGCTCGTGATCGAGTGTACGCACCCGTGCACTAGAACACCCAACCTGATTATTTCTCTCTCCATTTCTTTCAAGTAAGTAAACCAAAAAACACCAACTTCTAAACCAAAGTTTTTCCCCATCTCTATCTAATGTGAGACTAAATAAAACACCTTTTTTGGTTTTTTATTTTTTCAAATCATTTTCAAGGGAAAACGAAAATTCAAAATACTTTTCATTTTATTTATTTTTTAAACCAAAAAAGTAAACATTCAATAGTTCACATGATTAAGATATAGTATGTGGAATCTTTGCCATATATTAGACAACAATTAGTGATTGGAAGTTCATAACCATTCATCCTTGCTTGGGACATCACTGTGGAAACTTCTAGATGAATGGTTGAATCGTTAAGGTAGTGGGGCACATCTTGTTGTGAAGCCACTTCTTTCCTGCAAGATGCCACATAGTGGGAGTCCGAACCATTCAAAATTGTAGGCCCCAAATAAGGACACATGGCATATCAGGTCAGACCTCTCAATAGGAGACTGCACTGCTGGAATGAGTAGATGATGTAGAACGGGCCACAAACCTATTTTTGGTACAACTGGATTGAAAGAACTCTAAGCAAAAGTAGACGTAGTCCGTTAGATTCAGGGCTATTCCTTCATGGGGCATGACCTGACTGGCCCCCAGGCTTGTCCTGATTGAAGAAATTCATTCCAGATAAGGAGAAATTTCCACTCAAAGTTTGGATTGTAAATCAGTCATAACTTTTGATTCGGGTATTGTCTAACCTATTTATCGTTATGTAGCGTCCATCTGGGGTCAATTGACCTAGGTAGTGGGTCACGTCCATTTCAAGAGGTAATGCACCCTCCTAGTTAAAAATTATGATTTTAAGAAAAAATATTATTTTTAGTCAATTTTAATTTTATCATCTCCTTTATTTTAGACTTTTAGATTTATAACTTTTTTTTATTATAAATTAATTGTAATTATGCCTAGAATATATTGGTGAGGTTAATTTAGGGCTTTCTATTTTCTTTTATAAAATTTACTATTTCAGATAATATCTATTTTAGTCGAATTAAGACTTCTATTAAGGTTTGAATCTTTCATATAAGTGGTGTAATCAAGCATTCTAGATTGATTATTCAATAATACAATTATAAAAAATTTCTTGTGTGTTCAAGAATTTTTGCCTTTTGGATTCAAGGTTTTACCTAGTTAAGGAATGCGGCTATCTTTTTCTTATTATTTCACGTCCTTTCCTGTGTCAATAGATAACCGTCAGACTCAACATCCAGGCATGGCCATTTTAATGAGCAGACTCGCCTGATTTTTTGAGCTAAATGAACTTCATCATGGGACCTAACATGAGAATGGTAGGTATGTTCTACACAAGTGGCATGTTGGCCGGAATGGTTCCACTGCACCTTAAGTAAACTTATTTCCAGCTGCATGTTCAGTTCTCAAATGATTAAAAAATGATGAAGGCTCTTGTAGTGACTCCACGTAGTTATAGAGATAACTAATTATAAATTTTTAGGGTTATAAGCCAAATAACTTCTCTGGTTTTCCCCAACTTGAGCGGGGGAATTTAGAAAGTCTCCAATAACTTTAAGCTCTGTTTTCTTTTTTCGTTATTCTTCTTCAAAATTTCCAAATGATGTGTTTGGAATTCTGAATTTGCCACCTCAATTTGGTAGTGATTAATATGTGGCAATTTTATTTTGCTTTCCTTTCCCTTTTAAGAAGGTTTCAAGTGCAACCAGATGATTTATAAGTGTCGACCAATGAATTACTTCTAATATACCATGTTGACGCGGCATCCAGCCCTACCAATAGGTTGGCTCCGCCAAATATAGCCCTATAAAAAAATCAGCCTCATCCATTCATTAGGGACGCGGATTGCGTCCTGCTCTCGCCTGGACGCATTATCGTCCAGGCAGACCTTTGGAGGGGCCCACCGTTGTGTATCCGTTTATCCACTTTGTCTATCCATTTTATAAGATCATTTTAAGATATGACACTAAAAAGTAGGAAGATCAGACGCTCAAGTGGGCCACACCAAATAGTGATAGGAACCTAGTGATGACGACACTAGGGTCCGCTCATTATTTGGTGTGGCCCAGTTGATCGTTGGATATGCCTCATTTTTGGGCCCACTTACAAGCATGATCATATAAAATGGATGAACAGAGTGGATAAACGGATACATCACAGTGGGCCCCTCCACAGGTCTGCCCGGACGGAATGCGTCCGCGGGGGCAGGATGCAATCCAGATCCATTCATTAGGAGGTCTAAACCATAACAACAATATTTAGCCATTGATAAATAATAAAATATAATTAATTATTTATTTTTAAGGATATAAGCTTAAATAGGGTAGTTGGTGGGCTCACACATAGGCAGAGGAATTTGGTGAGTCCGCAACAACTGTAGGTTCTGATTTTTTTCTTTTTTTCTTTTTTAAATTCTATTTAAAAGTTCTTCGTCACAAATGCCACATGATGTGTTTGGAGCTTTGAATTTGCCACCCGAGTTGGAAGTGATTGATACGTGTCTCTCTCTCTCTCTCTCTCTCTCTCTCTCTCTCACACACACACACACACACACACGCACACCCACCTAGTACAAAAATAAATCAGCGTGATCCACTCATTATGTGGGTAATAACAATGTTTAGCTGAATGTGTTTGGAGCTTTGAATTTGCCAACCAACTTGGCAGTGACTAATATGTGGCATTTTTATTTTCTTCTTTTCCTTCTAAAAGGTTTGAAGTCCAATGAAATTAACCATAAGTTACTGTCCACCCAGTGAATTGTTTCTAACCCATCACATCTATATGACATCCAATCCTTCCAATAGGTTGGCTCTACCGTGAGGACAGCCATGCATGAAAATAATTCCCATCCCACTCATTAAGTGGGCCGGACCTGGCAACAATTTTAACCATTGATAAATAACAAAATATAATTAATTATTTATTTTCAGGGATATAAGCTACAATAACTTTAATGGTACGCTCCTACTTGAGGTGGAGAATTTATCAAGTTCGCAACACCTATAAGTTCTTTTTAATTAATTATTCTTCTTTAGAAATACCATGGATATTTCTAATTTCCCAACCAACTTTGCAGTGATTAGTATGCGCCATTATTAATTTGTTCTTTTCCTTTTTGAGAGGGTTTTAGTCCAACCAGTTAGGCCATAAGTAACTTCACAGCCAGTGAATTGTTTCCATCTCATCAGGTTCATTGACATCCAACATTTTCAAGAGGTTTGATCCACCATGAGGGTATATAGCCTTGTATGAGAATCATTCCCATCTACTCATTGGGTGTGACGGTCCGTAACAACAATTTCTAAACACTGATAAATAACAAAATATAGTTAATTATTTTTTTTGAGGAGTATAAGCAACAATGGCTTCAACGGTTTGCTCCCACCTGAGCTGGGGAATTTGTCAGGTCTGCAAGAACTGTAAGTTCTGGGCTTTCCTTTTAATTTATTCTATTTAATTATTCTTTTTCATAAATGCCATATAATATGTTTGGAGTTGCGAATTTGTTACCCAACTTGATAGTGATTATTATGCAGAACTATTATCTTTCTCCTTTTCATTTTAAGAAGGTTTCTAGCTCAACCAGTGATTATTAGTTATTGTCCACCCAATAACTTATTTCCAACCTATCATGTTCATACCACATCCAACCCTTTGAAAAGGTTGGTTCCCTGCACCAAAATCAGTCCCATCCACTCATTAGGTGGGCTAGACCATAACAACAATTTTTAGTCATTGATAAATAGCAAAATGTAATTAATTAATTATTTTTAGGGATATAAGTCATAACATTTACTTTGGTTTCTCCCACCTGAGCAGGGGAAATTGGCAAGTCTGCAACACTATAAGGTTTTTTTTTTTTTTTTTTTCATTTCTAAATTCTATTTAATTATTCTTCTTCAAAATTGAAATATTAAGTCTTTGTAATTTCCAATTTGCCACCCAATTTGTAATGGATAATACACAGAAGGTTTTATTTTATTTTTTCAATTTCTTTTTGAGACAATTTCACCTACCACTGTATGAATAAGGTGGTCTCTAGTTTTTGTAAAAATAAAAAATAAAATGAATAATCTGTATTTTTATTTGGTTTTGTGTAAGCAAGTGGTACGCATATCATAGTGTACAGACTAAACTTCTGTTGTTTAATATTTTAACAAGAATTCTTCGATTATATTTCTAGGATTTCTTAGGGTTATTTTCTTTTATTTAATGTTGTTTAAACTCTTTTTAATTTATTATTGAATATTATTCCTCTTTTATTAGAAAAACTTTGATTTTCTCTTGTTCTTCGTAGATTTAAAGAAAATGTCTCGTGGATTTGAGATATCCCCTTGTGGATTCGAGAAAGATTGGTTGAGGAGTTCCAATAGCTCCATGGATTTAGAGTAGTTATCCCGTGAGTTAGACGGTGCTCGATCTCACCATGTTTCACCCCGCATTAATTAGTATCAGAGCGAGGAAGAACCTCAGATTGGTATTTATGCGTGAAGGCTACGACAAAATCCTTTGGACAGTGATCCAGGGATCTATCTTCTCAAAATGACGACTTTCGAGGAGACGTTTGAGACACTCCAGCATAAGAATTGTTAAGCTATGCAAGAGCTACAGGCTAGATTCGACCGCAAAGCAGAATATCACAAAAGCATGATTGTTTATGGTATAGATATGGTAGATTGAATGGGTTGAGTCTACACAGAGGTTGATATTCCTCACTTCAATGGCCCGAGTCGTGTCGAGGACTGGCTATATGAAGTTGAACGCATCTTCGAACTCATGCAGATGCCTGAGTAGAAGAAGGTTTAATATGTAGCCTTAAAGTTGAAGGGGTGCCCTTTGGCTTGGTGGGAGCAACTCCAAAATCAGCGAATGCGAGAGATGAAAGCGCCAATGCGTTCATGACCGCGGATGAAACAACAACTACAATCATGATTCAAATACACCAATGATTTTCGAGTAATATCCCAACAATTCCACACTCTATAATAAGAATCATGTTATTTTGAGCTGGAGTTACGACCGGATGTTGGGTTCCATGGTGGCATGCGAGTGGCCCCTATGGACACGAAAAACCTACCTAAAACTTTTAAAGTGGGGGAACGGTCTCCTGTAACCATACAAGCTTTCATTAAAGAATCGAAAGACGATGTACCGGATCTGGGAGGATTTAATGCAAGTTCAAAGGAGGTCTCTAAAATTTAGGCCACCATTGTCCCTGAGATTACTCAAAATCCTGAGAAGGAAGGTGAGATCAATATCTCGGATGTGAAGGACAATGAGGAGGTGTCTATGAACATCCCCGAAGTTGTTGATCCAGTTTTGCAGTGATCCGAAGAGCAGATTCAAGGCATTATTAGCCCGAGTATTGTTGAAGAGATCCAGATTCCAAGGATTGATAAAGCTATAGATGGAACATCAAATATCAAAATGCTGCAGGACACTATTAACAAATGTGTTCGAAGAATTGAAATATGATAAGGAAGATGCTCTCGAGTAAACCGACATGGTTGAAGAGCTGTATCTCTTGTACGAGGTGGAGCAAAAGTTGAGAAAGAAAAGAAAACGTCGGCCTTTAAAGTTGAAAGTGAATCGTGTCCCTAACCTGAAACGAAACTCGAGGACGAGTTTTTTTCAAGTGGGGGAGGTTGATGTAGGGAGAGAACCCCTGGACCGAGGATGAGGAATGACGACATTCTCAAAGGAAAAAGGGCTGAAAAAAATCTAGGAAAAAGTTACAAAAGAATGGATTTTTGACAGTTTTCGATGGATTCGGGCTATCGTAATCAGATTTCTCGACGGTTTTCCTGACGATTTTGACTTGTCGGCAACGTCAGGCAACCAACCGCACGTCACTGGGCACATGAACTCCAAGATTCCCAACGGTTTCCCGATGCTTTTGAGCCGTCAGCAACATTAGGCGCCTAACCACGTTTCATCGGGTGCTCCAAATTCGTCAATTTTTTTAGATTACTCGTTGGACTGTTTGTTAGTTCAGCGGGCGCCTGACCATGTGCGAGTAGATGCGCAAATTTGCACCGATTTTACAAATTTATTTCCTATTTTAATTAGAACTCTTTGATTACGTTTCTAAGGTTTCTTAAGGTTATTTTCTTCTATTTAAGGTTATTTAAAATTATTTTTAATTGATTATTGAATATTATTCCTCATTTATTAGAAAAATATTGATTTTCTCTTTTTCTTCGTGGATTCGAAGAGGTCTTGTGGATTCAAGGAAGATCGGTTGAGGAGTCCCAATAGCTTCGTGAATTCAGAATAGTTATCCTATGGGAGAGACGGTGTTCGATCTCACCACGTTTTGCCTACATTAGATTAGGCGTGGTCTTAGCCTCACCCAAGATGGTGCGGCCCTTACCATGGGACCCCACCTTGATGTATGTATTCTATATCCATAATTCCCATTCGTTTTACCATATGATCATTTTAGGGCATGAGTCCAAAAATAAAGAAGATCCAAATCTCAAGTGGGCCATACTATAGGAAATAGTGGTGATTGAATGCCCTACCATTAAGACCTTTCTAGGGCCCACGGTACTGTTTTAGTAATGTTTATTTTTCATCCAACCTGTTGATAAGGTCACATAAACCTAGATGAAGGGAAACGAAACAAATATCATCTTGATCCAACCTATGTGACCCGTTATTGGTCAATCACCGCAGTTTCCTATGTATGGTCAACCTGAGAATTGCATATGCTTCAATTTTAGGCTGGTGCCATCAAATGATCTGGCAAAATGAATGGACTGTATGGATATAGAATACATACATCAAGGTGATCCCCATGGTAAGGTCCGCATGGTCTTGGGTGGGCCAAGACCGTACCTTATCTGCTCCCCTTCATCGGAAGTGGGATGGCTGGTGTACGCTACAGCAGCCAATTTACTGGTGTGAGTTAGAGTCGCCGGCAGGACAACTGCGTCAGTCGTTGAGCTCCGCTGTTCAAAGAAAATCACGATTATGTGGGCCTCACAATGATATATTTAACATATCTACACTGTCCATTCAGTTTACGAGATCATTTTAGGCTATTATCCAAAAATAAGATATATCTAAATCTCAATTGGACCACACCACAAAAGCCAGTGGGGACAATGGTTCTCACGGTTAAAACATTCTTAGGACCCACCATGATGTTTATTTTCCATCCAAACTGTTCATAAGGTCACAAAGACCTGGATTAAGGGTAAAAACAAATATAAGATTGATCCAAAACTTCTGTGACCACCAAGAAGGTTTCAATGGTAGATGTTCAATCTCCCTCTGCATTCTGCAATGTGTTCCACTTGATCAATGGATCTGTCTTATTTTTGGGTTAATCCCTTATAACTATGTCGCAAAATGGAAGGACGGTTTGGATATACCAAGAACCTCATGGTGGGGCCCACAGAAATTGGTGACGTCAATACAGCAGAGAGCTTGCTGGTGTGCGGTGCACCAGCTAATCCCTTCCCCCTTCATGACTTCATCATAGGACCTGACATTAGCAGGAAAGGTTTTGGCTGCACCACAAGTTAGCATGCTTCCATTTGCGTGTTCAGTTCTCAAATAACAGAAAATTGATGAAGGTTATTGCAGTGATTTCAGGTAAAAAAAACAAGGTACTTTTGGCTGCGAAATAATTAATTTATTTTATTTTATTATTTTCAGGAATATAGGCTCAAATAACTTCTCTGGTTCGCTCCCACCTGAGCTGGGGAATTTGACAAATCTGGAAAAACTGTAAGTACTTTTATTATTATTATTATGATTATATTTAATAATTCTTCTTCAGAAATATCAGATTGTGCATTTGGAATTTCAATATTGGCAGTGATTAATATGTGATGTTCTTTTTTCATTTCTTTTCTTCTAGTAATTTTATTTTTCATTTCATTTCTTTTAGCTCTTTCTGAGAAGCTTTCAAGTCGAAGTCGTTGAACCATAAGTTACTGTCCACCAGTGAATTAATTCCAACCAATCATGTTCTTGTGACATCTAACCCTTCATGTAGGTTGGCTCCACCATGAGAATAGCCTGGTAAAAAAATCAGCCCCATCCACAAATTAGCCGGGCCACACCATAACAACAATATTTACCATTGATAGGTAACAAAATGCAAGTGTGGTCCACTGGATGAGAGCAAGTGGTGATCTTTGCATAAGGTAATCTCAATAATTCAGCCAATTTATAGGATGGGGATGGATGTCACATGCATATCAAAAGTTGGAATTTACCTGCTAATTGGACTGTAAATTATTGTGCAACAGCTGGACTCTTTCTTTTTAACCTTTCCTCGCAAAAAGAAGAGTTACGTTACGAAGCCTTGATGCAGCTGAACTTGAATGCTATATGATTTACTAATCTGAACAAAATTGTTCTACAGCAGTATAGGGTTGCAGTAAAATGGTAGCTTTGGATAGCTTTTTTGGCTTGTCCCAGTGTTATTAATGGTCTAGCAATGTTGCTACTATGGAACAATTATTTTCATGTTGTTTGTTAGGCACCTTGGAATAAGCATGATTACTTGGCACAAGTGGTACATATGTATGCTAGAATTTTGGCATGTGTAGTACATTTGTGGTGCTTTAAAATGTATAGTGGCATAGATGATATATGTGGAGTTCTTAAAAATGTGCCCTATAACATGTGGGTTGCTTGACCATTGCATATGTAACCCAGCAAGCACATGTAACAAATGTGGCACATGAAGGGCATAGATGTTTATGTGACACATTTGTAGTGGCCAAAGATGTATGGTGGTACTTTTGGCATATTGGTATGTGTGACACGTGTCACTAATTACTACAAGAGACCATTCTGCCATGTACCATTACAAGGACAATTTTTTTCATAGTGTTTATACAAACAAGATAAATAATCTTTGTTTTATTAGATTCTGTGCAAACAAGTGGTTGGTAAATAGTTGATTATGTTTGTATCAGATTAAACATTTGCTACTACCAAACAAAAATCCACTTTGCTTTTCTTAAGATGGTATTTGCCTCATTTCAACAAGCATTGCTAGATGATTGGCCCTCAAGAAGCCCAATCTCTCCGATCTTCAACAAGCATTGCTAGATCATTGACCTTCATCAATTCCGGCAATGAGTTACTAGAAATTCAAAGCTTGTTATCTGTTTTTGCAAGGATAGAATAACAGTTTCCGTTCTGCAAGTAGTGTTAAGTTCTGGCCTTTTCTTTTTTCTTTTTAATTTATTCTATTTAATTATTCTTTTTCATAAATGCCATATAATATGTTTGGAATTGCGAATTTTCTACCCAACTTATAGTGATATTATGCAGAACTTTTATTTTCTTCTTTTCATTTTAAGAAGGTTTCCCGTTCATCCAATTTGATTATTAGTTATTGTCCACTCAATAACTTATTTCGAACCTATCATGTTCATACCACATCCAACCCTTCGAATAGGTTGGTTCCCTGCACCAAAATCAGTCCCATCCACTCATTAGGTGGGCTAGACCATAACAACAATTTTTAGCCATTGATAAATAGCAAAATGTAATTAATTAATTATTTTCAGGGATATAAGTGACAACATTTACTTTGGTTTTCTCCCACCTAAGTAGGGGAATTTGGCAAGTCTGCAACAACTATAAGTTTTTTTTTTTTTTTTTTAAATTTCTAAATTATATTTAATTATTCTTCTTCAAAATTGCCATATTATGTGTTTGTAATTTCCAATTTGCCACCCAATTTGTATTGGATGATACGTAAAAGGTTTTATTTTATTTTTTTCATTTTCTTTTTGAGAAGATTTCACGTACCACTGTAGGATTAGCATGGTCTCTAGTTTTTGTTAAAAAAAAAAAATGAATAATCTTTATTTTTATTTGGTTTTGTGTAAGGAAAACCACTTTATGAACTTCCTTTTCTTAATACGGTATTTGCCCTCACTAAAGATGAAGCCTAACTCTGTATCTGGGTTATAGACAATTCATCCTCAAAGAGCATAACGAAGCCTAGAATCTCTCTTCAATCTTCAACTAGCATTGTTAAATCATTGGCCCCAAACAACTCGGGCAACCAGTCACCAGAAATATTCAAAGAAAGCTTCTGATCTTTTTCTGCTAGGATGGAATAACAGAATGGAAAATTGCAAAATGCGGTGGGAAAGAAGAGTAAAAATGAGAAGTTAAGAAAACGTATTTTACTAAAAGAAAGTTATTGGTAGAATGTGTAAAATTTCATGGTTGGATCCTTTGTTTACAATGGTATGGTTGTTCAAGGCACCCTTTCATCCATGTTAACTGCTTTGGCCGTTTGACAAATGTAACTCATTGGACAGACACTTTCCGTATGCTTAGATGGTGTGCACATTACTCTAGCTTACATACGAATTACAATTGGATTCATGATCTATGCTTGCCTTTCACAGACGCATGGATGTAAACGAGATAAGTGGCGAGATTCCTTCAACATTTGCAAACTTGAAAAAATTGGAGATCTTGTAAGAACTTGAGGTTTTGTGACGCGTGGAAACCATCGAAATCGTAGGCTCCACCCTAGATTCCTTTTAAACGACCAGTGGCACAATTGTATGGTCCACATTCAATGGGCATTAAAATGAAATATATATATATATATATATATATATATATATATATATATATATATATATATATATATATATGGGAAATGGTACTATGCGGTCGACCTCATGGGAAGTTCCCGTGAGGTCGAGCTGTGTGGGCCCCACTGTGATGTGTAATGGCCATCCACACCATCAGTCTTATGCACCGTTCCGTGGTGGGCCATGGGCCCAAACCTCAGGGTAATCCATGAGTTGGGTGGGCCACACCATTAACAACAGTTAAGAGTGGATCTCTACCCATTGAAAACTTTATGATCGTTTATAGGATTGACTGAGATGTGGTTGAGAAATCCAGACCATCCATTGTGCATGTCCCACTTAAACAGGAAGTCACGCCAACTTTCAATCGTATCCAAAACTCGGATGGGCCCCAATAAGTGCTTTTAGATGTTGTGGGCATGATTTTGCATTCTTTCAGTTGGTATGGCCCACTTGAATTCCAGATCAAGCCTTTATTTTGGATATCCTATAAACAGCAGGGGACCCACCAAATGCATGGTGTAGATGACCATTACACATCACAGTGGGGCCCACACAGATCGACCTCATGGGAACTTCGCATGAGGTCGACCACATAGTACCATTTTCATATATATATATATATATATATATATATATATATATATATATATATATATATATATATATATATATATATATATTTGCAATGATCTGAACTCAACAGACTAATGCCCATTATCCAGAGTTAGGATCGTTGGATCGGTCTGATTTTTGGTTATGACCCATCCACTGTGGGCCCCATGATTTCAAACGGTTCAATTTTGATTATTCGAATGCGGCCATGTCTATAATTTCCGATCCCTTAATTTATTAATATTTATGGTGGAAAATCTGATTGTCTTTCAGGTCGGCATCTGATAACTTGTTGACAGGGAAGATACCTGATTTCATTGGAAGTTTGAATCTTACCGAATTGTAAGCTATACTTACGAGTTCTAAACTCCCTTTTCTTCTCATTTTTGTGTGCATGGGATTGCATGACAAGGTCTCCTACTATTCACTGGTGGTGGAATAGAATTCTATCCACACTGAAAGTAGGTTGCCTGCCACATCCCGCTCTAAATGTGGATAGGGATTCCCGCTATGTCAACGATCGGTCATCTAGTGGGGCCACACATGTACATCAAATGTGGACAACTGGTCATTTTTGTAACTGCAAGTGCGATCTACCATATGAGTAGCTTAGCAGTTGCACTTAGCAGACCTCATTTTCCGTTATGTTCCATAGAATACAGTGAGTCTAATGTTTTGGACTGTCTAGTTTCAGTTAATGCATGCCATATATATGTCCACATTCTAGGGTATAAAATCACTACCGGGCCGGACTACCATGCCGACTTGTCTGCTCTTTAGTCGAATCGTGACTCACCTGAGTCGGGAGTGAATCAGCATGACTCGCCCCCAGTTGGGGGTGACTCATGGTGTCGAACTGGGTGGGTTGGACTGAGTCCACATAAACTCATATAAGTCTGCATTTCACTCATCTGATTCATCTATCCATGGCCAGAGTGCAAGTGAGTCAGAACTCAGGAAGTTCCTTTAAAGGTCGGACCTGGTTAGTAATTGGGCTGGGGAGGTGTCAAGTCATTGTTCTTAATATCTAGTGGGGTCGTGCTAGGGCTGCCAATGAGCCAGGCCTTGGGTTGGCTTCCGCCTGGATTTTGCACTGTTCGGGCCATGCCTGATCACCCTACGCTGGGCTCAGTCTATTACATACAAACCCGGGCTAAACTTATCAACCATTGCCCTCCTGAATCCCAAGCTCAATCAATCGGAGCTGCTCATGGGGTGGGCCATACATGTAAAAAAGAATGGGATAGCCAGAGAAATTGACCAATAGCAAACAAAATTCAATGGATATGTGTAGCTTATCAAGGAAATCAACACAGCGGGCCCAACAAGATCATGAACGGCTTTGGTCTTGCACAAGTGTCGCACGTCATTAATTGTTTTCCATATATTGCAGGGACTTGTCACAAAATTACATAACGGGTCCCTTGCCCGCATCTATCGGCGGTTTGACATCCATGAGCTCATTGTAAGTCTCGAAAATTTCTCCCACAGCCAAACATCCGACGTTTGTGTTATTTATTGATAGGAGTCATCTGATTTTTCCCTTCGAATTTGGAACACTAGCTAATTAATTTACATTTAACCGTTCATCCGGTATCCATCAATAGGATGGTTAGGATTACTTTATCAACTTATTTTAGATATATGCTCCATCCACAGCTTGTCCACAATTTGGATAGTCTGGATTGCTGCACTTAGTGACAGATGGTATGTGAATGAGCCATATATCATCACTTTCGAAGTGGCGGTTAACTATTACGGTGGTTTGTATCCGGTGCTATCAGTTATTTTATAAAGCTTTACATCTTCTGTGATGAAGCAGTCCGTATGATCTCAACCACCGATTTCGAGGACTTTTGAGGATGGGAATAGACGGTTATAAATAAAAGTCCAACAAATGCCTCCAACTGCGGACCGTCTTAATTATGGACCCCTGAAGTCGGTGAGATCTAATTCATCATGGATTATTAGTAATTGTCCACCCAATAACTTATTTCCAACCTATCATGTTCATACCACATCCAACCCTTCCAACAGGTTGGTTCCCTGCACCAAAATCAGTCCTATCCACTCATTAGGTGGGCTAGACCATAGCAACAATTTTTAGCCGTTGATAAATAGAAAAATGTAATTAATTAATTAATTTTTAGGGATATACAACCTTTCCGTTGGTTTTCTACCACCTGAGCAGGGGAGTTTGGCAAGTCTGCAACATCTTTTTTTTTTTTTTTTTTTTTTTTTTTTTTTTTTAAATTCTAAATTCTATTTGATTATTCTTCTTCAAAATTGTCATACTATGTGTTTGTAATTTCCAATTTGCCACCCAATTTGTATTGGATAATAGGCAAAATGTTTTATTTTATTTTTTCATTTTCCTTTTGAAAAGATTTCAGGTACTACTATAGTGTTGGCTTTACAAAGTCTTGGAAGAAAAACTAAATAACCATATAAGAAATAAAGAAACTGAGATTTTCTTATTGTTAGAGTTCTGATCATGTAACACCCCAACTTTGGATATCCGAATTTCCTCAATTCGGATATTGAGTTCGAGGTATTAGCTATCATATTGTGCCAAAAATTAAACTGTAATACATCCACCTACTAAAATAAAAAGTTTAATCATCGTTATAGCATATAACTAATTATTAATTGTCTCAAAGTATCAAATGACCTTGAGGCCTATGTCCGAACTATATCACTCAAAACATAAATAATTTCTTAAGGATAAAGATTAAATTCTCTTATTTTTCTTCTGGCTCCTCTATCAGTTATTCTGTTGAAGTCGTCTTTATAGAGACGCTTACACTATATCCTTTCCTGGATGGTTTTCATATACAACACCGTGAGCTAGAAGCCCAGTAAGTAATAATAATTTGCATGATTCAATACATATCATGTTTACCAGAATAACAATAAAATATGTCATCTATCACGTAAATAAATCCATACTTAGGAATCACCAGGGTCATGGCTGTGCATAGCTTTCAACCTGCCAACACCCATTCAACGATGAGTAATTTATTCTAGAGCTGAATATACTCCTTCTCCAGCCCTATGCCGCAACCTTGGGAAGAGGCTCTAATGATATCAACTCAGGTTTCGGTTGGGAACTCTGCTCGAGAATTTTAGAGATTTTTATCCCAAGTTGTCTGGTGTTCAATTTCAACATCACATTTCAGATAATGGCATATATCAAATAAGCAGTTTATATCATAAGATTCATGAATACATAATGAATGTATGTTGGAAATACCATCCTGGTGTAGTGTTACTTACCCAAAAGTTTTATTCTGCTTGAACTCCTTGGATACAATCCTTTGTGATTAGTTGACAAGTTCTTGATTTTCGTTCTTGTTGTGTTCCCTTTTAAATGTTATGCGAATAGGGTTGCTTTCATACTTAATCTCATGATATAATCAATTATTATCCGTTAACACACAATTATGACCGTTGATTAGACAATTAGATCATCAAGCTAACGATCCATACCTTTGGTTTAGTCATATTTCACATTTAGTTCATGATCTACCAATCTTAACTATTCATTTTGGCTTTATTTTCATATAGGCCTGAGATCCTTTCAATTCGACCGTTAAACTTTAATTAGAATTGTTCATTTAAGATATGGTTGGTTGGATCTAGGTTCCTATATACTTAATCTTTCGTTTTGATCAATTTGCCCCTTGATAAATAGTTATGACTAGTTGAATTATTAATCCAAGGGTTTAGACACATTTTCTATAGTTTGGATAGAACTAATTCATGATCTGATGATCAACGTCAACATTAGATCACATTGATTTCAAGATAGCCCACTTGCAACCTTAAGTAAATAATCGGGTCCATTTACTAGTCTAATCTTACTCATATCTTAAGGATCATGGGTTTAGATCATGATTCAAGTGGGTTTAAGATCAAGATCAACCTTTATAACAATTAGGTGTTAAGATTCATCCGATCCGACCGTTCATTTCCTTATTTTCATAATTTTGATCCAACGACCTTGGTTGATCCTTGATCAGATGATCTGATCTAGATCTAGGTCAGGTGGATCTTATTATCCCCAAATTCAATTCCTTAATTGGTTTATTAGATCATTGATCAACAGTTGGATTGAACTTGATCATTGATTTAACAATCCATATAATCATTTTTATCTTTTATTAAACTTTAGTGGTTTAGATCTAAGATTAGACTAAGGATCTTGATTAATAAACGAAGATAAAGATTTATAAGATTTTTTTAATAAAGATCTACACTACGCTGGATAAGATCCATCGTTCATTCGAATAAATGCAGTGGAGCCCACTTAAGGATGCCTTTAATGTTGGTGGGGCCCGTTGCTATATTACCTTGTCAATGATGGATGTTACATCTAAAATGCTATTGGAACTCATTCTATGGTTAGCTCTCTTATTATATTTATAATGACAAGATCTTAAGGTGGAGCCCACTTAAGATCAAATTTCTAATATATGGGGCCCTACCGAATTGTATGATTAGATTAAATTATACATTAATTCTTCCTTTGACATGGATTTCATATCTCGTTCTCAATCTAATTAAATAGATCAAAATCATATAGTGGGGCCCACCTTGAGTGGTCGTGACCACTCACTGTAAGGTCCAACATATGAGATGATCATCATGCATCTCATTCAAGTATAACAATATTAAATCTAAATTTAAGATTTCTCATCATTTATCATTCACACATCTTGATCTCGTGGTGGGCCACTATCTAATGGCACAAGTAATGATATGTGATCCGCCTCAGAGGCTGGATCACGTGCATTAGAACGGATCTATTTTTTTAAAGTGTGCTTATTGATCATTCCTTCAATGTGGGGCCCACTACACTTGATCGAAGTATGATCTATACGGTTGATCTAGATCCCTACCAAGTGATCGATCATGATCAAGTAATGCTCTAGATAATATAATGTTTGGTTATGCAAAATCTATCATTTGGTCATGGTGGATCTTAACAAATGATGAGAATTCCAACATATAAATAACAAAATCTATATTCTTCCATAATATAATATTAATTGGCATGTCTTTAAATAAAAGGGATTTTAATATTTTCTAAACCATTAAATGCAGTTCAAATTGGAAAAATACCCATAACACGCACTTTTAATAAGCATGAGCGGCTCAGATCAAGTAGGGTTGAAACGGGGCTCACTTATTATGACATCTTTCTCACTTTGTGCGTATGTGTGAAATGACAGTAAGGAGTGATGCACACCTCTTTTTAAAGGCTTTATTTTATGTAATGTGTCTGGTATTAAAAAAAAGTTATGAAAATAGAGATTTGAGAAAAAGGTTATGAGAGAGGAATTTAAGAGAAAATCTTATTTAAAAGTGTAGCTCAGATTATGTACACGTGCCACTCTTAAAGTGGGTCCCACAAAGGTGGTCATCATCATCTAAAATATTCATCCCCTCCTTGGAAGTGAACACATTCTATTAAAATCCGTTTCACTCTCAAAAGACACTAGGATAACGAAATATAATGTATCACCGTTCATAGCCGCGAGGGCACACCTATCAAAGGTACTCTCTCAATTTCATGGGTGGGAGTGTATACATATTTGTGTGTGTGCCAACCTTGTATGTTGCACGTGATTATGAAATATTAAATTTTAACCGTACAGAATCATAGACCATGATGTACATGTACATGGAAAAATAGTAGCAATATTCAACTATGTATGATAGATGAGATAATGAATGGTCATGATGATGCAATATACACATGTGCATAATTAGCAAGATCTAAGTATATATATGATATGATCAAATCAGATAGTATAATGGGTCTACTTAAGATGAATCATATAAAAGTAGTTTTACACAAATCAAATTACTAGATTGGTTAATATCTTCGATAAATTATGGTCATCCACATATCCAGCCTCATATCTCAAGTTCTACTCAGAAAAAATTATCATACTTATACCATTCTGAAGGTTATAATATGATTTAAAAGATGATCAACACACATTGGATGGACAATTTTTTAAGATAGTCAATTTGGAGGATTTAAGTCATCCATCCATTGATCGGACCATTAATAGCATTTGAGCTGACGATCTGACTATAGGTATACGTTTTATATAACATAGATGTATGATCCATGGTTCGGATCGGTATTTTGTAAAACAAATTGATCTATATTTATGGTCAAGTTTTATATGATTCACTCAATGACCAGATTTTATCTTAATTTTTTAGAAAAAAATTTATACCCCTAAAATTTATTCAGTATATTATAGATCAAATGATACTCAAATGACTGCATACACACCCTTATATAGACTCTTAGATACATAACTCCTTTTGCTATTATAAGCATTTCCATTTACCCAAAGGTCATCTGTTACAAGGCTCTTCATTATCCCATAAGCCACGATTACAATGGGTGTTATAGATGGCTATTATAGATTCTTTAATGTGACCTTTTGAGAAACTAAAAGGTCATCTGTTACAGAATCTCAAAGGTTGCAAGCAGCTGCAGTAATTGGTTTGACTTGTAACTTTCAACGCTTCCCTTCAAACCAAAACTGACTTCATTTTGAGCATTGATCTTAATCGTCTAAATGCATTAGTTGGTAGTGCTTGAAATTGCGTCGGGTAGTCTAACACGACACCCTATGCATACACGTGCGGAAGCTTAAAGAGCAACTAGAATTATGGCTAAACCTATAGGAGGGGTGATTAGGACCTTTTAAAAATTTTCGCCTACTTAACAAATTTAACAAATTATCCTATGTAAGCAATAACACTTTGGCTTCCAAGCCTAAGTGGGTCCAATCAAAAGACTAGTAAATGATATATGCAATAACAACCTAGTCTATTCAACACATGTAGACATTAGAGGATGAATCAACAAAAGCTCAAGTCTACATGAGGAGTGAAAGTACATCGTGTGTGTGTGTGTGCCTATCAAGTGTCTAGCATGCATTCCTAACTAAGCATTCATTATTAACCAATTAAATACAATGCATAAAGAGAAATGTGCTCAAGAACAATCACAAACACAAGGATGTATAGTGGTTCGACTACTTGTCTACTCCACTCCCGGTTCAAATACTCAACCCCTTTGAGCACACCGGCATTCACTGGGAAGTTTAAATCTGGTTCCTCCCAACCAAGGTATTTTAACTTGGATCCACCCAACCGAGGAGTTTACAGATTTCTCCCAACCTACACGTTTCCACCCGTGTTGGTGGCCCCCCCTTGGAGACTTTGTTTAGGCCCGACTAACGTGCCAAGGAACGGCTGACGTCCCTAGATTTTAGGCCCAATTAATAGGCCAAGGATCGGCTAACGACCCTAGTTCGAGTTTGTCAAACAAACTCTACACTTAACTCCCACAGGGAATTCAGTGAATGGACTCCTAACAAGACAACCTTACTTGTCGGATGAGCCCCTTTGTAGCGCCGCTTTGGGTTGCTTCTTCTCGCTCTCCCGTGCTTGAATCAACTCCCCTTGCTCCCTCGATCGTGTCGCTGTTGCGTCGCCAATGCCTCAGCTACACTTGATCAAACACCTTGCATGTAATACCTTTGAGATGCCCAGGGTGATAGGAGGATGGTTGAATCTCCTACATGAGATATGTAGCTTGTTCTAACGAGGAGATCCACCTAGAGGGTCTTCTAGAGGTCTTGAACAAGAGATATGCCTATATGGGATAGTGTTTCACCTCTAGAATTGAGAGATGAATCAAGTCATCTCTAGTTTGCATTTGAATGCCCTCACTTGTGTTAAAACACAAGGGATATGACTTGAAACCATTCTCTTTGAGGCCCCAAAAGATGTACAAAAGGTGTGGGTAATGGGCTCTCAAAACCCTCTCTAAAATGCCCAAGAACCGAGCTCAATATTTATAAAGTTCGAGCTCCAACGGTAAAAAAACGGGCAGATTAGCGCATCTCCGATTGATCGGAAAAATGTCCGATTGATCGGAGACCTGTCCGATTGATCGGAGACATGTCCGGTTGATCGGAAATCAGTCTAGTGGATTCTCTGGAAGATATTCCGATTGATCGTAACATGGTCCGATTGATCGGACTGACCCCTTCCGATGGATCGGAAGTATGTCTGATTGATCGAAAATTTGTCCAGTGGATTTTCAAATTTTGCTGGAACAAATTCCGATTGATCGGAGATTCTGTCCGATGGATCGAAGTCCAATCGGAGCCAACATCCGATTGATCGGAGATCAATCGGAAACTGCTGTTTGAGCTGTATTGATTACAGCAGCTTCCACCTCTTTAATTAGTCTAACTTATCATGTTTTTCATGGAGTTCTAAGACTAATGATGATGACTAAGGGTATACCTAGTTAGTTCAAGTCATCTAAGAGGTTATGAGTTAGGTTTTGGTCAAGGCAAGGCACACCAAGGCATCACTTTTACCTGTTTCTTCTTCCTTGATGCATCTGAGCCACTTGAGTCTTCGGTCTTCGGCTTCATTAGGCTCAACCGACACTAGACTCACTGACGTAAGTGATTGACAAACAAGGTGCACTAGTATGCCACAGAAAAGTGCACTAACAATCTCCCCATTTGTCAATTACTTACAAAAACCTAACCTACCAAAACAAATTACATGATCAAGATATTACAATGATAAAGCATTAAATACAGGACTCTTGTCATGCCTAATCTAAGCTGCTCCTTTTCAGATTGCTCCCCCATAACTTGTCAATCCCTGCATCACAAAACATAGCAAACTAGTTTTGGTGGGACTTGATCTTTCTCCCCCTTTTTGTTAGCAATTGACAAACTATTCTCTCCCCCTTAGTGATATATCAATAAGGTTAAGGTAAGAGTAGATAGTATGTCGCAGTTATAACTATAAGCGCATGCTAACAAGGAGAGTATAGGGTGCATGATCATAAAAACATGGAGCATGCTAAGGAACATGATTAACAAGAAGATATAACTATCTAGGCAAGGTTAATCATGCATAATTGGTCATCTATGATATACACTAAGCATTAAAGCTCAAGGGCTTATAGCCCAATCAACCAACCTCCCCTATTGGTATATCAAGACCAATACTAAGCAAAGATTAGCATATAATGAAGCATAAAACTCAAGATGATTAGCTAATCTAAGCCGGATGATAGTCTAGCAAGAGAATATTCAGATTAAAGCAAAGCTAAACTATTGAATTTTGGGCTTATGAGGCTTGAATCCTCTGATTTGCCCATACACATAGAAATGAGGCTGAAATCCTCAGATTTTCCTATAGTTCCAAAGAGGCTAAATTCCTCAAGTTCATCAATTTGCTCAAAATGAGGCTTGATCCTCAGATATTTATTTGAGCTCAATATGGTCTCCTAAGGTTACCTAACCTAGATCACAACCCCTTTGGGTATGATTAGTAGGACCCAACATGCTTGTTGGGAGGGAATTCATCTATCCTAGATTTTTCTCCCTTAAGTTCATTCCAAGTTGGAGAGCAATGATCGGTAGGGGATATGACAATAGTTCCTACCCTAGTTATTGTTGACCTCAACTAATCATTTTAATTATAGTTCAATATGAGGCAACATAGATTCCCCTTTTTGGGTAGACATGATGCTAGTGCTTCGGTACCGGATCTTACTCTAGACGGTTACGTCCTTGAAGAGCAACCCGCTCCGATACCAATTGAAATTGCGTCGGGTAGTCTAACACGACACCCTATGCATACACGTACGGAAGCTTAAAGTGCAACTAGAATTATGGCTAATCCTATAGGAGGGGGTGATTAGGACCTTTTAAAATTTTTCGCCTACTTAACAAATTTAGCAAATTATCCTACGTAAGCAATTAACACTTCGGCTTCCAAGCCTAAGTGGGTCCAATCAAAAGACTAGTAAATGATATATGCAATAACAACCTAGTCTATTCAACACATGTAGACATTAGAGGATGAATCAACAAAAGCTCAAGTCTACATGAGGAGTGAAAGTACATCATGTGTGTGTGTGTGCCTATCAAGTGTCTAGCATGCATTCCTAACTAAGCATTCATTATTAACCAATTAAATACAATGCATAAAGAGAAATGTGCTCAAGAACAATCACAAACACAAGGATGTATAGTGGTTCGACTACTTGTCTACTCCACTCCCGGTTCAAATACTCAACCCCTTTGAGCACACCGGCATTCACTGGGAAGTTTAAATCTGGTTCCTCCCAACCAAGGTATTTTAACTTGGATCCACCCAACCGAGGAGTTTACAGATTTCTCCCAACCTACACGTTTCCACCCGTGTTGGTGGCCCCCCCTTGGAGACTTTATTTAGGCCCGACTAACGTGCCAAGGAACGGCTGACGTCCCTAGATTTTAGGCCCAACTAATAGGCCAAGGATCGGCTAACGACCCTAGTTCGAGTTTGTCAAACAAACTCTACACTTAACTCCCACAGGGAATTCAGTGAATGGACTCCTAACAAGACAACCTTACTTGTCGGATGAGCCCCTTTGTAGCGCCGCTTTGGGTTGCTTCTTCTCGCTCTCCCGTGCTTGAATCAACTCCCCTTGCTCCCTCGATCGTGTCGCTGTTGCGTCGCCAATGCCTCAGCTACACTTGATCAAACACCTTGCATGTAATACCTTTGAGATGCCCAGGGTGATAGGAGGATGGTTGAATCTCCTACATGAGATATGTAGCTTGTTCTAACGAGGAGATCCACCTAGAGGGTCTTCTAGAGGTCTTGAACAAGAGATATGCCTATATGGGATAGTGTTTCACCTCTAGAATTGAGAGATGAATCAAGTCATCTCTAGTTTGCATTTGAATGCCCTCACTTGTGTTAAAACACAAGGGATATGACTTGAAACCATCCTCTTTGAGGCCCCAAAAGATGTACAAAAGGTGTGGGTAATGGGCTCTCAAAACCCTCTCTAAAATGCCCAAGAACCGAGCTCAATATTTATAAAGTTCGAGCTCCAACGGTAAAAAAAACGGGCAGATTAGCGCATCTCCGATTGATCGGAAAAATGTCCGATTGATCGGAGACCTGTCCGATTGATCGGAGACATGTCCGGTTGATCGGAAATCAGTCTAGTGGATTCTCTGGAAGATATTCCGATTGATCGTAACATGGTCCGATTGATCGGACTGACCCCTTCCGATGGATCGGAAGTATGTCTGATTGATCGAAAATTTGTCCAGTGGATTTTCAAATTTTGCTGGAACAAATTCCGATTGATCGGAGATTCTGTCCGATGGATCGAAGTCCAATCGGAGCCAACATCCGATTGATCGGAGATCAATCGGAAACTGCTGTTTGAGCTGTATTGATTACAGCAGCTTCCACCTCTTTAATTAGTCTAACTTATCATGTTTTTCATGGAGTTCTAAGACTAATGATGATGACTAAGGGTATACCTAGTTAGTTCAAGTCATCTAAGAGGTTATGAGTTAGGTTTTGGTCAAGGCAAGGCACACCAAGGCATCACTTTTACCTGTTTCTTCTTCCTTGATGCATCTGAGCCACTTGAGTCTTCGGTCTTCGGCTTCATTAGGCTCAACCGACACTAGACTCACTGACGTAAGTGATTGACAAACAAGGTGCACTAGTATGCCACAGAAAAGTGCACTAACAATCTCCCCATTTGTCAATTACTTACAAAAACCTAACCTACCAAAACAAATTACATGATCAAGATATTACAATGATAAAGCATTAAATACAGGACTCTTGTCATGCCTAATCTAAGCTGCTCCTTTTCAGATTGCTCCCCCATAACTTGTCAATCCCTGCATCACAAAACATAGCAAACTAGTTTTGGTGGGACTTGATCTTTCTCCCCCTTTTTGTTAGCAATTGACAAACTATTCTCTCCCCCTTAGTGATATATCAATAAGGTTAAGGTAAGAGTAGATAGTATGTCGCAGTTATAACTATAAGCGCATGCTAACAAGGAGAGTATAGGGTGCATGATCATAAAAACATGGAGCATGCTAAGGAACATGATTAACAAGAAGATATAACTATCTAGGCAAGGTTAATCATGCATAATTGGTCATCTATGATATACACTAAGCATTAAAGCTCAAGGGCTTATAGCCCAATCAACCAACCTCCCCTATTGGTATATCAAGACCAATACTAAGCAAAGATTAGCATATAATGAAGCATAAAACTCAAGATGATTAGCTAATCTAAGCCGGATGATAGTCTAGCAAGAGAATATTCAGATTAAAGCAAAGCTAAACTATTGAATTTTGGGCTTATGAGGCTTGAATCCTCTGATTTGCCCATACACATAGAAATGAGGCTGAAATCCTCAGATTTTCCTATAGTTCCAAAGAGGCTAAATTCCTCAAGTTCATCAATTTGCTCAAAATGAGGCTTGATCCTCAGATATTTATTTGAGCTCAATATGGTCTCCTAAGGTTACCTAACCTAGATCACAACCCCTTTGGGTATGATTAGTAGGACCCAACATGCTTGTTGGGAGGGAATTCATCTATCCTAGATTTTTCTCCCTTAAGTTCATTCCAAGTTGGAGAACAATGATCGGTAGGGGATATGACAATAGTTCCTACCCTAGTTATTGTTGACCTCAACTAATCATTTTAATTATAGTTCAATATGAGGCAACATAGATTCCCCTTTTTGGGTAGACATGATGCTAGTGCTTCGGTACCGGATCTTACTCTAGACGGTTACGTCCTTGAAGAGCAACCCGCTCTGATACCAATTGAAATTGCGTCGGGTAGTCTAACACGACACCCTATGCATACACGTACGGAAGCTTAAAGTGCAACTAGAATTATGGCTAATCCTATAGGAGGGGGTGATTAGGACCTTTTAAAATTTTTCGCCAACTTAACAAATTTAGCAAATTATCCTACGTAAGCAATTAACACTTCGGCTTCCAAGCCTAAGTGGGTCCAATCAAAAGACTAGTAAATGATATATGCAATAACAACCTAGTCTATTCAACACATGTAGACATTAGAGGATGAATCAACAAAAGCTCAAGTCTACATGAGGAGTGAAAGTACATCATGTGTGTGTGTGTGCCTATCAAGTGTCTAGCATGCATTCCTAACTAAGCATTCATTATTAACCAATTAAATACAATGCATAAAGAGAAATGTGCTCAAGAACAATCACAAACACAAGGATGTATAGTGGTTCGACTACTTGTCTACTCCACTCCCGGTTCAAATACTCAACCCCTTTGAGCACACCGGCATTCACTGGGAAGTTTAAATCTGGTTCCTCCCAACCAAGGTATTTTAACTTGGATCCACCCAACCGAGGAGTTTACAGATTTCTCCCAACCTACACGTTTCCACCCGTGTTGGTGGCCCCCCCTTGGAGACTTTATTTAGGCCCGACTAACGTGCCAAGGAACGGCTGACGTCCCTAGATTTTAGGCCCAACTAATAGGCCAAGGATCGGCTAACGACCCTAGTTCGAGTTTGTCAAACAAACTCTACACTTAACTCCCACAGGGAATTCAGTGAATGGACTCCTAACAAGACAACCTTACTTGTCGGATGAGCCCCTTTGTAGCGCCGCTTTGGGTTGCTTCTTCTCGCTCTCCCGTGCTTGAATCAACTCCCCTTGCTCCCTCGATCGTGTCGCTGTTGCGTCGCCAATGCCTCAGCTACACTTGATCAAACACCTTGCATGTAATACCTTTGAGATGCCCAGGGTGATAGGAGGATGGTTGAATCTCCTACATGAGATATGTAGCTTGTTCTAACGAGGAGATCCACCTAGAGGGTCTTCTAGAGGTCTTGAACAAGAGATATGCCTATATGGGATAGTGTTTCACCTCTAGAATTGAGAGATGAATCAAGTCATCTCTAGTTTGCATTTGAATGCCCTCACTTGTGTTAAAACACAAGGGATATGACTTGAAACCATCCTCTTTGAGGCCCCAAAAGATGTACAAAAGGTGTGGGTAATGGGCTCTCAAAACCCTCTCTAAAATGCCCAAGAACCGAGCTCAATATTTATAAAGTTCGAGCTCCAACGGTAAAAAAACGGGCAGATTAGCGCATCTCCGATTGATCGGAAAAATGTCCGATTGATCGGAGACCTGTCCGATTGATCGGAGACATGTCCGGTTGATCGGAAATCAGTCTAGTGGATTCTCTGAAAGATATTCCGATTGATCGTAACATGGTCCGATTGATCGGACTGACCCCTTCCGATGGATCGGAAGTATGTCTGATTGATCGAAAATTTGTCCAGTGGATTTTCAAATTTTGCTGGAACAAATTCCGATTGATCGGAGATTCTGTCCGATGGATCGAAGTCCAATCGGAGCCAACATCCGATTGATCGGAGATCAATCGGAAACTGCTGTTTGAGCTGTATTGATTACAGCAGCTTCCACCTCTTTAATTAGTCTAACTTATCATGTTTTTCATGGAGTTCTAAGACTAATGATGATGACTAAGGGTATACCTAGTTAGTTCAAGTCATCTAAGAGGTTATGAGTTAGGTTTTGGTCAAGGCAAGGCACACCAAGGCATCACTTTTACCTGTTTCTTCTTCCTTGATGCATCTGAGCCACTTGAGTCTTCGGTCTTCGGCTTCATTAGGCTCAACCGACACTAGACTCACTGACGTAAGTGATTGACAAACAAGGTGCACTAGTATGCCACAGAAAAGTGCACTAACAATCTCCCCATTTGTCAATTACTTACAAAAACCTAACCTACCAAAACAAATTACATGATCAAGATATTACAATGATAAAGCATTAAATACAGGACTCTTGTCATGCCTAATCTAAGCTGCTCCTTTTCAGATTGCTCCCCCATAACTTGTCAATCCCTGCATCACAAAACATAGCAAACTAGTTTTGGTGGGACTTGATCTTTCTCCCCCTTTTTGTTAGCAATTGACAAACTATTCTCTCCCCCTTAGTGATATATCAATAAGGTTAAGGTAAGAGTAGATAGTATGTCGCAGTTATAACTATAAGCGCATGCTAACAAGGAGAGTATAGGGTGCATGATCATAAAAACATGGAGCATGCTAAGGAACATGATTAACAAGAAGATATAACTATCTAGGCAAGGTTAATCATGCATAATTGGTCATCTATGATATACACTAAGCATTAAAGCTCAAGGGCTTATAGCCCAATCAACCAACCTCCCCTATTGGTATATCAAGACCAATACTAAGCAAAGATTAGCATATAATGAAGCATAAAACTCAAGATGATTAGCTAATCTAAGCCGGATGATAGTCTAGCAAGAGAATATTCAGATTAAAGCAAAGCTAAACTATTGAATTTTGGGCTTATGAGGCTTGAATCCTCTGATTTGCCCATACACATAGAAATGAGGCTGAAATCCTCAGATTTTCCTATAGTTCCAAAGAGGCTAAATTCCTCAAGTTCATCAATTTGCTCAAAATGAGGCTTGATCCTCAGATATTTATTTGAGCTCAATATGGTCTCCTAAGGTTACCTAACCTAGATCACAACCCCTTTGGGTATGATTAGTAGGACCCAACATGCTTGTTGGGAGGGAATTCATCTATCCTAGATTTTTCTCCCTTAAGTTCATTCCAAGTTGGAGAGCAATGATCGGTAGGGGATATGACAATAGTTCCTACCCTAGTTATTGTTGACCTCAACTAATCATTTTAATTATAGTTCAATATGAGGCAACATAGATTCCCCTTTTTGGGTAGACATGATGCTAGTGCTTCGGTACCGGATCTTACTCTAGACGGTTACGTCCTTGAAGAGCAACCCGCTCTGATACCAATTGAAATTGCGTCGGGTAGTCTAACACGACACCCTATGCATACACGTACGGAAGCTTAAAGTGCAACTAGAATTATGGCTAATCCTATAGGAGGGGGTGATTAGGACCTTTTAAAATTTTTCGCCTACTTAACAAATTTAGCAAATTATCCTACGTAAGCAATTAACACTTCGGCTTCCAAGCCTAAGTGGGTCCAATCAAAAGACTAGTAAATGATATATGCAATAACAACCTAGTCTATTCAACACATGTAGACATTAGAGGATGAATCAACAAAAGCTCAAGTCTACATGAGGAGTGAAAGTACATCATGTGTGTGTGTGTGCCTATCAAGTGTCTAGCATGCATTCCTAACTAAGCATTCATTATTAACCAATTAAATACAATGCATAAAGAGAAATGTGCTCAAGAACAATCACAAACACAAGGATGTATAGTGGTTCAACTACTTGTCTACTCCACTCCCGGTTCAAATACTCAACCCCTTTGAGCACACCGGCATTCACTGGGAAGTTTAAATCTGGTTCCTCCCAACCAAGGTATTTTAACTTGGATCCACCCAACCGAGGAGTTTACAGATTTCTCCCAACCTACACGTTTCCACCCGTGTTGGTGGCCCCCCCTTGGAGACTTTATTTAGGCCCGACTAACGTGCCAAGGAACGGCTGACGTCCCTAGATTTTAGGCCCAACTAATAGGCCAAGGATCGGCTAACGACCCTAGTTCGAGTTTGTCAAACAAACTCTACGCTTAACTCCCACAGGGAATTCAGTGAATGGACTCCTAACAAGACAACCTTACTTGTCGGATGAGCCCCTTTGTAGCGCCGCTTTGGGTTGCTTCTTCTCACTCTCCCGTGCTTGAATCAACTCCCCTTGCTCCCTCGATCGTGTCGCTGTTGCGTCGCCAATGCCTCAGCTACACTTGATCAAACACCTTGCATGTAATACCTTTGAGATGCCCAGGGTGATAGGAGGATGGTTAATCTCCTACATGAGATATGTAGCTTGTTCTAACGAGGAGATCCACCTAGAGGGTCTTCTAGAGGTCTTGAACAAGAGATATGCCTATATGGGATAGTGTTTCACCTCTAGAATTGAGAGATGAATCAAGTCATCTCTAGTTTGCATTTGAATGCCCTCACTTGTGTTAAAACACAAGGGATATGACTTGAAACCATCCTCTTTGAGGCCCCAAAAGATGTACAAAAGGTGTGGGTAATGGGCTCTCAAAACCCTCTCTAAAATGCCCAAGAACCGAGCTCAATATTTATAAAGTTCGAGCTCCAACGGTAAAAAAACGGGCAGATTAGCGCATCTCCGATTGATCGGAAAAATGTCCGATTGATCGGAGACCTGTCCGATTGATCGGAGACATGTCCGGTTGATCGGAAATCAGTCTAGTGGATTCTCTGGAAGATATTCCGATTGATCGTAACATGGTCCGATTGATCGGACTGACCCCTTCCGATGGATCGGAAGTATGTCTGATTGATCGAAAATTTATCCAGTGGATTTTCAAATTTTGCTGGAACAAATTCCGATTGATCAGAGATTCTGTCCGATGGATCGAAGTCCAATCGGAGCCAACATCCGATTGATCGGAGATCAATCGGAAACTGCTGTTTGAGCTGTATTGATTACAGCAGCTTCCACCTCTTTAATTAGTCTAACTTATCATGTTTTTCATGGAGTTCTAAGACTAATGATGATGACTAAGGGTATACCTAGTTAGTTCAAGTCATCTAAGAGGTTATGAGTTAGGTTTTGGTCAAGGCAAGGCACACCAAGGCATCACTTTTACCTGTTTCTTCTTCCTTGATGCATCTGAGCCACTTGAGTCTTCGGTCTTCGTCTTCATTAGGCTCAACCGACACTAGACTCACTGACGTAAGTGATTGACAAACAAGGTGCACTAGTATGCCACAGAAAAGTGCACTAACAGTGCTTTGGTGAAAATATATGTCACTTGTTCAGTAGTATGACAATACTCCAATTTCATCGTTTTCTGCTTCACTTCATCTCTTAAGAAAAGATACTAGGTATTAATATGCTTGCTCCTTCCATGTTGCATTGGATTTTTGGCGAGCTCGAATGCCGACTTATTATCAATGATCAGTCATCTAGTTGGGCCACACATGTACATCGAATGTGGACAACTGGTCATTTTTTGTAAGTGCAAGTCCGATCTACCATATGAGTAGCTTAGCAGTGGCACTTAGCAGACCTCATTTTCCATGATGTACCATAGAATAGTGAGTCTAATGTTTTGGACTGTCTACTTTGATTTAATGCATGCCATATGTACACATTCTAGAGTATAAAATCACTATTGGGCCAGACCAAGCCGACTTATCTACTCTTGAGTTGAATCGTGACTCACCTGAATCGGGAGTGAATCAGCATGACTTGCCCCGGTTGGGGGTGACTCATGGTGTCGAACTGTATTGGTTGGATTGAGTCCACATAAACGAATACAAGTTTGCATTTCACTCATCTGATTCATCTATACATGGCCAGAGTGCAAGTGAGTCAGGACTTGGGAAGTTCTTTTACAGATCGGACCTGATTAGTAATTAGGCTAGGGAGGCGTCAAGTCATTGTTCTTAGTATCTCGTGGGGTCAGGCTAGGGCTGTCAATGAGCCAGGCCTTGGGTTGGCTTCCGCCTGGATTTTGCATTGTTCGGACCATGCCCGATCACCCTACGTTGGGCTCAGTCTATTACATACAAACCCAGGCTAAACTTTTCAACCATTGCCCTCCTGAGTCCCAAGCTTAATCAATTGGGGCCGCTCATGGGTGGGCCATATATGTAAAAAAGAATAGGATAGCCAGGGAAATTGACCAATAGCAAACAATATTCAATGGACATGTGTGGCTTATCAAGGAAATCAACACAACGGGCCCAACAAGATCGTGAGCGGCTTTGGTCTTGCACAAGTGTCACACATCACTAATTATTTTCTATATATTGCAGGGACTTGTCACAAAATTACATAACGGGTCCCTTGCCTGCATATATAGGCGGTTTAACGTCCATGAGCTCCTTGTAAGTCTCAAAATTTCTCCCACAGCCAAACATCCGACGTTTGTGTTATTTATTGATAGGAGCCATCTGATTTTTCCCTTCGAATTTGGAATACTCGCTAATTAATTTACTTTTAACCGTTCGTCCGGTATCCATCAATAGGATGGTTAGGATTACTTTATCAACTTATTTTAGATATATGCTCCATCCACAGTTTCTCCACATTAGTGCCAGATGGTATGTGAATGAGCCATCATCACTTTCAAAGTGGCGGGATAAGGTGCTATCAGTTATCGTATAAAGCTTTACATCTTCTGTGATAAAGCAGTCCGTATGATCCTAACCACCGATTTCAAGGATTTTTGAGGATGGGAATTGGGAGAGCGGATTAGGTGAGACCCCGGCCACACACAAGACGGTGCGGCCCTTACCGTTGGTTTACCGTGGGGCCCACATTGATGTATGTATTATGTATCCACGCCGTCCATCCATTTTTCCAGATCATTTTAGGGCATAATCCCAAAAATTAAGTAGATCCAATTATCAGGTGGACCATACCATAAGAAACAGAGGTGGTTGACCGTCCTACCATTAAAAACTTCTTAGGCAGCACCTTAACGTTTCTGCAATGTTTATTTACCATCCAATCCATTGATAAGGTCACATAATTCTGGATGAAGGTAAAAAACAAATATCAGCTTGATCCAAAACTTTTTTGGCCCATTAATGGTCATTCACCACTTTTTCTTAAGTTATGGTCCACATAATTATTGGATATGGTTCATTATTGGTATGGTGCCCTTAAATGATCTTTAAAAACGGATGGACGGCGTTGATACTTAATAGATACCTCAACGGGGACCCCAGGGTAACCATGGGTAAGGGCCGCACCGTCTTAGGTGAGGCCGGGGTCTCACCTGATCCGCTCTCGGGAATTGGACGGTTATAAATAAAAGTCCAACAAACGCCTCCAACTGCGGACCGTCATAATTATGGACCCCTGAAGTCGGTGAGATCTAATTTTCCAACCATTGAACTTGGAAAGCTGACCAGTTTCTTTCTAACCGTCTGTAGGTGGCCTCCAGTTGGATGGTTAGGATTATCAGATCAGCGCCATTTGGACTGTCACGAATGAACAATAGAAATCTTATCCGTCTGTATGCAATTGCATGTCCAACAATCGCATGCGTGTAGGATCGGGGCTTTCCATCCACTGATCAGGACTTTTCCCATTGGGGCGGACACAACAAATGGATGGCTGGGAAAAAAATTGCTTTAGCTAGAAGTTTGTTTTGTACACAGTTATCCTACATGATTTTTGAGCCAGAAGATCTTACCAGTGAGGCCCACCTTATAGAAAGCTCGGATCTGCTTGCATGTGCCATATTCAAAACAGTGCTTGTGTAGAGATGGACAAGGCTCTATACACGTGTGGATGATCAAAACCATGGTTGGGCAAGTCCGCAAGGGATGAGTGCAGTCAATCTTTCGTTTTGTGGGTCCGACTATAGGCCAACAATCGCTTCGATAGTATGAGATAGTTGTATTTTTGCCATAGCAACTCTTGTGGGGCCCCCCACATGAACAATAAGGATCATACCCACACCATTTTGTGAGTGCATGCAATCACTCTAGTATTAATTGATGAATTATATGATAATCTCCATCACATGTAGATCATTCTCGTAACAAAATTTATCCTACACATGGCATATATATGTGCCTTAATCTGTACCGTCAAAATTGAATGTAGCCTGATGCTGATGCACACTTTGGACTGTCCAGATTGAGGTATATGTTTGTGCAACGTGTTAGTTGAATGTGCCTGATATATGGTGCAACTTACTATGACTCTATCATTTGGTTAGATTTTATTTTATTTTTATTTTTTTCTCTCAGTGACGTTAGCATGAATGCCATATCAGGGAGCATCCCCAAAGAGCTAGGAAACCTTCGGAATCTAAAATCCTTGTAAGTGTGTGATGATCTGGACCACTCATTCGTGGTAAGGCTCCAAGAATGGACCTTAGACGAAAAATCACAATCATGGAATGATCCTAACCATGTAAGGATGTAATCCAAAAATCATTGATCAGATTTTAGTGAATTTCTTGCTACATTTTTCTATAGGGAATGCCAGTATGTTGAATTTGGCAAAGATGTACGTCAACAGTATTTTTCTAAAAATGTATGTCAAACCATCATGGGTCTGCTGTATATGAGTAGCCGAAAAGCGACATTGAACAGATGATTCTGACTGGCTGATTGATTGATGAACACTAGTGGATGGTTGAGATGAAAAATAGTAATCAGCTTGAAATAAAAATACAAATGCGCAATTATCAAAGGTCAGGATGGTCTAATCAATCTGCTTTGGTAGATGTATCCTTCATCAGTGTGTCCCACTGTTTAGACGGTTTGGAATGAGGTACCTGTAAGCCATTTGGTAGAGTAGCTGAGCGCATGCCCATTGCTCTCATACTCTCTCCCCCACCTGTTCCTTCATTCTAAAAGCTTCTATATATAGTATAAGCTCGATATGAAAAGAATTTCAGGTGGTGCGGCACATCTTGTCATGAAGCCGCATCTTTCCCGCCAACCTGCCACTTGTGTGGGTAATCGGCACCATTCAAAATGGTAGGCCCCACCATGAAGATACCTGGCACAAAAAACAGGCCAGACCTCTCAACAGGTGAGCTACACGGTTGGAATGAGTGGATAACTGACGGTCGGACTCAATATCCAGGCGTGGCCAACTTAATGACGGCCCATGCATCTGATTTTTTGAGCTAGATGATCATCTTCATGCAGGCAGATTAGGTGTGGTCCCAGCGTCACCCAAGATGGTGCGGCCCACCTTGATGTATGTATTCTATATCCATGCTGTCCATTCGTTTTACCATATGATCATTTACGGCATGAGCCCAAAAATGAAGAATATCCTAATCTCAAGTAGACCATATTATAGGAAATAGCGGTGATGGAACGCCCTACAATTAAGACCTTCCTAGGGCCCACCTTACTGTTTTCGTAATATTTATTTTCCATCCAATCCGTTGATAAGGTTACATAAACCTGGATGAAGGGAAACAAAACAAATATCAGCTTGATCCTACCTATGTGGCCCATTATTGGTCAATCGCAACCATTTCCTATGGTATGGTCCACTTGAGAATTGCAACTGCTTCAATTTTACTCTCATGCCATAAAATGATCTCACAAAATGAATGGACGGTATGGGTATAGAATACATACATCAAGGTGGGCCCCATGGTAAGGTCGGCATGGTCTTAGGTGGGCCCGGCCGTACCTTATCTGCTCCCCCTCATCATAGGACCTGACATTAGCAGGAAAGGTTTGGCTGCACCACAAGTTAGAATGCTTCCATCTGCGTATTCAGCTCTCAAATAACAGAAAATTGATGAAAGTTACTGTAGTGATTTCAGGCAAAAACAAGGTACTTTTGGATACGAAATAATTAATTTAATTTATTTTATTTTTTTATTTTCAGGAATATAGGCTCAAATAACTTCTCTGGTTCGCTCCCACCTGAGCTGGGG
The DNA here is from genome assembly GCA_003013855.2 of Liriodendron chinense. Taxonomy (NCBI): domain Eukaryota; kingdom Viridiplantae; phylum Streptophyta; class Magnoliopsida; order Magnoliales; family Magnoliaceae; genus Liriodendron; species Liriodendron chinense. Next base: position 11,757 of record PVNU02003774.1, on the reverse strand, counting down.
AATTTGACAAATCTGCAAGAACTGTAAGTACTTTTATTATTATTATTATCATTCTATTTAATAATTCTTCTTCAGAAATATCCTATTGTGCATTTGGAATTTCAATATTTGCAGTGATTAATGTGTGATATTCTTTTTTTCATTTCTTTTCTTTTAGTTCTTTTTGAAAAGCTTGAAGTCGTTGAACCATAAGTTACTGTCCACCAGCGAATTACTTCCAACCTATCATGTTCTTGTGACATCTAACCCTTCATGTAGGTTAGCTCCATCATGAGAATAGCCTTGTAAAGAAAATAAGCCCCATCCACTCATTAGCTGGGCCACACCATAACAACAATATTTACCATTGATAGGTAACAAAATACAAATTAATGTGGTCCACTGGATGAGAGCAAGTGGTGATCTTTGCATAAGTTAATCTCAATAATTGAGCCAATTTATAGGTTGGGGATGGACGTGGCATGCATATCAAAGATTTGAATTTACCACCTAATTGGACTGTAAAGTATTGTACATCCAGTTGGACTCTTTCTTCTTAACCTTTCCTCGTAAAAGAGGAGTTACGAAGCCTTGATGCAGCTGAACTTGAATGCTCTATGATTTACAGCAGTCTGGTCGCAGTAAAATTTTAGCTTTGGATAGCTTGTTTGGCTTGTCCCGGTCTTCTTAATAGTCTAGCAGTGTTGCTATTAGGGACAATTATTCTCATGTTGCTTGTCAGGTACCTTGGAATAAGCATGATTAGTTGGCACAAGTGGTACATGTGATGTGTAATTCATTTGTGGTGCTTGAAAATGTATAGTAGCATAGATGATACATGTGGAGTTCCTAGCTTAAAAATTGTACCATATAACATGTGGGTTGCTTGACCTTATACGGTGGCTCATGCAGTGCACGCGTGGAATATTGCATATGTAACAAGATAAATAATCTTTGTTTTATTAGATTTTGTGCAAACAAGTGGTTGGTAAATGGTGGAGTATGTTTGTATCAGATTAAACATTTGCTACTACCAAACAGCTTCTGAAGTAGACTGACTTAAATATGAGGGAAATCCTTAAGATGGTATTTGCCCCCTTTACAAATGAAACCAAAGTCTGAAATTGGGTTATAACCAATCCATCCCCACAAAAAGCATGATGAAGACCAGATCACTTTGATCTTCAACAAGCATTGCTAGATCATTGGCCCTCAAGAAGCCCAATCTCTTTGATCTTCAACAAGCATTGCTAGATCATTGGCCTTCATCAATTCCAGCAATGAGTTACTAGAAATTCAAAGCTTGTTATCTGTTTTTGCAAGGATAGAATAACAATATGGAAAACTAAAAAATGCACCAGGAACAGAGCAAAAATGAGAAGTTTAGAAAGCATATTTTGCAGAGAGAAAGTGGTTGTTGGAATGTGTAAAACTCCCTTCCTGCACCCTTTGTTTACATTCACATGGCTTTTCATAGCACCCTTTCGGCCATGTTAACTGCTTTGACCATTTGAAAATTGTAACTCAATGGTCAGGTACCGTCGGTCCATTTAGATGGTGTGAGCATTTCTTTAGCTAATAATTGCAAAAGAAATCTTACAGCTGGTTCATGATCTATGCTTGCTTCTCACAGATACATTGATAGTTGTGGGCTAAGCGGAGAGATTCCTTCAACATTTGCCAACTTGAGAAAAGTGAATACCTTGTAAGAGCTCCTGATTATAAGCAGCATGGAAACCATCAAAATCGTAGGCTCCACCTTAGATTGCTCATGAACCAGCAGTAGTACAACTTATGGTGTGCATCCAATGAGCATTAAAATGGAAAAAAATTGGCAATGGTCTGAATTCAACAGACTAATGCCCATTATCCAGAGCTTGATCGGGATTATGACCCATCTACTGTGGGCCCCATGATTTCCAATGGTTCAATTTTGGTTACTTCTATACGATATCTATTTTTTCTGATTCCTTATTTTACTAATAACTGCGTTTGTGGTGGAAATTAAATATGATTGAATTTCAGGTGGGCATCTGATAACAACTTCACAGGAACGATACCTGATTTCATTGGGAGTTGGAATCTTACCAAATTGTAAGCTAATACTTACCACTTCTTTACTGATTATAACTCCTATCGTCTCATTTTCTCATTTGGCACGAATGAGATTGCATAACAAAGTCTCCCACCATCCATGAATTCTATCCAAACTCAAATTAGGTTTGGTGCCACATCCTGAATGTGGATGGGAATTCCCACGACGTTCAATGATTTCATTTAGTGAGCCACACGTGTCAGTCAAATGTGGACAACTACCATATGAGTAGCTTAGCAACTGCACTCAGCAGATCTCATTTTCTTGATATGCCATAGTATACTTCTTTAAAGAGTATTTGTAACACTGAAAATGTTGATGCAGGAGAATGCAAGGCAATGCTTTCGAGGGTCCAATACCATCGAGTTTTTCTAAATTGACCTCACTGATCGAGTTGTGAGTGTCGGTGTTCATTAACTTGTTTTAATCTTCTAATGTTCTTCCTTTACATTATTAATTTTTTATATTGGAATTTGTGCTCTAAGGGTGAGTTTGGTTCCACCAAACATTGTGAAATTTAATGATATTTGGTGAAACCAAACACACCCCAAGTAGAATTTCCAAAAATCACAAAATGGGGTCTCCTATGTTATGCAGGAAAAAAGTAGTTCTTTTGTATCCATGCGAATATTATTTTGATTTCTAAAGTGAAACTCTTGAAAATTGTGAATTGTCCTTCTCCAAACATGGCCTCAACTAACCGCATGCTCATACAGGTGGCTCAGTGATGTGTCTAATGGGAGCTCCTCGTTATATTTTATTGAGAATATGACATCTTTAGAAATCTTGTAAGGCTATATGATCTCGGCATAAGTAGTAATGCTAATCTGTCATACCTTATTTTTCATTTTTTCATCCATGCCTCGATCGGAGAGTTAAAATGACATACTCATATTGGTTTTGTGCTTTCTCTACAGAGTCCTAAGAAACAATTTGCTTTCTGGTGCTATCCCATCTACCATTGAAAAACATCTATCATTGCGACATATGTGAGTTTTTCAAGTTATGTTTGGTTCATAATACGATTCCCATGTTTACTGAGTTCATACATTTGCAATCAATATGATGGGAGTAGACCCCAGCGCCTTCAAGTCATTGATTTACATGAGGCATAAGTAGATGAGATCAGAACAGTTCATTGGGCAATGAATTGTCCCAGTCCAAAAATCGCATTGCTCGGATGATCCTAAGTAACTGGTAACATTTATTGAGAAAAGGGTTCATTTTATAGATGGTTAGGATAAGCCCAATCACAACAATTTTGGGTTAGTGGCCCATCAATAGCAGAGCCAATGAGAAGCATGGCCTGGTATATGGTGCATGCTATACAGGCATGAAGTTTATAGATGTTTGATCGATTGGACATGGGCCGGTGTGGCGCAGGCGTAGACATGGTGAGATCGAACACAGTCTCTCTCATGGATAAATACTCTGAATCCATGGAGCTTCCGAGAATTCTCAACTGAACTTCCTTGAATTCACAAAAGAAAACTTCGAACCAACGAGCAAAACAAGTAGAAACTCAAAAATAGTTTTATTATTAATCAAAGACCATCCCTTCATAAATGAGTTTAAGCAACTATTTATAAGAAAAAGTAAGCTCTAAAAAATCCTAAAAACGTAATAGAGAAGAGTTTGAATAAAAACAGAAACAAATCGTCCAAATTTGGAAAATTCCATGCAAATCTGCGGAGACGGTCGGTCGGTTACAAAGGGTTGTCGCCAGTCGTTGTTGAGTGGCGACCGATCGTTGGCCCTTGGTGGTCGGTCGCTCGGAGTTCGGAATAGTCCAATGAGCAAGGCTGCTTTCAGCCGAAATTTGACCAGTCGCTAGGCGTAATTCGGCCGGTGGTAGAGGGCGTGCGACCGATCAACAGAGCATGTCAACTGGTCTCTTTTTTTTTCTATATTCAGTCCTCTCTTCTTCACCTTGCTTTGGTGCATCTGCTCCATGAATGCGTTCAATCCTTGCCCTCGATTAGGGGTCCTCTCCCTACATCATACTCCCCCACTTGAAGTAAACTTGTTCTCGAGTTTCGCTTTGGGTTGGGATTAGGAACTGCTTTCATCTTCATCAACGGAGGCGTTGCAGCAGCTTTCTCTCGCGACACATAACGGGCGCACTCTTCCTTCTTCTGCCTAGGCTCCTTTTCCATGCTGCGTATGATAATGAGAGATTTTCCTTCAACCTTAGACGTTTTGTGGTCCTCCTTCGGGATTGCGGGGGTGAGAATCTTCCTCCCATCTTTAATGAACATGATGATGTTGTCACATCCCTGGTGCAAGGGATCTCGATCAAATTGCCATGGCCACCCGAGTATCATGTAACAAGCGTCCATGTCGACGATGTCACACAATACTTGGTCCTCGTAGGTTTTTCCGACTGAGAAAGAGACAAGGCATCGTTCATTTACCATTGTCACACCGCCTTTTTGAATCCATCCAATCATGTATGGAGATGGATGCGGTGTAGTCTCTAGCTTCAACTTATCCACCATCATCTGTGACACGATGTTTTCACAACTCCCACCGTCAATAATCACATCACAAACCTTTTCACTAACCGTGCATCTTGTGCAAAAGAGATTGTGGCGTTGTGATTCAGTTTCCTTCTTTGGTGTGTTCATCTGTCTCTGTACAATCAAGGACACACCCTGATCTCCCGGGATCCATTCGGCTTCTTCCTCCTCATGATTGACATGTTCAGTAATGTCATACCCTGGATCATTCTCTTCCTCTCCAGCACTTCCATTTGCAATGACTAAATTAGCCACCTGTCTCTGAGGGCATGTATTCGATAAATGGCTCGGTTGGCCACAACGAAAGCAGTGATAAGGCCTTAGCCTTCCATACAGATTCAGAATCTAGCTCGGACTAGGTGTAGTTGCTACAACGCGTTGGGGCCTTGGGGGATCGATTCCTGCTCCCTGGATCACAGAGTGAGGAGGCGAGGGTCACGTCTCAACTGGTGCTTTCCCATTGGCTAGGGAGGTCGTCCTACGAAGGCTCCACCGTAGGGGCTGGCGTTGAAGGGTAAGAACGAGCAGTGACCCAAAGGCTAAAGAGTCTAAGGCTTAGGTAGGGCCCAACGAATGATCTTAGTGGCCACCTGTCTTGGTTAGACGATAGAGCCGAGGTGAGGGAGATGTCAAAGACGAAACCATCCTAGTTGAGCACATTGTCTTCATCGCTCAACGGTTAGTTTCAAAAAGGCAGACTCATAGGACTACCTTCTAGACCGACCTAAACAGTTGGAAAAACATAAACTACTACCAAAAGTGAGCAGATCGATGCTCAATCCTCGGAGTGGGGGGGTAATAAGTATACGACATACACAACAGTAAAATCGACAGATCAAAGATCGATAATAAAAAACTATCAAAATATCATTCCATTTGATTAAAAAAATAAAAGTTTTTACAAGCCCCTTCCGGGCTAAACAAAAATAAGCAAAATAACACAAAGGCCTAAGCCTAGGGAGGCATGTCAACAGCACCGGTAGTATGGAGGTCGGCTTGAGCAACAACCCCATCTGCTCCCTCGGTTGTCTAGAGCCTCGACATGAGCCTACTTGTCACCAGTCCCTTTAGTTATTGCCTCTGCGTCAAGAAAAAAGAGGTCGAGCTCTGAGAACAGCATCTATATTTCAACTCGCAGCTCTCGTAAGTCTGATCGAGCTCAGTCGATGATCGACTAAGGCTTTAGCTTCCTCTAATGCCTTCTCCTCCAAAGCTTTCTCCAGTGTGGCTACCTTCTGTCGCTCCTCCTCCAAGGCCGCTTGCCTTTCTGAGGTCTCCTTTGCTTGAGAAGCCTCGCCCACCTTGGCAGCCTTCATCTCTTCCTTCACCGCTTGCAGCTAAGCTCGGACGATTTCTATCTCCTTGGTCTTTGATTCAACCTTGGCCTTGGTGTTGCGGGCCTCATACTCTAGGTCACTTATTATCCCCCTTGCCAAAGTAACGGTATTCTTAAAGGTAAGGGAGCAGAAGGCAAACTGCATAGAAGAGACAGAGGTCAGGACTACCTCAAAGGGAAGAAGAGCAAGGGGAGAAGAACAATGAAGCTCTGAACGACTCACCTCCATGGCGCCAACCGCCATAGACTCGAGGACTTTCTCCTCGAGCAGCTTCAGGAAGGCATCCACCCTCTCATCGGGCACCGCCTTACTGAGCCCATTTGTAGAGGCGGTATGAGTGCATGGGAAGTTACGGGGATGGAGCCCTAAAGGGGCCAGTAGCAAGCCCTAGCGGTCAAGCCTTGCACTCCTCCAACGCTGAGACCCCCCTCAGCACGGCCCTGGCCTTGCCCAGGTCAGGCCTTCAAATCTACCACCTCCCGGGATGGCATAGGAGGAGTGACACCAATAGTGGCCAGAGTCTCCCTAGCCTTTGCCATAGGAGCAAAGGCCTCAGTAGATGCTCTCCTAACCTCTGATGAAGGAGTAACAACAGGAGTGGGCGTAGGAGCGGTCGTGACTGCCTCGGTTGCAGTAGTAGGGCGCTTGGAGACTATCCCTCATCTTCTTAGCATCCAGGAGATGCTCAGTCTCTACCCTGGTTAGGCGTCTCCTCTTCGGCGTTGAAGGAGGTGGAGCAGCATCTCTGAAATCAAGGAACAAAAAGTCAGCAAAACAGCTAAGGATCAATAGAAAATGCAAACTTCCAAGTTAAAAGACCGAACTGAAAGATATCTCCGGAGATTAGGCCAGCTTAGCGAAGGAGGTCTTTAGACAACTGCTCGCTCTGACTCCTCTCAGCTGGAGGTCTCTGGTGGGCGAGCTGGACCTTCCCGACCAAATGGATGGTGAGGTCGGACTGCTTTGCCTGATGGACTGCAATATTTAAAAACAAAGCGAAGTTGTCAGCTCAGAATAAGCAAGGTGAAGACAAAAAAAAAGGAGCTCAGTATGACATTCCGACCTAGTGTGGTAAAGGCGGTGGGGACCTGGGAGCGTAAAGTCCTCAGCTCGGCAGAGGGCGCCTCCCACTCTTTGGATATAAAAAATAAAAATAAAAAAAAACCAATTGTCTTTCTAGTTTTTAGTGGAAGACGGGTTGTCACTAGTTAGGGCCTCGCCCTTGCTGGACCACGACGAAATGTAGTACCAGCCCTTGGCCCCCCGGCTACCCTTAATCTGATATAAATACATGAGCTCGTGTGATAAGGGCTCAGCATTGCTGACCCACTGTCCCAAGACGTAGTAGCAAAAATTGTCCTCCAAACATTGGGAACGAGCTGACCTTGGGTCAGGCCCAAGCGGATGAGAGCCTCTCTCACTGAAGGGTGGAGAGGGAGCCGAAGAACCACATGAGAAAAATATTGAATAGAGCGCGACCTCACCCCCGCGTGGTCAGCTCAAAACAACTCCATCGCCAGGAAGACGGAGGCCCATGGAAGGAATACCATAGTCCTTTTTTAGTCTACTAAGGTAAACTTCGTAAGTGCGGACTTAATAAAATCAGCTTTGAAGGGCCTGACCCTACCTGTGCCAAAGGTGGAGGTCGGATTGATAACCATCTTGCGTCCGAAATGATTGTCGCGCCTATACAACAATCATGGAAACACTTCAAAATTCGAACCCGCCATTAAATTTCCTCGTTTCCCACACCATCCACTGACAACAGTCCGAGAAAAGAGTTTGAAATTTTGGAGTTTCTCACGTGTGAGTAATAAAAAACAACTCGATCTTCATGTTCCACTCCTGAGCCCATGCAAGTCAGCCTCGAGAGTGGGAAGGGATACTATTGTGGGTAATTCCGAGCAAGCCCACATAGCATGAGGAAAAGCCGCTGAGCCCAAAAGGCTATTTGTGGGTCCTCGGCCCTTCTCCAAAGCCAAAGGGGCTGAAGAGGCCGAGCTGTTTAAACCTTGAGGACCTTTCAACGCAAGGTCGGCAACTACTAATCTTTCTACTACGTGTGTCATTTTGTGAGAGCATGAGCTAGTGTAAAGGTCGCAACCTTGGCCCTTCGTCAGATCGGAAGCTGACGGGTGACGTCTACGAGTGCTCGTGAGCCAGACTAACAAAGGCAAAAACCAACCTCAATCCTTAGGCATCGATCAGGAAACTTGTAAGGGAAAGAGCTAAAAACCTAAGCCCCGTGGACTAAGCAAACCATGTCGGCTCAGCCACCTAAGAAGCGCCGACAAGTCTAGGGCACGATCTAGCCCAAATCGAACCAGAAAGACATCCGAACTTATCTCAATCGAAATCTCTCCCCCGTTATGGAACATAACTCCCATCCGATCATGACTCTCCTAACATATCCTAGATTGACTCTACCACTTAATGGTTTATCTAACCCTATAAATAAGGACACCCTCTACTAGAATATAAGGTATGCAATTCTATACACTCAACCCCTTGCTTTTGTCCTACCTGCTTGACTTAGGCATCAGAGAGTCCACTACCAGACACCGACACCTCCTTTTGCCCTTTTCTGTTATCTCGTGCAGTTTCGTCAATCGCCATTGAAGTACCATCTTCTCTTCGAGGAAGACGAACGCACCAACAAGATCACTCGGTCGGCCTTAGCCGACCTCATCCATTGTCCAAATCTGAGCGACAACAGTGTCCCTAAAATAGAAGTTGAGAAACTCAGCTGTCTTCATTGCCTTATTCTAATGCTGTAAGTAGCTTAATGTATGTCATGCTTTACTACTCAGACCGGATATTACTTATACAATTTTTGTAGTAAATCATTATTAGAGTAACCTAAGACAATCTTAGTAGGCAAGCCGTCAAATACATATTTCGTTATCTCAGAAGAACCAAGAATCTAATGTTATGTTATGAATGCATGAATCTCAAGCTCAAAGAATATTCGAATGTTGGTTGGAGTAATGACACCAATTAGAGAAAGTCTACTTCAAAATATGTTTTCTTATTTGGGGGGGGGGGGGGGGGGGGGGGGGGGGGGGGGGGGGGGGGGGGGGGGGGGGGGGGGGGGGGGTGGGGGGGTGGTTATCTCTTAGACGAGTAAGAAACAGACATCCATCACCCTTTCATCTATAGAGGTTGAGTGCATTATATGTGTTGTGTTGTAGTTCAAGAGTGCATATGGGTTCGTAGATTTTTATAAGTTCTAATTATTGTATCGGCCATTTATTAGCCTATATCATTGAAGATAGACAACACCTTAGTCATTAACTTAGTAAATGACCCTAAAGACCAACTAAAGTCCAACCACATTGACATCAAGTATTATTACGTCAATGATTAGGTGAGAGATAAGGTCACCATCAACTACGTTCCTATAAAGGAGATATTGGTTGATCTCATGACAAAATCTACTACTAAGATCCATTATACATTCACGTTCACATTAGGTAGATGAGATTGAAAAGAGCTTGAGTGATATGATTTCATCATGTTCTTATTATCATTCATTAATGAATAATACATTCTTTTTATTCGGTATGAGCACTTATACTGACTATGTTTGTAGAGTATCAACATTTGTCTTGAGATCATGTTAAATCTCTATTTTTGCCAGCAGGTCGTTACCCACTCACACACGAGTTGACCAATCTTAAATGTGTAAGAGAGGTGCAATAGAGGTGATGTTCATATGTTAAGGTGTGAACCACCATCTATTATGAAAAAAGAGTGAGGATACGAGTGAGTCGTATTTGCCTTCGATCTTAAAATATTGAAGATGAGACTAATCAAGTCGAATAACATAATCACTCAATTGCACTTCCTGCAATTAATGTTATGGCTTGAATAAGACTCAGGTCAAGGTTATGAGATGAGTCATACCTTATGTAAGACAACTTGCTATTATAGACCCAACATATGTCTTGTATTGTCTATTTTACGACGTAGACTTCGGCTATGAGCAGGGGTCTTTTACCCACATATTGCTTTGATTCAATCTAATCATTATAACATGAGAGTAGTCAGTTCCGCAGGTGACTTATTGTATCCTTAGCAACCTTCATTTTGTGTTTGCGAGGGTGAGACTGAGTGTTACTACTTTAATATACGATGATAAAGAGCCCTTGATTAGTCAGACTCAATTATGCTAAAAAAGAGGATTGATTAATTCTAAATTATACATTTGCATGGGAAAGATCTCATGACAGTTACACCGAGTTTTAAAAATATTAAGTACACTTGACAAATTATCCACTAGTAATATTGAGTTTTTAATAGATTTTGTAATAATATTCTTTTTAGAAGTATAAATAATATAGTATTACTCTAAAATGTTTCAAACTAATGTTTACGAAAAGTTGAGCTTTTAGAATAACTCAATAAGTTGGCGTGTACATTGGCCTATAGTACTCTAGATTGGAAGCCAACTCCATCATGTGTGGTCATACTTGCAAATCTTAAGTTATTGACTACTAGTTATGTGGCCACTTAGTCCTCAAACACGAAGATAACATTATTCCAACTGGTCCCACGGTTTTAATTCTTTTTATCGTGATTTTTTTTATTTTGGCTGCTATGAGACAACTTAGATGAACAATCTATATTGTGTCGATCCTATAACGTGATTGAGCGAGATATGTTGGACATGGGCTCGTGGGACCCACTTGTGAGCAACCACTAGTGGGTGGGTCCCACACAAGTTTTCCTCCTTTTATCCTTTCTGATTTCTCTTTATAGTTTGAAGTTAAATTTTAAACTCCGAGGTTTAAATTTGACTTCAAGCTTGAAATTGAGATAGGTGAGATCGGATGAGACTGGATAACTTCCAACCTCATCCAAACTCCTTGACCCTTTCCTTTCAATAGGGATGGGATCCCGCATAAATGGTATCCTTTAGTTCTGAGAGAAAGGGAGAAATAATATATAGTAGATTTTGTCCATCCAGCCCATCCCTTGATTGTAATCAGGGGCATCCTAATCGTAGAATTAGATGGATGATAAGACTTCTTTGCTCCCGCAATGGTTAGGTGGAGTACATGACGTGCATTGTAGATTTTCAAGTTTTGCGAATGTCACATATTGTGTAGACCGTTAGGTCCCTCGGGCCCACACATTTAGCCAACTTTCATGATAAACTTCAGCACATGACTAGAGGCGTCAAACATAGGCAATCTTAGCTTTAAAAAACTCATTGAGTTAACTCAATTGGGTTTTGAGTTAAGATGAATCAATGAGGAACTCATCTGATGATTAAAAAACTCAAATAGGTTTTCTCATTTTTGCTAGTTTGCAAATTTAGTTTCTACTTCTAACTTTTTGGGCAAGTCTTCGACTCAAGCTAACCCAATAGACTTAATCATTTGAGTCAACTTTTTCAATTTTTGAACCATGACATAGATATGAATTTTTCTAGCACTGCTTGCCATTGTTACTTCTTCTCACACTTGTCTTGACCTGTTATGCCTCACCACACTATAATGTGGACCATGCATCTAGTAGGCCATACAAGGACCTCTCACATGCCGTTGATCTCTTAATTGCCTTTTAAGTAATTCCATCTCACTTTTGTTTTCTTCTACGATATTAAGTTATTTACTTTTGTAGGGATTTGAGCTTCAAATTTAAGTGGCCAAATTCCAAGTTCTCTCTTCAATTTAGTTCGCTTGTTTACTTGTAAGAATTAACAACCTTTCTCATCCAATGTTCTTTACTAATTCTCTCTGATCTATGTATGTCATCATCTTGATTTTCAGGTTTCTTGGAACAATAGCTTATCTGGTACATTGCCATCCAAAAAAGCGAG
>PVNU02003773.1:0-45149 GCA_003013855.2 Liriodendron chinense | reverse complement strand
ATGTTGGATGAGACCGATTCACACCTAATCCATTTTCCCTCTCTCCGCAAAGCTGCCAGCTGTGACCTGAGGTTTGAATGAGGTATCTGGCCCCACTAGACGTAGGCCATTTTGATGTTTAGAAGAAATCCACTCCATTCATCCGTTTTGGCATATTATTTTAAGAAATTATACCAAAGCTCAAGAAGATCTAAAACTCAAGTAGGCTACATGAGTGGAAACAATTGAAAAACAATTGAAAGGGGCTGCTTACCGTTCAATACTTTGTGGGCTCAACCATGATGTTTATAAGAAATCCAAACTGTTTATAAAGTGGCCCAACTATTCATAAGGTCCTTACCACTATGATGAATTGAAAGAATAAAAATATTAGCCTGATTCAAAGCTTTTGCACACAATCTTGACTATTTTTTATTGTATGGCCCACTTGAGCTTTGGATCTACCTCATTTTTATTTCTGGGCTCATGCCATTTTATGATTTGGCAAAACATGTGAACAAGGTGGATTTCTCACATCATGGTTGGCCCAGCCGAGCTTGGGATTCAAGGACATTGCCAGCTACTTAATGTTACATTACGCATCTTAATTGAAGGGTATCTCAGCCTGTTATAAAATACGGTTTTAAAACCGTATCCAATTGCAACAGTAAATGACGTAGCGGTTAAGTAAATGGTTAAGCAGATTACTTTAAATAACTTAAAAATGGGCCTCTTTTTGTAATTTCAAAAAAAGATACGTGGGTTTTAATAAATGGCTCTTATAAAAACAAGGGTTATTGTCATGTGGGTGCCTATCCTTTGGTCCATTAACAAAAATATGCCTGCTTTTCGAATATTATCTCCTCAGTACCTCTAATTTCAAAATAATGACAAATAATTGCTTCTTGACTTTGACTCACGGTTCTCCAAAGGAACCGACCACTTTCTTTATAAAAAGTCCATTTTGCCCTTCAAATTTGAAAATTTTACCCAACTAAAAAACCCACAGAATTCGTTGTTTTCTAATAAAAAGTCAATATTGCCTTTCCACATAGAAGATTTTAGGGTGGATAAAGCTTGCAAGTTATGCTCATGTATAGGGCTGTACATGAGTAGAGTAAGCTCGAAAAACTCGCTCGACTGACTCTGAAGCTTCTCGACTCGGCTCATATCATAATTGAGTTTGAACCGAGCCGAGTCAAAATTCTGATACTCGATTGGGTTCGAGCGAACTTCGAGTAGAGCCATGCTCGACTCATTTGTTAGTTCGAACTCGGCTTGATTTGATTCGACTTAGTTCAGCTCCGAGCAGTAGTATATATATAAGATTTTTTTTAACCCTAGCTAATTTTTTACTTTCTACCTTTTACCGCCCAAGCGCCTCCCTTTTGGCATTTTCAAACCCTAACCCTAATGTTAGAACTAGAAAAATGATCTCCAAAGGGACACATTTTTCTTGAAATGTGTAGTGTTTTGTTGCTCTGGGATTCTGAATAATGGAAACATTCATAGACAATCACAAACATTCATAAAAGTACACAAGGAGAGATATCGCAAAGCGAATTTTATTCCAGAGATCCTGAGATCTTGTACATTCCAGGCCGTGATCTGGCACGAGCCCTTAATTACATCGAATGATCGATGACCCTTGATTAAAAGGCAAAAGACTAGTCAGCAGGGACTATGGTCTGAGAGTTTGTGGTCATAGAGACCTGTATTTGTTTTGTTATGGACCAAATCATCTTTGTATTAGTCAGATGTCTATGTCCCATGTTTTGGCCGGAGATCCGGGCTGAGACTATCAGGGTTTATAACTGAGAATGACGAATCTGGGCCTGCGCCTGTCAATGAATGGACAGGTGACCTCGGAAAGTCCACTCTGCAGTTGTGTATACCTGCGTAGCCCAACCGACGGATGCCGTTTTTAATGGGTAGGGCATCGACTGTTGTGTTGTGGCAAGTTCATAACAATTATTTTGTAGTAAATTGAAACTCTTTAGTATGGTTTATCGTAATAACCATAGTCCCGTTTATCTAGCTTTCGACTCAAATCGGATCACATCTTTACAGTAAATATAAATGATGACATGTTTGCATAGTCTGGATGCTGGCGGCGTCTCTTTCGAGATAGAGGTCGTTTCATTCATCGTGTCGAATCAGATTGAACTTTGAAGATGCGCAATTCTGCTCACTTAGAGATCCTGAAACGTCCATTTGACCATTCCATTGCGTCCGGAACGCTCAAAATACCCAAAATAGGCTCAAGTGGCACTTGAAAACACTTAAAATTGAGTCCGGTGCACCCATGAACATGTTCGGAAATTGGCTGATTTTTTGGGTGCGTGGGACATAATTTATGAGTGCGTGGGAATCCAACGCACCTTGAAAATACATGTCTGAATTATGTTGATTTTACGGATGCGTGGGGTAATTTTCAGGTGCGTTGTAATCCAATGCACCCTAAAAATACAAATCCGCTTTTTGTTGAATTTTCGGGTGCGCCGGACTATTTTCGGGTGCGTGGGAGTCCAATGCACTCTGAAAATACATGTCCGCTCTTTGTTGAATTTTCGGGTGCGCCGGGCTATTTTCGGGTGCGTGCTCATACTTGTGATTTCTTATAATCCGGACCTGCGATGGTGTTGGTCGGAGTGACCTTCCGGTGGAAGATGCCAGCGACTGGAAAAGAATTCCGGTCACCGGGAAAGTTTTCCGGCTGTCGGAAAGGGATTCCGGCGAGGGTTTCCGGCGACAAATCCCAGATACTCAGGGGATAATAGCTCTCTCTCTCTCTCTCTCTCTCTCTCTCTCTCTTAATCTGTCGAAAATCTGTCTAAATGAACAGTAGGAGGGGTATTTATACCCGAGAATACCGGACAGTGACCAATGAGGGCCAGCCACGTATGACGCATCCCATAAAGTCTTTGACGCACCCCCAAATAGGCACGTGGGAGCTCCGACGCACCCAAAAATGATATTTTGAAAAGTGCTGATTTTATGGGTGCGTCGAGCTATTTTTTGGGTGCGTTGGAGTCCAATGCATCCAAAAAATACCATGCTGGTTCTTGGTGATTTTATGGGTGCGTTGGGCTATTTTAGGGTGCGTCAGGCTGAATATATGGGTGCGCTTGACGTACCCGTGTCTTGCAAAATTGGGTTTTGCGAAACGGAGGGCTTGTGGGGCCCGTTTCTCGACGGATCGTCATGCACTGCTTATCATAATTCCTTTGCAAATCTGGGTATTTGGGTGCGTCGGGTAGTATTTTGTGGAATTTTCTCGAAGCACGTGCCCAGTTGATTTGTTTTAGAGGGTACTGACTTTTGGGACCCCAACACCTAATCCACTTGGCTGGCCGGAAACCCTCAGTCCCTCACCTAGCCTGCTCATCGTCGGCCACCCTCCGCTCGTCGCTAGCCACCCTCACCTTGTCTACTCGTCGCCGGCCACCCTCACTCTGCCCGCACGACGCCCGCTCGTCGCCGGTCACCCCTGGTTGAGAAGCTACCTGCCCGCTCAAACTCGAACTCTCTCAGTCTGTTGATCGAGCAGGGGCCTGCTCGACTCGACCGAGTCGAGCCAAGTAACGAGCAGGGGTATGTGGGTTCGAATCGAGCACCGAGCTAGGTGATGCTCAATTCGACTCGACTCATGTACAGCTCTACTCATGTATATAGTGGTGCTCACCTATATGTTAGTGACAGATCCACTCGATTCATCTTTATTGCCATCATCTCATTTTGATGATTAGGGTTGTAAATGGGTCAGTGGACTCGATGGGGTACCCAGACCCGACCCAAATCTGACCCGTTTGTTAAATGGTATGAGTCTGGGTCCAAGAATAGACCCAGTTGCTAAACAGGCATGGATCTGGTTTCCTTTATATTAAGCCCAACCCGAACACATTTAATAAATGGGTGGGTTTGGTCTATGTTGCAAGGGACCCATCCAGCCCGAACCCATCCATATTCAATTTTAAACCTAGTAAAAATGCTTGCATACCAATTCTAGACCCAGACTCATTACACCTGACCTATTTATAAATGGGTCGGGGTGGATCTCACTCTACCAGACCCTCACCCATTTATAAATGGGTCTAATAGGTTGACTCGGGCTCGACCCAAACTCGCCCATTTAGAAAAAAGGTATGGAAACCACCACAAACCGGGCCATGTATAGCCCTGTTGATTATATGGGCTTAAAAATGAGGTCATCCAGAGTTCATATGGATCAAACTAGGGGTAACAGTGGAAATTAAACACCCACCATTCAAACACTCATGGGGCTACGGGATGTTAGTGACAAATCTACCCTGTCCATCCATTTTTTTATCCTATTTTTCGGCACACTCCAAAAGATGACGCTGATCCAAAGGTTTAGTGGACCAAATTACATAAAACAGTGGGATTGAAATCCACTCTTAAAAAACCTTGGGGCCATTGAGGCCAATGTTGAGCTTTGGATTAGCTCATTTTTTTATCCATGCCCTAACATTATATGGAGAAACAGATGAACGAGTTGGATTTTTGGTAAACATCAACGTGAGGCCCACTTATGGTTGGGCTTAGGATCGCATGGCAACCAACCCTGTGTCTTTGGGTTGTAAGCTTACGGTCAGACGCATCAACTCCACAGCGACAACTATGCCTACAAGAAGTGGGGCCCACCTTGATGTTAGTGAGAAATCCACCCGGTTCATTTGCTTTTGCATCTCATTGTAGATCATGGTGCAAAAATCGTGGCCGATCCAGAGGTTAACCGGACCAAACGACACAAAACAGTTGAGATTGAAATCCACCGTTGAAACATCTTGGGGCTAGTGCGGACACATTACTATTTGGATATGCCTCGTTTTGGGGTTCATGTCCTAACCTGATTTGGAAAACACAGATGGATGGAGTGGATTTCTCATAAATGTAAACGTGGCCTATGTACGGTCAGTTTGAAATTGCACAGTAAACTATTGGGTTGGGAGGATTTTGTGGCCTGTTTGATTTTCAAATTGTCATGTAAATATAATATAAATGTACAATGAGTATTTCCTGGATAATTACTACCCGTTCCTCATGTATAATTTGGCTGCCTTACCTAAGTGGAGAGCACATTAGGTACGGACTAGCGTTACCTAAGATGGTACGACGCTTACTATGGAGCCCACATTGATGTATATATTCTATATCCAGGCCGTCCATCCGTTTTTCCAAGATCATTTTAGGGCATGGTCTCAAAAACAACAGACAAATATCATATGGCCTACAAGAAGTGTTTAGTGGTCACTAACTATTGTTTCCTATAGTATGGTCGTATGGTCCACCTGAGATTTGGATCTACTTACTTTTTTTAATCGTCCCATAAAATTAGCATTCAATACAAATGGACGGAGTGGATGTAACCATCAAGGTGGGCCTCATAGTCAAGGATCCCACCCACCTCAGTGGACCCAGGGATCCACCGAAACCAAGCCCAACCGACTTTGCTGTGACCACGGAACCGGCGATGTGGGTGCGACCCTAGCCGTGGGGCCCACTGTGATGTATGATTTGTATATCAACGCAGTCCATCTGTTTTTTCAGCTTACTCTAGGGCATGTTACTGGAAAAACAGATGGACGGTGTGGATATATAATGCATGCATTCGTCGAGGTTCCGCCGCCACCGCTGGTTCTGCGCTTTCAATAACCAAGGACATTTTTGTCTTTTTTGAAATACAGTATATAAACATATACCGTACGTATCTATTTTAAACGGTAGGCGGTTACTTGACTAACTTTTCAAAACTAGAGGCTCTGGTTTGGAAATACCCCAAAAGCAGGCTTTCATCTATCTTTTGCTCAAAAGATAGGCAGCCGTATGGCATTGCCTCTGAAAACAACCTTATGCAAGCTAACCTCACATCATAATTTCAAAGCAACGGAGGAACAAGGCAAAGAAAAGAAAGGCAGCCAAACATGCCATCCTCTTCGAACCTGGCCGTGCTCTCGGCAGTCGACCATGCCCGAACCCAATGGTACCACGTTACTGCCATCATGATCGCTGGCATGGGCTTCTTCACCGACGCCTACGATCTCTTCTGCATCTCCACCATCTCTAAGCTACTGGGCCGCATCTACTACTACGATCCACTCAAAGGGGAACCAGGAAAGCTCCCGATAGACGTCAACAACTTCGTCGTGGGCGTCGCCCTCGTTGGGACGCTCACAGGCCAGCTCATGTTCGGATGGCTTGGCGACATGATCGGCCGGAAGAAGGCCTATGGCATCACCCTCATGCTGATGGTGATCTGCGCCATATTTTCAGGTCTCTCATTCGGGTCCAGCGCGAAGTCGGTCATAGGCACATTGTGCTTCTTCCGGTTCTGGCTTGGGTTCGGGATTGGCGGGGATTACCCCCTGTCGGCCACGATCATGTCCGAGTATGCCAACAAGAAGACGCGCGGTGCGTTCATCGCAGCAGTCTTCTCCATGCAGGGCGTTGGCATCATTGCAGCAGGCTTGGTTTCCATGACACTCTCCGCGATATTCAACCACTACTACGACGCCCCATCATTCCAAGACGACCATGTCTTGTCGACACAGCCAGAGGCCGACTTCATGTGGAGGATCGTCCTCATGCTAGGCGCGGCCCCAGCGTTGCTGACGTACTACTGGCGGATGAAGATGCCTGAAACGGGCCGCTACACCATGATAATCGAGGGGAACGCGAAACAGGCAGCTATCGACATGAGGAGGGTGTTGGATATCGAGATCCAAAACGAACAAGAGAAGGTGACCCAGTTCAGATCAGTGAACGACTACCCATTATTCTCCAAGGAGTTCTTTGCCCGCCATGGGACACACCTGATAGGTACAATGAGCACATGGTTCTTGCTAGACATAGCTTTCTACAGCCAGAACCTGACCCAGAAGGACATCTTCCCGGCAATGGGGCTAACCAAGCCGGCCAAGGAACTCAACGCCTTAGAGGAAGTGTTCTATACATCGAAGGCCATGTTTGTGATCGCCATGTTAGGTACATTCCCTGGGTACTGGTTCACCGTCTTCTTCATCGAGAGGATCGGACGTTTCATGATCCAGCTCATGGGATTCTTCATGATGTCGCTGTCCATGCTAATCATGGGGATCAAGTACGACTATCTGAAGGAGGAGAACAAGATGCTGTTCACCGTGCTATATGGCCTCACCTTTTTCTTCGCCAACTTTGGGCCCAACAGCACGACATTCGTGCTGCCAGCCGAGCTGTTCCCAACACGAGTCAGATCCACATGCCACGCCCTGAGCGCCGCAGCAGGGAAGGCTGGGGCCATCGTTGGCGTGTTCGTGGTGCAGAGCTACACGGCGAACATTGCGGCCGGTAGTAAAGATAATACGAAGATAAAGAATGCGATGATCACGATGGCAATGACGAACATGCTCGGCTTCTTCTGCACATTTTTGGTGACAGAGACGAAAGGGAGGTCATTGGAGGAGATCTCGGGTGAGGATGGAGCCAACAGGGACGTGTAAAAACAGGCCGAGATGCAGGACCGATGAAGGGGTCCAAGTCGGTGGCCCGGTAAGGGAAGGGAGGTATCGATGGTGTTACCATTGATTTTTTTTTTTTTTTTTTTTTTAAACATCCCATTTAAAGTAGGGATGTCTAGCCGCGTAGTCGGGCTAGGTTTGCTAGGCTCAGGCCCATCCCAACACAGATACAGGATTCAGCTCCCTATGGGCTATTATGCCATGACTGAGCCCGACTAATCCGCATGGACCCCATTTCACATAAGCAGAAAGGAATGAGCAAGGATTTGTTTCATTGAATATGGAATGGACATGCCCATTCTATTTCAGGGTGGCAATGGTCCAGGTAGCTTGCCCTACACCATGAGCCCGACCCATCTTTGGACTGGGCTGGGACGTTCTAGCTTGGCTCCTTGGTCCGGCATGGATGTACCATGCATCACCTGATCAATTCCAAGTCAGCCTTGGGCTCAAGTCCATTTAGCCTAACTTTATATATACATGTTATATCTTATAAATATGTCATTTTAATTCTTCGGCAACCACATCTATTTTCAATGCCCGCCGTAGGTTTCAATTCTCTAATGTATTTTTTTTTCTTTTTACTTTTTTTTTTTTTAACATGTGTGGCCTTCTTGCTGAACGGATCGTTTAGGAAATCAAAGTCAAAATAAAGATTTTATTTTTAAAAAAAGGTCGGGCGTGGGCCTGTTATGCTAGGGCCATGCCATGTTATGGCCAGGCTAAACCATGACCGCTGGAGACACAACGGGTCTCAATCGCTAGGCCCAGTTCCAGCCTAACTAGTAATGGGGCTTAGCATTCAAGCCCAGTCCTGCCCGTCCAATAGTCAAGCACCATGCTGTCCTTGCGGGGGTGGGGTCCAAAGCCTGACAGGCGCAAGGTTGGGTTCAAAGCCTGACAGGTTAGCACTATTTAGAATAAGTGCTTCTTCTGTAGAAGTCTATTTCTTCAATGCTATCTCCACCATACATTTGGCATGCTGAGGAGGTAGAGACCATTAAAATTAAAGGCCCACGAACCCAAACTTAAAGATTGGGGCTGGCACTGGGTCGAGTCAGAGCACTGGACCGACCAATCTGACTTACTGGGCACGGACGGGCTCACCATGTTTCAGTTCCAGTTCAGGTCAGAAAAAAAAAAAAAAAAGAGTTTTGGATCAATTGAGCACCATGGGTCGTTTGATCTCCTCCGTCCATTTCTCCAGATTCTTAGTACATTTGATCCCACCATTGATCTTTTTCCTCTTCCCTTTTTTTTTTCTTTTTTGTTTGTTTGTTTAACATCTCATTTAAAGTAGGGATGTCAAAGCCGTGTTGTCGGGCTAGGTTTTGCTAGGCTCAGGCCCACCCCAACACAAATACAGGACCCAGCTTGCTATGGGCTATTATGCTATGCCCAATCCCGACGAATCCATATGGACCCCCATTTCACATTAGCAGAAAGGGATGATCAAGGATTTGTTTCATTAAATATAGAATGGACATGCCCATTCTATTTCAAGGTGGCAATGGGCAAGGTAGCTTGGACCTACTAGCTTGGCTCATTGGCCAGGCTTGGATGTACCATGCATCACCTGATCAATTCCAAGTCAGCCTTGGGCTCAAGTCGATTTAGCCCAACCCAATCTGGGTGTCATATCTTACAAATTTGTCATTTTAACTCTTTGGCAACCATCTATATTCAATGAGACAGTAGGTTTCATTTCTCTAATTAATGTTCTTTTATTCTTTTACTTTCCTTTTTTTCTACATGTGTGGCCTTCTTGCTGAACGGATAGTTTAGAAAAATTCAAGGTCAAAATAAAGATTTTATAAAAATAAAAAAAAAAAATTGGGTCGGGCTTGGGCCTGCTATGCTAGGTCCATGCCGAGTTAAGGCCAGGCTAAATCCGCTGGGGACACAATGGGTCTCAATTGCTAGGCCCAGTTCCAGCCTAATTAGTAATGGGGCTTGGTATTCAAGCCGAGTCCTGCCGGTCCAATAGTCAAGCCTGATGCTGTCCTTGCGGGCTGGGTCCAAAGCCTGACAGGATAGCACTATTTAGAATAAGTAGGCTGGGTCCAAAGCCTGACAGGTTAGCACTATTTAGAATAAGTGCTTCTTCTGTGGAAGTCTATTTCTTCGCTGCTATCTCCACCGTACATGTGGCATGCTAAGGGGAAGAGACCACTGGCCTGTTTGATAGCTAAGAAATGAAAATAACTGATGATAAATAAGTAATGATTACTTACTCTCTCTTTTTTCCTTGAAAATGCACATTGTCCCATAATGTCTTACATGGGCTACCATATATGTGTTATAACCACACTTTCCATTTATTTTTTTTTTAATTATTTTACGGCATAATTTAAAAAATGAGGCAAATCCAAAGCTCAAGTAGCCCACAATAAGAATAATTACGTCTACCATTGAACCTATCGTTATCTATGGTGTGGTCCACTTGATCCTTGGATTTGTCTCATTTTTGGACTCATGTCCTGAAATGATTTGAAAGGATGAATGAGCGGTGTGGATATGACACATACATCGTGGTAGGCCCCACAAAGTTTTGCTTTGAAAATAAGTTGAAATTTGCAATGTTTTCATGGTGGAATTCCATCCCAAACTTAAAGACTAGGGCTGGCACTGGGTCGAGTCATATCACTGGGCCCCACCAATCTGACTTGCTAGGCACGGCCAAGCTCACCATGTTTCTTTTTCAATTCGGGTAAGAAAATATTGACCACTTGAGTAAATGAGTATGGCTTAGGATGAACTTGTCCTAGCCCACCTGGGCCTCCCATATATTTATTAACAGATAAATAATAGGCAGATGGCAAGCTAGGCGCGCTCAATCGTAATAATTTGGTCACAGGTTTAGGGTTTAGGGTCAAGCTTGGTCAACTCATTTCTGATCATAGGTCAAGCTTGGGCCTAAATTATGGTCGGTCCTGGTTTGACCTTAACCAATCCCAACCCACTAGTGGCAATTGGACCCAGTGCCACAATAATAATTGAACTTAATCCATCCATGATGGTGGACCATCATATCATATCAGGTCAACTCATTTCTGATCATAGGTCAAGCTTGGGCCTAAATTATGGTCTGTCCTGGTTTGACCTTAACCAATCCCAACCCAATAGTGGCAATTGGACCCAGTGCCACAATAATAATTGAACTTAATCCATCCATGATGGTGGACCATCATATCATATCAGCACTCTGATCATCCTATAGAAGATAGCAGGAAAGGACAACATCGATTCAGATTTAATTGAAAAAAAGGCACCCTTAAAACGGGTTTCTACTTCTACTCAAGATGTTAACCAAATAGCTTATTTTTTTCTGTCGCAGCTCATGATCCAGAGCATATGACGTGGACTCGATGATATACTGGCCACTGTAAGAAAATTACACTAAATGGATGATTATGACCACTGTTGGGAACCTTGCGTAAGCATGGAAGAGAATCAAACAAGCAAATACAAATCCACATGCTGAGACAATCCAATTTTATGTGGAAAAACCCTTGCGGAAAAAAAAAAAAAAAAAATCATGGCACAAAGTGATATTACTATGATCAAGTTATAAGAGTAGAACAACCCACAAGCAAAGCCCCATGAGAAAACCCAAGCGCTCTCTCTCTCTCTCTCTCTCTCTCTCTAAACTCTCCCCAAAACCCTATTTTTGAATTAAAATAGTCTTGGAATACTCTAATCCTAATTATGCCCAGCTTATATAGCCAAATAACTAAAATTAGAAACAAACAGTGCAACCGCGTAAAATAGAGTCCATCAAGTCGGCCAGCCGAACCCCATCATCAGTCGGTTGACACAACAGAAAACAGTTTAGAGATGAGAGCCCAAAATCGGCCTGACGCACCTTATAATTCGATCGGTCGCCAACCCCTATCGATCGGTCAAAAATGCTTGAAACTGTCTAGAGCCTGCTGTGCTATCTTGGGTTAATTCGGTCATCTAACCAAACTGGCCAGCCTGCCGACAGGCCCTGTTTCAACACAGATTGAAGGCTCCACTAACAACCACCACCATCTGCAAATGAATTCGAGACAATGATGATAAACTTTCAATTCCTTCATTCAACTCTAAAAACGAAAGGTAAGTTACGACTAATTATGGTTCAACATCTTATTTATGGTACAAGCGAGAATATGTACAGTTTTGTTGTACATGATGTCTTAGATTCTGTCTTTAATCTGCTACAGGTGTTGTTAGATTGATCGAGAAATTAGTGGGTCGACCAAAGCAAATTGATGTTCCCAGTCGACCAAGGACTAGGATTGTTTTGGTTGACCGAGAGTCTTTGTTGATATCTCAGTCGACCAGTTTTATGTGTAAGGGTATTTAACTCTGATTGTGATTAGGGCTTGCTAATATGAGTATTTTCTCTCTAAGGGTAAGGGTCTTGCAAGGTGAGAGGGTTCTAGACATTTATAAGGACTTGGAAATGGATTTTTTTCAAGAAGCTAGGGTTTTCTTAAATGTGCATCGCAAGGAGAGATCCAGATTTTGTTTGTAGTAAAAAAAAGGTGAGTGGTGTAATCTCTAAGGCTTTGACTATAGTTGATTTTTGTCAATTTGTACCGTGATTTTTTCTTTAAGGGTTTTCCACGTTAAACACTTTGTGTTTGCATGATTGCTTTGGTTAGTTATTGTCTATTCAATTATCCTATCTTCGTTGAATGTGCTTCTGCAAAGCGCACATATTAACAGTGGTATTAGATCCAAATTTCTAATACCTAAGATTGATCTAAATTTGTTAAGGGCTCAAAATTTTAACAAGTTCAAATTATCGAACCATCTCAACATGTGGGCCCCAATGGCTAGTGACACACGCTAGATCTTGAGCTATGGAAGAGGCTAAATGAACTCGTCCAAATAGTCCCTTAAAAATGCATTGAGCATTCAGAAATCCTCTAAATTCAAACAATAATACACCAGGGATTAAAGAGACAGAATGCAATGTTTCAATCTAAAGCATGGTTTGAAAACTTGTAAACTCTGCCGAATAAAAAACCCGGGAGAAAACCCTAGCTTTCTCTCTCCCAAAACCGTCTAAACCCTTTTGAACATCTTAGGATACCCTTGGACTACCTTAATCCCGAAAACACCCGCTTATATAATGTTATGCCCGAAATTAGAAACAAAATAGCGCACTTACGCAAAACAGCGCACATTGTCGGTCGATGTTGATCCCTCAATCGCTAAATGCCGGCAAGTTCGGTCGATCGAACTTGCCCAAAACTGTCCAGAGAGTTTCAACAATAATTCGGAATAAAATTGCAGAGTTTTGATCGATCAAGCTAGAGGGTTGATCGACCGAACTCCCCTATTCCTGTGCAGATTGAAGACATCAATTTCAATATATATATATATATTCAAAATGTAATAAGTAAAAGTACATCTTATGCCATTATGTGAAAGGCACACCTGTTGGACGATCCGATCCATTTAGATTTTAGAAGTTTTCTTTATCTTTTTTATAATCATCCATTTTTTTATGCGATGGATGAGATGTTTAGGATTTTCTAATGAAATATATTCTTCAAAATCATTGTTGCTACCAAACAAGCCCTAAAAAGTCATATAGGATTCATAGTTTCATCAATTAGGATCTTCAGCAAAACATAATCTCCAATGAGGTTGGCTAATTTCACAAGCATGTGGGATTCGTACACATCCAAGGTGGCATATAGGTCACATGTATGAGATTGAGCTTTCATTAGGTGAGATGAACTGTTTTTATTAATCTTTTAGCATAAAAAATCAAGTCATTTAGCACATCAAGTGAGCAGTAACCATTTTAAGACAAATGAACGTCTTGGAAATATAATTTTGTAACTGTCTATTTACTTTATACATTTTGGCATATCTGAAGAGTAAAAATTGCATATTTTTTCCTCATAGATCTAAACATTATGCCCAACTTTATGGATAGCTCAAATCTCACATATGCATTTTTGTATATTCAGTATGTCAGTGCACGTGTAGAACTCCCACACACATGAAATTAGCAAACCTCAACTCTACCCCTCATGACCCATCTACAATCGGGAGAGGTATATATTTGAATGGGAGCAAGTCACACACACACACACACACACACACACACACACACACACACACACACACACAGGTGTAGGAGTGATTCACACGCATGTAGAGAATGAGGGAGTGGGGCTACATGTAGGGAGGGAAGTGTCGGTGAGGGCTAAGTGTAAAGGGAGAAAAGAAGTGTTAGGATATGTGAAATCTAACCAGTATTGCTCATCCAACCAACGTCGTGTGGGTGAGGACAATTTCATAATTTCACATAGTGTTGTATTCAAACCCTAATTCATTTGAGATAATATATATTCTACCGTAAGAAAGAGAAATGTATTATTGTAGTAAGAGTTGCTTCTTCATTTTTTGCCTTTGAGCATTGTGGATCGGTATGAATTTATAGACGTACTAAAAAGAAATCATGTAAATTTATGTGTTGTGTTTTGCATATTTTTTCTCTAATTTTTTTTCATTTTGATATTTCTATGTGTGGTTGAGAAGATATTCTTCTCCCAATGAAGAGAGCTTAAGTAGGTGAGGACTGAGTGTAAAGAGAAAGAAAGGTAGAGCTTGCATGGGTCAAATTCAAAATCATTTAAAGTTTTTTTTATGGTTAAAACATGAACTGTATGTGCATCTAAATGTACATAATTATTCTTAATTTTATTATAAACCTCTTTTTGTATATTTTAATATCTAAAGTTCAAGGGGTCCTTTTTTTACTATATCACACATGAACTTACACCCCTCACACACACACACACCCCACCGTGTCTTTTTTATACCACAAAGGGTATTAGAACCCATGGTACACCCACAAGAGTTTCAGCACGAGGTCATGGGTTCGAGTTCTTCATCCCCCCCATAGATCATTGTTGGGGTCCTCAAAGCAAAACATCCATGTACCAAACTACCCACAAAACACCTCTCAACGCACATAAAAAAATGATTAAGATATACGATGTTTTACAGGTTAGCGCATCCATAAAATCATGAGCCAGCGCACCTTGAAATTCAGCCAGAATTTCAGGATATTTAGCTTCACTTAGCCATTTTTCAACAAAATCTCCGACGGGCCCTGCAGATCATCAGGAACAAAATCTCTTAAAATTAGGTAACGGTCATCATCATGAATTATTATATCCAGTGCATGACCATTCATCACCAAATGAGCCCCACAAATCCATCATTTAGAGGACCCAATCAAAATAGATAAAAGAAGAGTTTGTTGACACACCTAAAAAATCAGATCTAACACACCCTTAAATTACTGAAAATTAGGAAATTAATTTAAGGGTGTATTGGAGTGCAACGCACCCATAAATTCAGTGAAAATCAGGAAATCAATTTAAGGGTGCATTGGAGTCCAACGCACTCATAAATTCAGGAAAAATCAGGAAATCAATTTTAAGGTGCATTAAAGTCTAACGCACCTATAAATTCAGCGGAAATCAGGAAATCAATTTAAGGGTGCATTGCACTCCGACGCACCCGAAAAATCAATACTCGAACTAACTTCATTTTTTGGATGCGTCAGAGCTTAGTACACTCAGAAAATAGTAACTTTAGGGTGCGATGAGGCTATTTTTTACCAATTTTAAAGTACGTCATACGTAGCACCTCATTGGCCAACTTTTGGTATTTTTGGGTATAAATATCCCGTTCGACTATTCATTTGTACGTTCTAAGAGAGAGAGAGAGAGAGAGAGAGAGAGAGAGAGAGCTATTATCCTCTAGGTATTTGTCATTATCGCCGGAATCCCTTTTCCGATCATCGAAAAACCTTCCCGGTCATCGGAATCCCTTTCCGATCACCGACATCTTCTAATAAAAGATCACTCTGACCATCGCAGGTCCGATTCTAAAAATTTACAAGTGTGGGAGCACACTCATAAATTCAGCAAATCAGACGAAATAATTTAAGGGTGCGTTGTAGTCCAGTGCACTCATAAATTTAACAAATTAGACAAAATAATTTAAGGGTGCATTACAGTCCAGCGCATCCATAAAATCATGTCCAGCACACCCTAAAAGTTAGCCAAAGTTGGAATCCATTTATGGGTGCGTCAGACTCTATTTTTTTTATATTTCAGGCCATATTTAGGTTTATTTTGAGTATTTCAAGCGTTCTGGACACAATGAAGCAGTCAAATAGTCCTTCCAGGGCACCCAATGAGCATAATACAAGCTTTCAGAGTCTAATCCGATCCAAAATGATGAATGTAACGAGCTTCTGGAATGAGACTGTCAGCATCCAGAATTATACAAATGTACCATCATTACATGTATTATCATAATATGACTCAGAGTGAGGTTCAGACTAAACAAACGGGACCATGGTTAATATGATAAACCTGACCGAAAGAGTTCCAAACTATATCACAACACTTGTTAAAGGATTAACATCTTGAAAACGGTCAATGCCCTACCCATATAAATGGCATTCGTCGGTTAGGCTGCTTAGGTACATACAACTGCAGACCGGTCTACCCGAGGTCGCCTGTCCAAAATTAACGGTTGCAGGCCCAGAGTCGTACCCTCTCGGTTAAGAACCCTGATAGTCTCTGCTCGGATCTCCGGTCAAAACATGGGACATAAGCATTCGACCTGTACACAAGGTGGTTCAGTCCATAACAAAAAATACAATGGTCTCTACGACCACGAACTCAAAGACTATGGTCCCCACTGACTTAGACTTTTGCCTTTTAATCAAGGGTCATCGATCATTCGATGTAATTAAGGCTCGTGACAGATCACGGCCCGGAATATACAGGATCTCAGAATCTCTGGAATAAAATTCGCCTTACGATGTCTCTTATTGTGTGTACTTTTGTAAATGCTTGTGATTGTCTATGAATGTTTTCATCACTCAGAACCCCAAAGCAACAATTTACCCAGAAAATGTGCTTATAACATTTTTTAGTTCTAACACTCATGTTCATAGCTCACACGGTCTATTAAGTTAAGAATATAAGAAGTTAATATTACTTTCTTGAATGCTTGTTTGTAAACAGCCAATTCGTCACTCATAGCGGAAAGAATTGGAGGCGCTTGCAGAATCAAATCATGTTCCACAAGATCCTATATCAGCTATACATCCTCTTTGCATGTATGCTGGAGACGCCGCCAGTGCTGTGGGCTTTGGCTTATGTAGATAAAAAAAAAAATTATAAATGGGATTGTGGCACTCCACTCGCCGCCAATGTGGAAGGATGTGTTGATTCGGTTCTTCATCAGTTGGGTTGGGCGGGTTCGACCAGAAATGCTATGCTTACGCACAAGACTACCCCTCTTCCCGAAAGCTTCGCGGGGACTACTTTACGACGACGGACGACCGCCCGTAGGGGGTTTACTGCACAAGGCCCCTGCAGAGGAAAAGCTTTATCCCAGCGAATAGAAGATGCTCAGCTCCGCACAACATAGGGATTGACACGCTTTCAGGAAGAACATAGAATAGTAGAGGATCCAACATGCAAGACACGACGATCATTAGAAATTCACAAATTATAGATGTTGTAATATACTCTTTCTCATAACTTCTCATACCAGACCAACCCACTGAAATGCAAATAAGGATCAGAAAATGTGGTCAATATCACGAAGAATAAAGAGAGTCTGTCTATACCCATATAAAAATTGATGTTTTCATAAGGAAGCCAAGTTTTCATAAGGAAGTCATCTTTTGGAAGTCCATTGCTCAGGTAGGTCACTTAGGCATGTTTGGAGCGTGGATTTGAAACCCCCTGGATTTGCAACTCTCTAGTTGTGTTTGACACCTTAGATTTGGAATCCCCTATAATCCAAAAGTATGATATTTACAGAGGTTAGAATTTAATTACTAAATCAACTTTAATATTCCTAATTAGTATATGTATGCAATGTTTAACACAATGATTGTAATAAGCCCGTTAAAATATATACTTGGCAAAAAATGATGAAATTCCAAGTATCGGATGGGCCACAAGCACAGGATCACATCCAAGTGACTAACTTACGAATTTTAACCGTTGATTTACATGGACAATGTTTGGACAGTGCAGATCATCCTATTAAAGTAATTTTAGTGATGCAATTGATAATCTAATTGTTTTGGGATATCATCAGTGGACCATGTGCCTAATAGATTAGTAGCCTAGTGACACGTATGGTATATATGTGACTCTTGGAAGGATTTTAGATGTAAACCAAGCTTTTACCTTGGATTTTAAACCCCTCATCGAGGGTTCAAATCCCCTCAATCCATGGTCCCAAACGGGGCCTTACGTACATTTGGTTATTCCTTTTAGTGGTTAATTTCTTAATCATTATAGCCTGCCTGATGTTTGGACTTGTCGGAACCTTAGGAGGGACATGCACCGCAGGTCCCACTTGATTGACCATCAGATCTTGACTTGTGTCCCAATTTGGTGGCCAAACCCATTTGCACCCTTATTCCGCACTGTGGCAGCATGTCTAAAACATCATGCCAATCTGATCATCAAGTGGGCCACACTCGCAGTGAAATTTGGATCTTTATTGAAGTTTTGTTAACTGTGTTCATCTGGTATCATGGTGGCCCATCAAGGTCCACTTGATGGGATGACCATATTGGCTTGAGTTGTGGTAAATGGAAACTCATACATGTATATATAATAAGTATGAAAATTTGGTCCATTCATTGCCAAATTCCATAAACAGATGATAGATAAAAATCACGATGATTTGATAACCCTGCATTGTCAAAATT
Source organism: Liriodendron chinense (assembly GCA_003013855.2). Taxonomy (NCBI): domain Eukaryota; kingdom Viridiplantae; phylum Streptophyta; class Magnoliopsida; order Magnoliales; family Magnoliaceae; genus Liriodendron; species Liriodendron chinense. The sequence continues at coordinate 26,879 of PVNU02003773.1, read as the reverse complement.
TCTAGCATAGAAATTGCACAAGCAACTCTAAATCATTAGGTAAGTCCCACTCATGGTTATCTCCAAAGGATGGAGGGCTGAGACGATTTTATACACATGTCGTGTACGTGGTCCAAAAGGTGAGAGGACAAAAGTTTTGTGCACTGTACTGAAAATCCTCAGTCTGCATAACTTCTCACTAGGGGGAGTGGATTAGCATTTCACTTTTTGCAATGGTGTAGTGGTCCACTGGAGATTTGTATCTGCTTAAGTTTTAGGAAAACATCCTAAGATTAGTTGAAAAATGGATGGGTGGTGTGGATATACAACATATTCACCAAGGTGGACCCCATACGGGTGTTATCCGGGAGCGCGTCTTTGGGGATCCACCCTGCATCCACCAAGGCGTGCAGGATCCCTCACTATAGGACCATCCATCCGTTATGAAAATTTATTTTAGCTCATCATCCCAAAAATGAAGGAGTTCTAAATCTCACATGGATCATTATACACGAAACCTTGGTAATCGGCCATTAAAAACTTCTTGTGGGCCACAAATTTTTTGGATCAAGATAATATTTGTGTGGTCTCTTCATCTAGGTCATTTGTGACCTTACCAATAAGTTGGATGGAAAATAAATATGCCGGTGCCCCCATGTAGTTTTTTATGGTGGGGATTCAACCACAACTAGTTCTTGTGGTATGGTCCACCTAAGATTTGGATCCACTTCATTTTTGGGATCCTACCAAAAATGAGCTATCAAAATGGGTGGATTGTGTGGATGTAAGGAACACACATCACAGTGGGCTCCATGGTTAGGGATCCACTCGAAATCACGCCCTAACCCGGGTAACACCTAATTCACTCCCCGCAAGGGGAGTTATTTGATGCTCTGATAGTGCATGATTTTTTTTTAACACACGCAACCCACCCCCAAGTACAATCACGCACTCACACCACAATGGGTAAGCCTACATGACGCAGGGAGGACGTGGTAGGTCGATCATCATCTTCCCACCTAATAGATACCTTGAATGCACAAGGTGTTCTTGAATCCACGAGAAGATAAAAAGAAAATAATTCCTAAAAAATTTGTAATAATTAATTGACTAATTATAAAATCATTTCTACAATACTTTAAATAATAAACTAAACCCTAAGAAGAACTATTAGACTCCAACTACAATTAAAACTCTTAGATAAAGAAAAACTAAACAGACTAAAATTTAGAATTACTAAAATTAGCAGGTTTTCCTAAGATTCCGTTTTCCTGCTATAACCATACATTTGCTAGAAAAACAGACGGACACAACCCACTTTAGTGGGTTGGTTAACCCCGAAACGAAATTTCAATAGGAATCCATATGCTGTGCATCCCGTAACTCCTCTCGGATCAAAAGTTATAGCCGAATTACAGTCCGCCTTCTTTTGGTCTATCTATGCGAAAATTGACGATTTTTGTTGAACTTTCCTTGATCTTTTACGATCCATGTGTGATAGAAAGATATTTGATCCACACCCTTCATCAGGGGATTCTTGTCCTACATCATTCTCCCCCACTTGAAAAAAACTTGTCCTCAAGTTTTGCTTTAGGTTAGGGCCATAATTTGCTTTCAACTTCGAAAGTCGATGTTTGCTAGCCTTGTCCTGGAATGCTGCAACAAATTTCTCTAACTTCTTCTCCATGCCAATATGAATAATCGCAACCTTCTATGACACATTGAAAGTTAGCTCTATCTGATAAAGGACAATTTCCTACACAATGAACAATTCATCAGAAAGTTTGACAAGTACGATCACCTCGATTTCCTATATTGCTGGTGTGACATTTTCTATGATTTTCATGGATTCTATCAAAACTAATTCCATAACATCTTAAATAATTTCATACTCTCATTCCCTATCCTTTAAGACTGATGTATCGATTTCCTCCACCTCAAATTCTGAACATCCTCTAAGATGGTAGTGGGTTGTACTTCAACGACCTCATTCGAAGTTGCATTACCTCGAAAATATCTTTTAATATAATCCCCACAATCACTCTTATGCACAGGCCATCATATGATGATGTCTTCGACTTCTTTATTGCTGGGTTCTGAATCGTCTAGGGTAGCCTTACGATAGGCCACCTGGGGTACTCTACGAAATATGTGGTTATTTCGTACAGCGAGCACAGGTGGTTGTTGACCGTTACCTTGGGCTTGGGGCAGATTTAATGCTGTTACGATGCGGTCAAGGGTTGCTTGTATACCTTGCAGGATCAACCGATTTTCTCATCACGCTTCATCGAAAACTGTCGTCATGACATAATCCTTTGGAGCACCGTCCTTAGGATGAAGATCCAACCCTTCATTAGAGGTCATCGTCATGAGGAAGAAACCTCTCTCTGATACCATTGACGCAAGGAGGATGTGGTAGATCGACCACCGTCTTCCCACCTGATAGATACCTTGAATGCACAAGGTGTTCTCGAATCCACGAGAAGATAAAAAGAAAATAATTCCTAGAAAATTCGTAATAATTGATTGATTAATTATAAAATCATCTCTACAATGCTTTAAATAATAAACTAAACCCTAAGAAAAAGTATTAGACTCTAACTACAATTAAAACTCTTAGATAAAGAAAAACTAAACAAACTAAAATTCGGAATTACTAAAATTAGCAAGTTTTCCTAAAATCCCGTTTTTTTGCTGTAACTGCGCGTTTTCTGGTAAAATGGACGGAAGTGGGTTGGTTAACCCCGAAATGAAATTTCAATAGGAATCCATATGTTGTGCGTTCCGTAACTCCTCCCGACTAAAAGTTATGGCCGATTTATGGTCTGCATTCTTTTGGTCCATCCATGCGAAAATTGGTGATTTTTGTTGAACTTTCCTTGATCTTTTACGCTCCATGTGCGATAGAAAGATGTCTGATCCACACCCTTCATCAGAGGTTCTTGTCCTACATCACTACAACTGAGGCATAAATAATGACCAAGACAATGCATAATGCTTTTTTTATGGGTTACTTTCACACACCCCATTGTTAGTACACCCACCCAGCCCTGTTAGTCACATCATAATGTTAGCCACCCCCACTATAGGAATCGATACCATGGCCTCAGTGTTGAAACGAGGCTTGCATAATGCTTGATAAGCAGTGAATGAATTCAAACTAAACCAACTAAATTGGGGAATCCAACTATTACTATGTCACAATCCTAAAATTAGATTTATTGAACAATCCTAACCTTTCTTTCCTGGGCACTTGTTTGTTAAGATAGGACCATTGGATTTTTGTCATTCTCAACCATTCATAAAGGGCCCGCTTGGATGCAACTAAATAAGTTATTTTTTTTGCTGATGGCAGTCATTAAGCTACTTATTTTAGATAAGTACGTTTGATTAAGTGATTGTTATAAGTTACTTTTTCACTGAATAAGGCTTCAGTATTTTAGTTTTTTTTTTTTTTATGCTTTTCTCTTTTTTCTCCGATTGCCAAAAAGTGGAGAGGAGATGATCATTCCTCTCTATGCGTGATAGAACACTGTAGAAACTGTAAAATAGATAAATGGATTCGAGTTTGGCATAGGTAGGGCCAACATGATGGACGATCCACATTAAAGGTGGGCTCCACATTATGGGCAGCGAACATTGAAGTTGGCCCCCACATGATGGATGACCCATATTAAGGGGGCCCTACATGATGGACGGTCCACATCAAAGGTCATCCCCTAATGATGAATGGCCCACATCCAACGCGAGCCCAGCATGATGGGCATCCCACATTAAAGGTGGGGCCCATATGATGGTCAGTCCACATCAAAGGCGGGCACCACATGATGGGCAATTAATAATGGTGGCCACAACAAGATGGATGATCCACATCAAGGTGGGCCTCACATGATGTACGATCCACATCAAAGGTCAGTCCTAATGATGATTGGCCCATATCCATGGCAGGCCCCACAAGACAGATGGTCCACATCAAAGGTGGGCTCCTTATGATGGGCAACGGATAATGAATATCAATTTGACCCAACTCATGTACCGCCCATCGTTTTATGGTGTTCAGGTCTGCACGGTTAATTGCAGCAGGGATTGATCTGCTATCGTTAAAATCTGTTGGAGCCCACCGCGATATGTTGTTGCCGCCCAACCTACTGACCTAAGTCACGTATGACCTGGATGTGGGACCCACATATCAGCTTGATCCAAAGTTTTTGTGGGCCTACTTGTGCTAGTAGTGGGAACATCGTCGTGGAAACCTCCTTGGGTCCACCATGGTATGTGTGTTTTATATCCATGCAGTGGATCCATTTTTTTTACAGGCCACTTTGGAGTGGGCCCACTGATCTGTGGGGCCCATGTGGTGTGCTCATGAAATCCACACCATCTATCCATCTTGCCATGTTGTTTTAAGGGGCCCACTGCTGCTGGCCACGTGTTGAACCTCCAATTTATACATTGTATAGGCCATTCCATCACATTATATGTATGGTTTGTATGTTTAAAGCCCATCTAGTGCAGGTTTTGTGATTGTAGGAATGAGAGCAGACTTCATCTAATTGGAGACCAAAAGGAGACATTTAGGAGCATTGGATGAAGACCCAAGGTGGGCCAAAGAAAGAAGAAACCAAAGAGAGACCAAGGAGAGAAGAAAAGAAAGAAGAAAGAATGCAGAAAAGTGGTCCGACCGGTCAAGACCGGTCGGCCACATGGGCAACCTTCTACAGAAGCTGCTAGAGCAAGGAAAGACAGGCTAGACCGGTCAAGACCGATCGGTCAGCCCTGTCTGACCGGTCTTGACCGGTCGGCCATGCAAGTTCGCACTTCCAGATTCCAAACAGCAGGGTATTCCCATGTCTGGTTTTTCGGCCCAGTGGTTTCGTGTCGATCGGAGCTACGGATTGACCGTGGTGGCCAAAACAATACGAACTGTCAAGAAAGTTTCAGATTTCGCTGTTCAACACTGGAATGGTCCAGGTGATCCATCATTGATGATATGAAGAATCTACTTTGACTATCTTTTAGACCACATCCATATATGAATAACCACAAAAGTCTCAGATCAAAAGGATGTGTGGTTTGATTCGTACCGGTTGAAGAAAGATGGATCATCCAGAAAGATCCAACTGCATAGACTTTATAAAAGGCCTGAGTGTTCTAATTTTCGCACCTAATTCTGGAATTGTTTTGGACAATCTAATCCGTCTATCATGTAGAAGAGGAAGTTTTCTACAAATGTTCACCACGTTGTGAAAATAGCGTGCGCAAGCACACCGTAAAAAGTTTTTTAAAAAAAAATCAACCTGATCAAATATCAAACAGGCCACGCTGTATGAAGGATGGTTTTAGGAGCCGTTTTACATGGTAAAAAAAAAAAAAAAAAACACGATGAAAGCGACGCATTAATGTTTATCTACTTTTTAGTTGATAAGTATGTCATTTACCAAACATACTTATCTGCTTAATAAGTAGAAACAAAGATAAGTAGCTTATCTTTAAGTAACTTACAATTCAAATGGGGCTTAAAGGCCCACCAATCTGATAGTCAAATACTCAAATAAGCTTTATTTTTTGGTTCCTAGTGTATTTAAACCAGTAATCATAATATGGAGACTTTATTTGAATTCCTATACACAATTCATAAAGTTTCTATATGCATGCATATCGTCCATCACATTCATCGGAGTACCAAAGTTATTCACGTCGCTTAGAAAAATATCTACTAATTTGTGTTTCCAGACTCTAGTTTCCTATACCCAGCCTACTGGACTGCTTTTGGCGAAAGCTAGGGGTGCGGATTGGGTACTACCCCCATCCGGACGTATTCAGAGACGGACGGTACTATTAGAGGCTATGTGGGGCCACCATGATGTATGCGTTTTTATCTAAGCTGTCCATCCATTTTTACATCTAAGCTTAGGAAATGAGCTAAAAAAAAAGAGGCAGATCGAAGCCTGAAGTAGAACACAACACTGAAAACAGTAGAGATTAAGCGTCTATCATTGACAATTTCTTACGAGTCATAGAAGTTTTGGATCAAGCTGATATTTGTGATTTCCCTTCATCCAAGTCTATGTAAGCGGATGAACAGGTTGGATGGAAAATAAACATCACTGTTGGCCTAGGAATGTCCACTTATGATTTCTATCTGCCTCTTTTCTGGATGAGAAATTTCCTACTGTTAACCTCACTTTTGACCATTATTCCCAACTAAACTCTTCCATTCTTTCTTTCCACAGGTAAACTTATAGCATATTTTCGGACGAAATTGCCCTTAACCATTCAAAATCTCATATCCATATTCTACCTTCGATTTTTTCTTCATTTTCGGATGCTTTAATCTTCATTCTTTTTGGCAAATCGTCAGGCTAAGATGGTGATTATGGCTCATCGATCTTTGAAAGGTTTTTTTTTTTTTTTTGGTAAATCATGTGTTCGAAATGCTGAATGTTTTTGCGTAAAGGGAGAATTTGGACAAGTATAGAGGATAATTTGAACGAGTATAGTTGTGAATTTGAATGAATATTCATTGAATTCAGTGAGTACAGAGGATAATTTGAACGAGTATAGTGTGTTGAATTCGAAATTGGGTATTTTGTTTTACGAATGTCTTTTTCTTCATTCCAAGCTTTTTCTGTGTATGTGAAAATTGTGAATTTTTACCAACCTTCAATGTTTTTCAAAGTTGAATACATCGCGTTTGTTGAAATGTCACAACAAACAAAAATGTTGAAAATGCCTGAGAATGTGCTTTGAAGTTGAATACAATCTGTTTGTTGAAATGTCACAATAAAGGAAACTATTGAAGAAGCTTGAGAATGTGTTTCTATATGTTTGCAATCGTTGAAATTTCAAAGAGAACATAAACATGTTGAATGAGAACGCGTTGAAATTTCAACAAGCACAGCCATTTTAACGAATACTCGTTGAAATTTGAACGAGTACAACGAGCATTTGAAACAATACTCGTTGAAGTACAATGGGTATTTGATTGAGTTCAGCGAGCATTGAAATTTCAGTGTAATCGTTGATAATTTGAACGAGTACAAACAGCATTTGAACAAGTACAGTGAGATTTCTCTCGTGTACTGATTGAATTGAACGAGTACAATGTGATTTCCCTCGCGTGTACTCGTTGAATTAAACGAGTACAACGTCCATTGAAGGAGTACAGTGTGATTTTCCTCACATGTACTCGTTGAATTGAACGAGTCCAGTGTCCATTGAATGAGTACATTTAGTATTTTGAAAGAGTACTCGTTGAATTGAACAAGTACAGAGTACAATGGGATTTTCAGACTGTACTCGTTGAATTGAACGAGTACAAAGACCATTGAACGAGTACAGTGAAATTTTTTAAAGAATACTCGTCGAATTGAACGAGTACAGTGGGATTTTGAAACTGTACTCGTTGAATTGAACGAGTACATAGAAAATTTGAACGAGTACAATGGGATTTTGAAACTGTACCTCATTCAATTAAACGAGTACAGAGACCATTAAACTAGTATAGTGTGTAGTAAAAAATATTTCTGTTTTGTCTCTCTTCTGACATCATTATTGTTTTTTTTTTCTAGGTTTTCCCTACCCTAACAACTCCGCAAAATGTTCCCTTACATGATGTTTTGAGAGTGTGAAGGATGATATAAAGGTGAATGATATTAGAGTACATCTATTTAGGCAATCTCAGTTTGGATTCTTGTTGGATATCCCATCCTTTAGGTATAATGGGGCAATCATCCATTGTCTCCTTATGAGACACAAGTCTAAGTTGGGTGACCTTGTTTTTTATCTAAGGAGAAAAAAATTTAAGTTTATGGAGATGGATTTCACCCATATAACAGGGATGAAGATTAGAGAGCTTTATACTCCCAATATATCGACTACTAAAACATCGAGAAATAAGAAGTCGAGATTGAAGTCGAAGACGATGTCGATAAAAGATAAATACTTGAATGAATATCCTATAATGAAGAGTCATCTATTAAAAGCGTTTCACAAAATTGTTGCAAGTAATAAGCGTGAAGATATGGTAAAGTTTAGTTTGATAATATGTGTATAATTTTTTTTTAGGGGGATTGACTCGAAATCATTGTAGGTCTGATTTCATAGATTTAGTTAATTCATTATAAGACTTCAACAACTATCCCTAGGGGAGTCTGGCATACCATACTATGACTTAAGATGTACTGACAACAGCCAACGCATGCTGTTCAGGAGGGAAGACGTATAACATTTACGGTTGCATATTTTCGTTGCAGGTAAGCTTTCTTTATTTTGTCGATGATTATTGTATTTATCAAACCATAGTTTTTAAACTTTATGAAATTTCATGTCATTATAACAAGTATGGGCCGTTGAAAGAATTTCATCCCTGCAATCCATTGTCATATCATTTGTTACCAACTAAATTTCACGCTTCAGTCAATATCGAGGCTGGAAGTGTTGGAGGTATCCAGCATTAGAAGCTTTATTGGAGGCTGAAAATGTAAGCCATGTTTCATTGCCTCTTTATTGGTTATTTTAGTGAATTTGTTTTAGAAATGAATTTTTAATCAAGTTATGTTTATAGATAGATGTACTGCTTACCCTAGAACCCACGAAGGAGGAACTTGAGACGGATGTTATTCGTCTGGTTCGAGAAAGATACCAAGTAAGATAGTGGAGGAATAATGCATGTTACATAAACTTTAGGGCATTGATGAAGAAGATATCTGATGATATTACATTGATTTTACAGGGCGTTAAACTGGGTTACGTTAAAAATAGGAGTGGAAAAATACGATCTAAGAGGGCACTCGATGTCCAACAAGATGAAAACGTCGAAGAAGGCCGAGAAGACGATGATGTTGGGTATGACAAAGAAGAGAGTAGAGGGGAGGGTGAGGGAGAAGGTGAAGAAGGAGAGGGAGAATTAAAAGAAGGGCTGGGAAGAGTTTGGATAATTTAGAGAGAGAGAGAGAGAGAGAGAGAGAGAGAGAGGAAAAAGATGAAATATGAAAGAAGGGAACTAAAGAAAGAGAGAAAAGATATGAAAATGACGAAAAAAGCCTTAAAGAAAGAGAGGGAGATTGAAAGAGAGGAGATGAAGAATGAGAGAGCAGAGTTAAAGAATATGATGGAATATAACATGAAGAAGATGGAAGAGTTAAAGAAGGAGATGGCAGAGATAAAGAAGAAGAAGTTAGAATATGCATTCGATAAGGTTTTATAGTCTTTTGTGAATTATTACTTAACTTTTCATATATATGTTGATAGTGCTTATTTGAGAGAAAATTATGAATTATTACCTATGTGATAATGTTCGTTAATAAAATCTATTTTTTGTTTGTACTATATAGGAAGAAATATTGAATATAAGTGTGGGGCCCGATGTGGATATGGGGAATCAACAATTGGAGTCACACTCTATTATAATATAGGGGAGTAAGGAAGTTGAGAGGGAAGAAGTTGTTACGATTGAGGATAGTGAACAACCGTTTGTCCAATCCGATGAACAAACAGGTAGAACCACTCCTACAAATGAAAGGAGGCCAAAAAGGTCATTGAAGTCATCTTATGTGAAACAATCCATATATCTCTCGCTGTCAATCATTCCTACAATACCCAACCTCATTACTGAATCTGAAGATTCCAAATACTTAACTACATCTCTAATAGCATTTAATGTGCCGATGAAAACCATTTAGAGAGTTATCGAACGAGGAATTAGAAGAATGTAAGTCTTAGTATAAAGAGAATAAAGATTCGAAGGCAGGATGGTCGTTTAAGACAATTTGAAAGACAAATAATTGGGTCGATAGTCTTGTAAATATTAACATTTTTTATATGTTGATTTGCTTTTATTAATCTCATACATCAATTTTGAGTTGGATCTTCTTCTATATTTTGTTTTGTTAGGCTATCAACACATACATTAACTTTTTAAAAAAAAGGCAGGAGGATTGCTCAGCAACATATCCTCAAGATTACAAGTTCTGTCATACTTTCTTTCATATAAGTGTTTACTTTACATTATAGTTAATAAACTTTTCTATACTTAGAATATTTGTTGTGATATGTAAATTTTCTTGGCAACAGCAATATCTCAGTACCTGTCTGGCTATTTTGAGAAGCTATCGGGATTCAAATGATAGCAAAGTGCAGCACTTAATATGTGAACAAAATCAGAAGAATTTTGCATTTAATATTGTAAAGAGAGAAGACGGGTCAAAGGCGTTTTGGCGCTATGAAATGATAATAATTTTATCTTAAACCTATCCACAATGGGTAAAAGATATTACATTCATCATTCCCACGTGGATTTTTATTTTCTCTTATTTTATATGAACATGTATATTTACCAATGAATTACAACAATAAATATTGGGTTCTTTTTATCATCCACCTGAAAGCAAGAGAAATTAGAATTGTTGATAGTTTAAAGATGAAAGGAAAAAGTAAATACAAGAATGAGCTAAATATCCTAACAGAAGCACTCCCGGTACTCTTCCATGCCACAGGCGACACATTTGCGCTTGACAGGAATGAGTGAAAGGTCCGCGATGAGGAGTTCGTACCAAGCAGACAAATGGATCTGATTGCGGCATTTTTGTCATGAAGTTGTTGGGGTCCCAAAAGTCAGTACCCTCTAAAACAAATCAACTGGGCACGTGCTTCGAGAAAATTCCACAAAATACTACCCGACGCACCCAAATACCCAGATTTGCAAAGGATCCAGTACTTAGCCATTTTCTCCAGTGGACCCCACGGATCACCGTGATCAAAACCGACCAGAATCAAGCAGAGGCATCCTTCATGAATTATGATAAGCAGTGCATGGCGATTCGCCGAGAAACGGGCCCCACAAGCCCTCCGTTTCGCACAACTCAATTTTGCAAGACACGGGTACGTCAAGCGCACCCATTTATTCAGCCTGACGCACCCTTAAATTCATGAAAATTCGACAAGTGGTTTAGGATGTATTTCACCTCTGACGCATCCAAAAAATGGCTTGACGCACCCTAAAAATACCTTCGACGCGTCCATAAAATCAGAAAATACGGAACTACAATTTCAGGGTGCATTGGACCCCAACGCACCCTAAAATATCCCAACGCACCCATAAAATCACAAAAAAACCAACATGGTATTTTTTGGATGCATTGGACTCCAACGCACCCAAAAATAGCTCGACGCACCCATAAAATCAGCACTTTTCAAAATATCATTTTTGGGTGCGTCGGAGCTCCCACGTGCCTATTTGGGGGTGTGTCAAAGACTTTATGGGATGCGCCATATGTGGTAGGCCCTCATTGGTCACTGTCCGGTATTTTCGGGTATAAATACCCCTCCTACTGTTCATTTAAACAGATTGGGACAGATTAAGAGAGAGAGAGAGAGAGAGAGAGAGAGAGAGAGAGAGCTATTATCCCCTGAGTATCTGGGATTTGTCGCCGAAAACCCTCGCCGGAATCCCTTTCCGACAGCCGGAAAACTTTCCCGGTGACCGAAATTTTTTTTCAGTCGCTGGCATCTTCCACCGGAAGGTCACTCCGACCAACACCACTGCAAGTCCGGATTATAAAAAATCACAAGTATGAGCACGCACCCGAAAATAGTCCGGCGCACCCGAAAATTCAACAAAAAGCGGATTTGTATTTTTAGGGTGCATTGGACTACAACGCACCTGAAAATTACCCCACGCATCCGTAAAATCAACATAATTCAGACATGTATTTTCAAGGTGCGTTGGACTCCCACGCACCCATAAATTATGTCCCACGCACCCAAAAAATTAGCCAATTCCAGAACATGTTCATGGGTGCACCGGACTCAATTTTAAGTGTTTTCAAGTGCCACTTGAGCCTATTTTGGGTATTTCGAGCGTTCCGGACGCAATGGAATGGTTAAATGGACGTTTCAGGATCTCTAAATGAGCAGAATTGCGCATCTTCAAAGTTCAATCTGATTCGACACGATGAACGAAACGACTTCTCGAAAGAGACGCCGCCAGCATCCAGAACTATGCAAACATGTCATCATTTATATTTACTGTAAAGATGTGATCCGATTTGAGTCGAAAGCTAGACAAATGGGACTATGGTTATCACAATAAACTATACCAAAGAGTTTCAATTCACTACAAAACAATTGTTATGAACTGCCACAACACAACAGTCGATGCCCTACCCATTAAAAACGGCATCCGTCGGTTGAGCTACGCAGGTATACACAACTGCAGAGTGGACTTCCCGAGGTCACCTGTCCATACATTGACAGGCGCAGGCCCAGAGTCGTCCTTCTCAGTCATAAACCCTGATAGTTTCAGCCCGGATCTCCGGCCAAAACATGGGACATAGACATCTGACTAATACAAAGATGGTTCGGTCCATAACAAAACAAATACAGGTCTCTATGACCACAAACTCTCAGACCATAGTCCCTGCTGACTAGTCTTTTGCCTTTTAATCAAGGGTCATCGATCATTCGATGTAATTAAGGGCTCGTGCCAGACCACGGCCTGGAACGTACAAGATCTCAGGATCTCTGGAATAAAATTCGCCTTGCGATATCTCTCTTTGTGTACTTTTATGAATTCTTGTGATTGTCTATGAATGTTTCCGTTATTCAGAACCCCAGAGCAACAAAACACCACATTTCAAGGAAAATGTCCCTTTTGGAGTTCATTTTTCTAGTTCTAACAAAGTATATGAACATATTGAGCAGTGGTGATCTTTTGTCGAATAAGGAATTGTAATCTCATGTTCGTACGTTTAGAAATATATTGGCATACGATTTTTTTGAGCGTCAACGATTATACATAGACATGTAAGGAAGTGAGAAATTTTGTGAATGTAAGATATATTTGATTCAGATATGTTTGTGAATGTTGTTATGTAAAGTACAATATTTTGTTATTTAGATATTATTATGAATGTTAGATGTGTTCGAAATGCTGAATGTTATTATATAAAGGGAGAATTTCAACGATGAATTCAACGAGTATAGTTGTAAATTTGAATGAATACTCATTGAATTCAATGAGTACACATGATAATTTGAACAAGTACAGTGTGGAATTTGAATGAAAACTCATTGAATTCAACGAGTATAGGGACCTCTTGAACGAGTACTGTACTCGTTGAATTGAACGAGTACAGAATGTAATTTGAACGAGTACTCGTTGAATTCAACGAGTACAGGGAAATTTAAACGAGTACAGATGGTTTTCAACGAGTACAATGAGAAATTCAACAAGTATAGAGGACCATTTCAACAAGTACAATGAGAAAATCAACGAGTACAGAGAACCATTTCAACGAGTACAGAGGACCATTTCAATGAGTATAGATGACCATATTAACGAGTACAATGAGAATTTCAACTAGTACAGAGGATCATTTAAACGATTACATACTTAGAATTTAATGAGTACAGGGATGTATTTAAAAACCAAGTAATACAACCAATACTTCTCTTACAACCATCACACAACAATCATTAAAGGTTTACATACAACCATCAACAATCATTAAAAATAAAGAAAAACACATTATTCCTCTGGTATAGGAAACTTGCACCTACGTCGATTATGGCTTGTTTGTTTGCACCTACCGCACTTTATTATTTTTTGTTCCTCTGCACGTGACAGAATTCTCATCTTCTTTGGTCTTCTGACTGACCTTCTTACTTGTGGGGGTTTAATTTTCGTACAAAACTTCTTGAATTGTTCTGATAATTCCTATTCACTCTTGTCCCGAAGTGGGTAAACCGATTAATTATAGTAGATTTGGTAATTTTCAGCTATATAAAATGGGGAACAAAGTTATAATAAGGAATATTATACATAATACATGCCGAAAAAATATTCACACAAGGTAGTGCTTTAAAGTCAAACTCGCGACATGTACACGAAAGCTCGCTAAACTCTTAATTGTGTCTTTGTATTCTCCGACAGTATAATATTCGTCTCGAGAGATTGCATGACAGCGAACATCGCGTGCCATTGGTAGAAGTTCCGTTATTGTATTCGCTGCCCATTTTGTCAATGGTCCAGTAAATGATGATGCACGTTCACTTCTTTTTTAGAACATTTTTTTTTATCTTTAATTTGACCATCTCTATCAGTCTGGTCATAGGATATTCTTTTGCTTTTTTGAACAAAGCATTCACACACTCCGATATATTCATAATCACTAAGTTGAATCTTCTTCTTGGTAAATGTGAAGATGTCCATCTTTCGTATCCTATTTCTATCAACCATGCATATACTAGGGGGTTTGCCATTTTAATATTGTGCAGTATCTTTTCAAATTCAGCTTTTTTGCACGTCTTTACAGCTTGCCAACAGTATGTTTCCAACGACTTGTCTTTGAATGTGTCAACCAAGTTTCTGTAAATATGGTAAGCACAGTAGCCATGTATTACATATTGGAAGACTTCAGGAACTTCTTTCATTAAACCTTTATGTCAGTCTGATAATATGACAAGACCCGGAAGATACCCTAATGTAAAATTTAGGTTGTTAAGGAACTATTTTCAACTATTATTGTTCTCCAATTCTCCGATACCAAATGCTACCGGTACAATTTGATTGTTTCCATCTAGAGTTGCAGCAACAAATAAGACACCCTTGTATTTACCTTTTAGGTGAGTCACGTCGATAACCAGGACCCTTCGCAAGTAAGTTTGAAAAATTCTAACGCATTGTCCGAAAGCAACAAAACATCTTTCGACCTGTTTGTTTTTTGGTTAACAAGCACGACAGTTATCGTTCCTGGGTTGGCCATCCTCAGCTCATGCAAATAGGCCGGGAGTTCATTGTAGGAGTCTTCGTAAGATCCCATTACGCGCTTGATTGCAATCTCCTTTGCCCGCCTTGCGTTCTTGTAGCTGATAAGAATATGATATTTCTCGTGCATAATCAATACAATGTCACTTGAGCTTAATCCAATGCGATGTTCAATACGATTAATAACCAAATCAGCGGCTAACTTACTACTTGCTTGTCGATGATCACTCTGCATCCATGACATCCCACATGTGTGTTTGGACATGTAAGTCTTTATCTTGAAGATCCCTGCATCATTCACCCTAGATGCATAAACCCTCCATCTACAATTATCTTCGAAACACACCACGGTGAATATCTTATTTGATGAGTACAGTACCCGATATTGGAAGTGATTTTTTATTGCAAATTGGCTCAACACGTACTGGCACCATCCATTGTCCTTAAACGTTTGTCCAATGGCTATCTCAATTGGCTCATTCAACAATTCCTTATATTTTGACAGATCCGCATTGACGAATGCTTCATCTTCTTCGAAAGGCACATTAAATTTAATATCCATGAAGTTTGATGTTTAAAGCGGCTAGGGCGATAAAGGGAAATATACTACTGCAAGCGAATGTGATGATGCAGGTATATGTGCTCTTGTAGGAAAAGGTGATGATGAAGTCACATGAATTCTTGTAGGCAAATGTGACGATGAGGTCACATTTACTGTTGTAGGCAAAGGTGACGATGAAGTCACATGTCCACTTGTAGGCAAAGGTGACGATAAAGTCACATGTACTCTTGTAGGCGAAGGTGATACCATATATTCACTTTTCAAGCTAAAGTCAGCTGCCCGATTAACGCCAAGTTCCTCACACGGATTTGTCATTGCAAGGGCATTATGCTGAATGACGACGTCATGTTCAACACCACTACAACCAACAAGGTCCTCATGAATTGTCTCATTAATGCACCGCACTGTCTCTATTATTAGGGGTATGTATATATTCGGATGCTCCGATTGTGCTGTTAAGAACACGGGCACATCTTCATTGTCTTCAATTTCAGATGGAGGGATTGATTAGTTTAAGCATGGGTACATTACTTTCACCCTAATATCATGATCATTCGGTGTAGACTTAATGATTCTGTAAAGTTTAGATAAATGCTCCTTATATGTAGTCCTCACACTTAAAGCAATTCTTTTCGATTTTCCACCCTTATACGTGTATATGTTTTCATATATTAACTCCCCATCATAAGAGCATACGATGATTCTAAAAGGCATTATCTGTAAACAGTTACAATTGAAATTAATTCTCTTTACAATTTCAAAGGTTCTCGTACAATTTCAAGGCTTACTCTTTCAAAATACAAAGAGTACAATAGTTCCCTCACAATTTTAAAGCTTGCTCTTTCAAAATTCAAATAGTACAATAGTTCCCTCACAATTTTAAAGAGGACTACTTCTCGTACAATTTCAAAGCTTGCTCTTTCAAAATTCAAAGAGTACAATAGTTCCCTCACAATTTCAAAGCTTGCTTTTTCAAAATTCAAAGAGTACAATAGTTCCCTAACAATTTCAAAGAGGACTCTTTCAAAATTCAAAAAGTATAATAGTTCCCTCACAATTTTAAAGCTTAGTTTTTTAAAATTCAAAGAGTATACTACTTCTCATATAATTTCAAATAGTACACTACTTCTCATATAATTTCAAAGAATACAATAGTTCCCCCACAATAAGACACTTTCAAAATTCAAAGAATACATTTAGATTTTGAAAGAGTACTCGTTGAATTGAACAAGTATAGTGAGTATTGAACGAATAATCGTTCAAATTCTAACTGTAGTCATTGAATTCAACGAGTACAGTGAGGATTTGAACAATACTGTGAGAATAGTGTAAAATTCAAAGAACTCACTTTAAACAAATTCAAAGAGGATACCTTTCAAAATTCAAAGAATACTCAACCAAAGAACACACCTTTAAAATTCAAAGAGCACAACAATTTAAATAGCACAATGAGAATTTGAATATACAGATATCCTACTTGATTTTTATCAAAAAACACATTCACCAAGAGAAAAAAACACAAATTTCACATTCTTCGTTCTTACCTCATTCACACCACAACCTTGTTTTCAATAAAGCATGAGTTGAAGAAATAGAAAAGAAGTACTTTCAAGTGAAAACCAATATCAAATATAAAAAAGGAGATTTTTTTTTTTTGCTACAAAAGAAGAGAAAAATGAGGTGAAATGATATTTTTTTAGAGGAGAAATATATCCTAACAACAGGGGTATTTTCATCCAAGAATTACCCTTTCTTACAAGTGAGGTTTAGAAATGGGAACAAAACCTTTACATTAGTAAATTTTTCTTTTTTGGATCATTCTCTAAAACTAGCTTTCAATATAATTAATAGTGCAGTTAAAACACATATGTCATGGTGGGCACTATAGACTCCTTCCTCAATTTGGAGGCACAGCGCACAGCTATGGAGGGGCCATCATGATGTAGCTCTTTATGAAGTAGATCCAACGCTCTGGTTGGCCACACCAAAAATGCTATGGCATTTAATGCTACCTAGATCACTATTTAGTGTGGCGACGTAAGCGTTGGATCTGCCTCTTTCTCTGTCTCATGGCTTAAAATGGTCATAGAAAATAGATAGATAGATAGCATGGATAAACAGATATACCAGGGTGGGCTCCTCGACAGCTCAGCATTGATGCTTTGCCTATAAACCGAGGAAGGCCGCGATCCGCGTCCGCCAGGCAGGACCGTCCGTCTCTGTCGACCTCGAGTGGAAGGGTCGCGGTGCACTGTGATGTTTATATGCCATCCAAACCGTTCATAAGATCGTTCTCACTGGGATGAACTAAAACCACAAAAACATTAGCCTGATTCAAAATTTCCGTGGCCCCACCCATGTTTCAATAGTGGTCGTTCAATCGCAATGTATCCTGTATTGAGGCCCCCTTGAGTTTCGGATCAGCCTCATGTCCTGTCATGATCTGGAAAAACGGATGTACGGGTTAGATTTCCTCGCAACATCACGGTGGGCCCCCATGTAGCTTCCGCCACAGGAGGGGACACAGGCAAATCGCGTCCCATGTTTCCGCACTTCTCTGCGATTGGGCGCAGAAGGGGGCAAGAGACTGTAACGGAAAAAAAAAAAAAATACAAAAATACAAAAATCCGATTTTTTAATTGATACAAGAATTAAAAAAATTAGGAAAAAAAAAGCGCAGGGATTTTTGCCTATAAAAATCCTAAGAAAAAGATAAAGATGCTTTTTTCCTCTATGAGCTTCGGTTGCTTCATCTGATTGAAAAAGAAAAGGCGAAGGAATGAAAACGAGAGAGCTTTTCTTTTTGCCTTTTCAGGTATGCTTCGAAAACCCCTCATTCGTTTGCTATCGTTTAGGGTTTTAGGGTTTGATGCTTCTCTCTTTTTGCTATTTTTGGTTGCTTTTTTCTCAGATTCTTGAAGAGACGTTCATCATCTTCTTCTTTTGCCGACGAGACTACTCATTTTCAGATTTTTTAGATTTTTTTTTTTTTTGGAATTGATTCTGGTTATTTTTTGCGGGTTCTTGATTTATTAGAAATTTCGTTTGAATTAGATCATGGCCTTACTTCGTTTCAAGAGATTGTGATGATCTAGAGAGCGGAAAACCTTGGGAGGATCGGAGCATTGAAACGTGATTTCTGTTTTTTAACCAAACGGGAAATGATTTCATGTGAGGTGTTTCATTTCCGAATTTGTTTCACAGAATTGTGGGGAAGATGGTGATTTCTTGCCTGCCTAGGAGTTAGAATTCGTTGAATATTGGATTCGTGAAATGAGTAATCCGATGCGGTTGATATGCTTAGGGAAACACTACAATCGAATTCTATGACTAAACGCTCCTGAGGATATGCAATTGTTTGATATGATTATGGTTTGAGCTGTTTCTACCAGAACTCCGAAAACATTCGAACTTCATAAAACATGGTTAGAAATTTGAGGCATCTTGTTCAATGAAAGTTTTTCTGTTGCCTTTAAAAAAAAAAAAAAAAAAAAAATTTGAGGTATCTTACAATGATTGGGCTCACCGTTTGTAGGGTATGCTTCAATTTTCAGTCTGTACAAGTAGGGCATATGATTCAATGTTTCAAGCCATTGATATGGTGGGCCTCGCTATAGATTAGATGGCATGTCCACCGAGAAACCCTTCTAGATTGGAAGATCTTATCTGTTTATCTGTCAAACATGTGACTTCTATTCAGTTGAATGCGGATAGTTGTGGTGTTTTCTTTCTGTAACTCTATTTTGCTGGCTACCCATTGAATTGTTAGGACTTTCTCTTCTGGGATATTCTTGGTGCATGAGCTATCCATGGTAGGCCCCATAATATCAATGGTTCAGATCACTGAAACATAGGAACAACTTTTACAAAGTACAAACTGAAAACCTTCATGGTACCATTAAACCTTTTGCTCAAGCATCATGTAATACTTTGATTTAATTCTTTTTCTGTGTCTCCTCTAGCCAAAGCTAACTTGCATGGGAAGCTAGATGAATGTACTGTGGAATGTTGCATTATGAATGCATGTTACATTGTTACTTATTTTCTGGTTTGAGCCTCTTACTTTTGTCATCAATTTGTTATGTTTCAATGGTTTGGATCACTGAAACATAGGACCAACTTTTACAAAGTACAAACTGAAAACCTTCATGGTACCATTAAACCTTTTGCTCAAGCATCATGTAATACTTCAATTTAATTCTCTTTCTTTATGTCCTCTAGCCAAAGCTAACTCACATGGGAAGCTAGATGACTATACTGTGGAATGTTGCATTATGAATGCATGTTACATTGTTACTATTTTCTGGTTTGTGCCTTTCATGTTTGCCATAAACATGCATTTGGCTGAACCATTTGACTGATGCAGAGCATGCCCATCCATGTAATTGAATGAGATGCATTCAGAGGCAATGGAAGGGACGGGAGACTTAAATGGGGCAGAGAAGAGAATGCAGCAGAGGCTCTGCACCTCAAAAGGAAAGAGCATGACCATCCTCAACCAGAGAGCTGTAACATGATGGAATCACCTGGGACATTTATTTCTCTGGACAATGATTGGCCTGAACCTCATCCCTCGTCAAGATCACCTGAAGTATTCACGGAGACTTTAGAGGGTAAAATTCTGGTTGGATGTGCAGGTTCCAAAAATGGATCTGAACAGCTACAGACTAATCCTCACACTGTGGATGATGCGGGTTTGACAGTCAAGGAGTTGACGCTGAAAAATTACAAGGGCTCAAACTTGTCAATAGTTGATTGCTCAAACAGCCGAGATAAAATGCCGAGGAGGAAGGCCAGTGGCAGCATCTATATCAGCTTGCAGGTGGGACTGGGAACAGGAGCTCACATGGAGATGCAGCGTCCAAGGAACAGATAGGTGGCGGAGAGGACGTGGCGCCCAAATCACAGGTTCAAAAGCCGCTACCTGGTAAACATCCAAATGAAGATCGTGCTGAAATCTCTGAGCATTTGATTAATAGTGACAACCGTACTATCTCGAGCGATACATTTACAGGATTTCGAGGAGGGATCCGGACAAAGGTTCTTCGGCGTCTGGATTCTCTCAGTTTTTTGTCAAGAAGACCTTGAAGGGGAAGGGGGTTGTATATAGATGTCCAGGAACTCGTGAAGGATCCGGTGTTGTGATCCGGGATCAGAATAATGAAAAGGTAGTGGCTGGGGCAGCTTCTGATATATCTCAGGGTTCTACTGCAAAAGCCGATGACTTTTCTAGATGCAGTGGCGCTGCGGCTGGTGCTCCTGCAAATTTAATTTCGTGATGGAGTCAGCTTAAGAGAATGGCTAAAAGCCAGGTCTGGAAAATAAATAAAGACAAGAGTCTACATATATTTAAGCAGATCTTGAAGGTGCTAGATCTTGCACACTCTCAAGGAGTTGCCTTGCAACACATAAGGCCATCTTGTTTCATGATGTTGCCAGCAGACAAGGTTAAATATGTTGGTTCTTGGGACCCTCAAATCCAGACAGAATTGTCAGAAAATGCAATTAATCAAGATGCTCACTACTCAGAGCATCACTTGAAAAAGAAAAGATACATCGAGCAGGGTATGAATTCCCATACCATGTTATCAGTGAAGCATCAAAAGCTCAGTGACCATATACGAATTTTGTTGGCCAACGTCCCAGAACCTCCACTAGAAGTGGCTTTATTTGTGAAACATTTAAGGAGGATCATAATAGCAGTTTCAGATCACAAAATTCTGGTTTGTGATTTCATGGGACAAGAACTCAGATAAAGGACATAAGCCTCAAATCGTGTCTGGCAGTCCAAGTGTATTAAACTCTTCACAAATTCAATTGGGTTCTGAAAGCATACATTCAGAGGAGAGATGGTATGCTAGTCCAGAGGAGCTCAATGGCAGACTTGTACATTGTCATCAAACATCTACAGTCTTGGGGTTCTTCTGTTGAGTGTGCGCAGAAATGTCTATTATGCTATTTATATGTCACAATTGTTGCCTGGTATCCTTTCAGCACTTCGCGTTCTGCTAGTTGTTGTCTTCAATCTACTATTTTATCTGATTAGATGCGTTCTTACTATATTCTATCGGAGAGTTTTTTGTGACCTTTGTTTTATTCTGGATTGGGAGATAAAGTGTTTGGAACTGAGTCACTTGGTCCATATCACTGTGTATTCCCCTTATGGAGGTTTGCTAGGTAGCCCATGCACCTCTCCACATGCGGTTGTGTGTGGGGGGATGATTTCCAAGCCATTTATCAGGAAAGATTGATCATGTAGATTCTTTGGCACAAACTCGGGCTGTTTAGCTATCTGGCAGGTCACACGTTAAAGAAAACAATGGCTGGGCCAAAAAACTTGCAAATATATTCTAGGCTTTTGTTGTTTTTATACATATTTGGCCTACCCAATAGTTGCTATGGCAATAGAATCTTTTGGGAAGATTTGTACCTTGGGAATCTACACTTCCCGAGAAAATTCTCCTCAACTTCACACTCGAGCCAATTGAAATACTAGTCTTAAAGATTCATATGAGCTAGTGGGAAGCAAGGTGTGTGGTTGGTTCAATTCCGCACAAACTTGTGGGACACAATGGTAATCATGCTTCAATACTTTAAAAGGGTGTGCAAGCTTTTCTAAAGGCACCTCTTCCACATTGCCCCAAAAGCTGCTAGGGGGAAAGTTTGGGGAAACCTGTTATGCAAACCAGTAAAACTTCTGTCAACCTCTCTTGGTCGTTTCTTTATGCATTCTCAAGATGGCCAAACATCTTTGGATGGGTGGTGGGAAGAAGCAAAAATGATCTGGTTGAAAGAAACCATCATTTGTGTTTTGGGGGGCGCATCACCATGAGAAAGTATGCTTTAGCTAGCATGCCACATTGCTTTATGTCCTTGTTACCTTGCGTTACTGAAGGAATTGGAACCATATGAGATGTTCAATTAACTCATAACTTTGCTATCATTTCATGTTGTGTTTTAAATCATTAAGGTTGATTAATGTTCATAAGAGGACTTCTAGTACTCTCCATTTGCTGGTCACTTTAACTGAGCATTTGTTGCTTCCTCGTAAGATGTTCTCTTCCTTTCAGTGGTCTGAGGTATGGATCTCCAGGTCACATATGCATGTGCTTGTCTCACATGTTGACTTCTTACTGGGTAGAAAAAGGATGTTGCCTGGGCTAACTCTGGTTTTTTTTCTGTCAGCTATTATGCTATTTTGAATCATGGGAGGTGCATGCTACAGCAATGTCAGATCTACGCATCGAATTCTTCCTCCAAATTTTCTATCAAAAAACCCCAATGAGGCTGGCTTCTGTCTTTGGCTGCTTCATCCAGAGCCTTCTTCCAGACCGAAGACAAGGTATTGGACATTATACTTTATAGAAGATGCACAAATTCACCAATTTTAATAAAATTTGGCACTGCTTTAGGGGAGGGAGTCTGATTGACTGAATGTGTTTTTTTGGGAATTGTTGCGGTGACCTTTCTTGTTACCCTTCTCCTTGTCATTCCAGATAGTGATGAATTATTTATCATTGCTTTAAATGCTGATGGTTGTCATCTGCATCATCTTGTAAAACTGCAAAACTGTTTGTGATCTTCCTAATATGAGACATTGAGACTACTCATAAGGTATTAAGGGTGGCAATGGGCCAACTAGCCTGCCCAACCGATGAGCCCCACCTGGCCGGGGGCTTGGACCTACTAGCCTGGCCCGTGGGCCAGGCTTGGGCCTCATATGAATGCCCAATCGATTTTCAGGTAGCGCTTGGGCTCAAGTTTTTTTTAGCCCAACCCAGCCTTGACCTGAGTGTTTTAAATAGCTACACTATGAATGCCCCAATCAATAATGTTTTAATGATTTGTTACATTTTTCTATTTCAATGAAAATTCATTAGTCTTTTCAATGCTTTAGTACTAAAATAATATAAGAAACCGTTTTAAATTAGTTTTGTTTGCTCTTTCTTCACTTTCAAACTTAATAATCACCCCTTGCTATTACTTTAGATTGCATTTGGTGCACCAAATATTATGAAAATTTGTTAAAATTTATTATTAATCATCTATTGGGTGCAACCAAGTGTAACCTTGATTAAAAATGTAAGTAAGCTACACGTTATGTAGCTTACGCTTCACTCTTCAAAGGGGTGAAGGCTACGCTACACGCCATTCGCTATTTAAACACTGGACTTTATATGTACATGGGCTATATTCATACAAATATGCCATTTTAATCCTAGGGTAGTCAACCCATCAATCTGAATGTAGACAGAGAAATCTCATAGCCAGATGTCAAATCACGATAACCTTTTTTCAATTCATCATATGCTATGCCATTCATGCAAATTCTTCTCCTTTCGTGCTGGTATGGGAACTAACTCCTATTGAACTAGTCTTTACAAACATGTGTTCAATTTTATGCGCCTGTGAAGATTCAAATGTATGTGAATGGACCCATCATAATACATGCTCTATATGTTGGACATTATCTGGAGCATTTATTTTATTTTTACCACTTCCTGATATTTACACATGGAACAACTATGTTTACATTGTGAGATGAAAACATGATGTAAACTTGTAGTACCTAAACCATACTTTCAAGATACCAGTTTCAGCTCATAGTACTGTGTGGGGTAGCTATCTCAGTTTTACTGCTGACTGTCTGTGTTGGGGTCAATTTGTATGGGGTGGCTGCAATGCTTTGATATCTTTGTCATTATCACTTTGAGTGTATGAGGGCTTCACAGCTACCACTAGGAAGCAAGCAACACTCCAGATGACTAGAACCCACCTGGCATCCTGATAACTGATTGTCTGTAAGGGTTACCCTGTTCTCTCTTTTGACTGGTGATTTATCCACTTAAAATTTTTCTTTCTGGATGGAAATCTCAAGTGATGGAAATTTTTTCTAACTGTAATTCCCGGAATTGCTTTATTTGGTTAAAACTAAGATATTGTTGTAGGTAGTGGCAAGTTTTCTGTCATGAATCTAAATTGTATTTCTTGGTTTATGTCATCACTTGTATGCTATGTGAAGAAATCTGATTAAAATTTTATTATATCGTATGCATGACAGGGAAATCCTGCAATCTGATTTAATATGCAAAGCTCAAAAATTGTCCTCTGGAGATCAATCGTCATTGTCTGTTGATGAAGAAGATGCTGAATCAGAATTGTTGCTGCATTTCCTTATAACCTTGAGAGAACAAAAGCAGAAACAAGCTGCCAAGTTAGTTGAAGACATTGGATGTTTAAAAACAGACATTGAGGAAATTGAGAAAAGGCACTCACTGAGAAATGAGCTTCTTTCTGGGACTTATAAGGGCTCTGGTGCAAAAGACACATTGACAAGCTTCCGTAATATTTCAGATAAATGCATTGACAATGGACTGTTACACACAATGGCAGTCTCTAGATCGTCCATGTCACAGACGAATGAGGCTAGGTTAATGAGAAATATCAATCAGCTTGAAAATGCATACTTTTCCATGAGAGCTAAAATTGAGCTGCCCGAGAGTGATGGTGCTGCACGTTCAGATAAAGATGTCTTGAAGAACCAAGATAGATGGTCTCCAATACAAAATGACAATGTGTTCTGCATAAACAAGAAACCTACCGACCACCTTGGAGCCTTCTTTGATGGCATATGCAAATATGCCCGCTATAGTAAGTTTCAAGTACGTGGTATTCTAAGGAATGGAGATCTTCTCAATTCTGCAAATGTTATTTGTTCACTGAGTTTTGACCGGGATGAGGAGTATTTTGCTGCTGCTGGGGTATCAAAGAAAATTAAGATCTTTGAGCTCGGTTCGCTCTTGAACAACACAGTTGATATTCATTACCCAGTAATTGAGATGTCAAGCAAATCAAAGCTCAGCTGTGTTTGCTGGAATAGCTACATCAAGAACTATCTAGCTTCAACTGATTATGATGGTGTGGTTCAGGTTTGTATTTCTTACACATTAAAGGGAATTTACTGAAAAATTTTCAGGACATCTGCCTCTACTTTTTCTTTCCTTTTTTTTTTTTTGAAAGATGATGATATTTTATTGGAAAAACACAGGGAAAAAGAAACAAATACAGAGGAGGACGCTGAGAAGGCAGCCCTAAGCTACCCAAGGAAATTCAGATTACAATCCTTCAAATTAGGAACACAAAAGCCCATTCGACAATCATCTTCCTAGCCCTTGGGGATATGCCTTCTACCAGCTTACTCAAATTGTTGAAGCACCTCACATTCCTCTCTTCCCATACCGCCCACCATATAGCAAGTAATGCCATTATCCTAAGCTCGGATATCTTTCCCTATGCCTTACCCTAATCCAAGAGGCTAAAAGACAACCCACCGAATCTGGGGCAACCCACATCACCTAGAAACATCCTAGCAAATCTGTCCAAATTGCCCTTAGGAGCACCTCTCATTCCTCTCTTCCCGTACTGCCCACCATATAGCAAGTAATGCCATTCTCCTCAGCAGTGTTTTAAATTGCGAATAGCGTGTAGCGTAGCCTTCACCCCTCTGAAGCGTGAGGCGTAAGCTACATAGCGTGTAGCGTAAGCTACACACTGCTTAGATTTTTAATCAAGGTTCCACCAAATTAGATGATTAATAATAAAATTTGACAAAATTTCATAACACGCTAAATAAAAGTGATTAAATATAAAAGTGAAGAAAGAGCAACAAAACTTATTTAAAACTATTTCTTATATTTTTTACTAAAAGCATTGAAAAGACTAACTAATTTTCATTGAAATAGAAAAATGTAACAAATCATTAAAAACATTATTGATTTTAATGTTATAGTGAAAAATGACTTGTAATGTGAGCTATGTAGCGTGTAGCGTATCCAAATTAATCATGTAGTGTAGGCTACATGCGACTTAAGCTATTTTCATGAGCTATGTAGCGTTTAGGCTAAGCTACGCTACATAGCGTAAGCTACACACTACATAGCGTAGCTATTTAAAACACTGCTCCTAAGCTCAGATCTATCTTTCGCTATGCCTACCCTAATCCAAGAGGCTAAAAGACAACCCACCGAATCCGGGGACCCACATCACCTGGAGACATCCTAGCAAATCAGTCCAAATTGCCCTTAGGAAAGAGCAATGCACAAATAGATGGTCCGCAGTCTCCTCGTCCCACATGCACATAATGCAAATATTTGGGATCACCATAGCTCTCTTCTAAAGGTTGTCAATTGATGCAAGATGGTTTTCTAACCTAGGATGATAGATGAAATCAAATTTTGCAGTTTAAACATGAGCAACAAAAGTATACAATTTCAATAACCTCATCATAAACCAAACAATTAATCAAATAAGCAATTACATGTAATCCTAGGCTACCACATGCTCGTACGAAGGAACTAGTACGACTTCCATTCGAAATATGCCCAATGGAATTAATAAATTCCATCCAAAACATGAGGGTAGAACTATTCTAAAGGGAATCATCTAAGTCCTAAAGGGATTCTAAAGGATTCTAGGTTTAGGAAAAGTGGGGTTAGGGTTAAGGTTTGGAAATTGGGGAAATCTGAAATTAGAGTTTATTTGAAAGAGGAATCTAGGGTTTTAGGTTAGGGT
>PVNU02003772.1:0-72757 GCA_003013855.2 Liriodendron chinense | reverse complement strand
GTATTCACACATCTCATGCACTCGTCTTGCGAGCCCAAGTTGAACGATTCGAGACGCGATTTCAGCTTGATGTCTCACGATAGACATCAAGCCCACTAAGACAGATGACTTTCCTTAATTTCCAATTTAATGGCCCACTAATGATCGGTCTAGACTCTATTTAGTGTTTTTCGGGGTTCTCGAAAATAGAGTTGATGATAAGATTTTTATGGTATGTTAAATGTGGTCCGATCTACCTATGTCTAAAGTTTGGCTGATTTAAAGTTAATAGAAATAGTGTTTTGGCCTAACTCGCTTTCATCCGTTGATTTGTAAGTTAGACGAAAAATTGATTAAGTTGGGTTATAAGCGTAATCTAAGCGGTGATTAGTATTGTTCTCGGTTAGATATTCATTATGCATCAGTTAGGTCAATTTATCGATGGTGGGGTCCACTAGATCTTCGCCTTAGATTTATGGATCGCATGATTAGGCTCAAGCTTTCGATGATTGGGCGTAGGCGTTAGTTACTTAAGGATGCCTAATCCGATTTATACGATTCTTTGTTGGTAACACTAGCATGTTTCTTAGCATCGAGCATTAAACGTCGTTAAATTATAAAATAAATTAATTGTAGCGAAAGTTTTCTCGATGATTTGGAAATTCAAATTGGCAAAAATCTGGGGCGTTACAGCTCCTAACCCCAACAAGAATAGACCAATGGAGCACACTAGATATTGGGTGTGACATGAGGAGATGAAAATGTTTGATGGAGATGCAACTAACTAAAATCTTAGAATTTATAACAGATTATAGCCTATAAAACCATGAGGATTTAAGGATCGGGATTAATGGTTTAGATTCGAATAACCCTATATGGTCTACATCTTTAGATTTCGATTAAGAGCCCTGTTATGGGAAAGGAAAGTGTGAGGCACCCTTATCATTCATATATACAAATGTACATTTCTACTTTTGGGATTATTTGGAATTTTAACTCTAACTTATCCTTCGGAATAAGTAAATGAATAAAGCGATAAATAAAACAGCTCTATAGGCAATAGATACATGTGAAATGAGATATAACAATGTAGTGAATGAAAATAAATGCAATGTATAAAAAAAACAATAAATTAGTCAAATGAAGTAGCTAACTTATAAATATGAGTGAAAGGGAGGAATTTCAAACATACCTTCGAGGGCCTTAATGATCGGAGTTTTTAGATCTCATACTCTAAATTTTCAATCGCAAGACGACAAATCCTAATAAAAGATGTAAGTGGGGAATGAAGAATACTAATAGTCTATAGTTAGAGAAAATGGCTTAAGTTATTTGATTTACACATATACTCTTAAGACCTTCTCCATGGAATCTGTGGGAGAAATATGAGAAAGAGAAAGGGGGGGGGGGGGCACTTCACCATTTTTTCTAAGACGTGCCTAGTCAAGTACTCAGAACCTATGGGAGGGTAATCCTAGAGAGAGGGGAGCACTTCACCATTTTCCTCTAAAATATTTTCGCGTAGTCTTTAATACTTATAATTGTGATTATAATGTGTTCAAAATAAGAGACGAAAAGCATTTTTAAGTAAATTGGATGATACACTCAGGTCCATAGCTTAAGTGGTAGACTGAGTGAAGATAGCCCCGTTTCAACAGAAGAGGTCATGGTATCGATTCCCATAGTGGGGGTGACTAACATTGTGATGTGACTAAGAGGGGTGGATGAGTGTAGGAGTACTAGCAATGGGGTGTGTGAACTGACCCATGAAAAAAAAAAAAAAAAGGAATTTGGATGATATTATGGCTATTTTAGAGCAAGGGAGGAGTAAAATGGCACGTGACTTGTTGTGATTAGCTCTTGGGTACTTAGGTATGCACAACACTCTCTCACTGGCTGGGTGAAGTAGTTGGCTTGATAATTTAATTAAGATTTAGGAGTGGAAGGGTAAAAGAATGTTATTTTTAATGGTTTTTGAAAAAGGTCTATGGAAATGTATATGATAAATTGGCGGACAATAGGAGAAATGAAAAATAAAAAATAATATTATAAAGATGTCATACCGAAAGTGAAAATTGAATTTTCATTTCTAACTTCGACCCGTGGCTAATACCCAAAAAGTTTACCATTGATTGTGGTGAGCCAGTAAACACCAGCTAGACACCTGTTGAGAGCTGAAATCCAATTTTCAGCCTCTATATATCTTTTATCAAATCCTGATATTTGATTGATTAGATGTGGATTGTGGGGATATTTGGCAGCTTTCAAAAAAGAAAATAGTAGCATTGGAAACTGGGCTTTCACTTCTACAAAATTCCAAACTTTTTAATTTTAAAAAGTTGTTATTTAAGCAATTTCTATTGATTAAAAATATTTGTTCATTAAGATAAAGATTAGTTATTTGATACTCCGATAGAGTGTGATAGATGATGCACAGGACCCCGCATTTGTGCATCTGGCACACATATTATTCAAATTAAACGGTCCAAATAAAAAAAATCAATTGTACTTAGATCATGATCCCAAAATAATATTAATTGGGTGATTGAAATGTCAGATTTTTGTAATTTTGTTTGTTGAATTCAAACCATCAATCATGTCTATTAGATATGAACTAATCAACCAGTTAAGATATTATTTTGACATAGTTGTTGTTTTTATAAACCATCTAAAGTGGGACCCACAATCTTGGTGGTCCAATTTGAAACACACACGTGCCACGTGTACAAATTTCGAGTGCCTACTTATCATCCATCACACTCATCCGAGTATCAAAGTTCTCTAGGAACAATCGCATATTCGCATCTTATAAATACATGGAAAATATATCGGACGGCATCGCAGGCTCTTGGACAGTCGAATCGATCATTCTGGACCGTCCATTAGTCACAACACATATTTAGTGAGCTACCGTACAAAAATCAGAACGAACAGAAACTATTAACCAGGTCCATCTATTTGGTGGGCCCCACATGGGATGCTTATGATTCTAAAGTTAGCAACCATGCCATTCATAGCTTGGAAAATGAATGGTTATACAAACAAATAAGACCAATCTAAGGGTGGAGATCAACCGGTGGATGCGAACATCGCATGGTACCCATGAAGTGTGGTCTGGATTTAATGGACGGTTCGGATTGATTGATTGCACTGTCCAAGAGTCCCGATTCATCTAGGAGTACTGTAACTTGTAGTCCTCAAAGAGCACTGGATCATTTCCCTGCAGGAAAAATGATAGTATTAGACTCTAATCCATGAGACACTCGTGAGATATCTTGTGATTGGGCCCACCAGCATGTGATACAAACACGACATGGGCCCTGCATCCCGTGACTCCAACAACGTCGATGCAAAAGCCTTAAAAAGACCCACAACTAATCTGCACCGTACACTTGTCACATGTCTTGATGATAGGGATATCTTGGGAAGGGATTGCATGGTGTTCTGTGGGGCCTATTTTGATGTATGTGTTTTATCCAAGCCGTTCATCCGTTTTGACATCTCATTGTAGGGCATGATCCAAAAAAATGAAGTAGATCGGAAGCTCATGTGGACCACACCTCAGTAAACAGTGGTGATTGAACGACAACAATTAAAAACTTCTTGGGGCCACAACAGTTTTGGATCTTGCTGATATCTTTTTTTCCCTTATTGAGATCTGTCACCTTATGAACAGGTTGGATGAATGGTGGGCCCTAGGAAGTTTTCAACGGTGGATGTCATTATCTCCACTGTTTCCTGTGGTGTGGTCTAATGGGGCTTTGGATCTGCTTCATTTTTTAGCTCATCCCTTAAAATGATATGGAAAAACGGATCGATGGCTTAGATGTAAAATACATATATCACAGTGGGCCCCACTGCGCCTGCCACCAGGAATGCTTTGATCCTATCGATCTGATGAGTGATCCGTTTCCAACTAAATGTGAGCCGTCGATGAATTGGGTTTCCGTGTTTATTCACATGATACCGAGTAAAGGATCAGGATCATCCAAAAAGTGTAATCTTTGGACTATGGCCCATTCACCCTTGGACATACCAAGTGGACAATTAGGATACCAATCACGTGATTTGTGTGCCAGTATGAGAATAATGCACCGTATCTAAGATGCTTCTAGAAGGACATGGGGCCTGTTTGGATGCAAGGATTCCAATCGTGTGGACATGGAAAAGGGATATCATTTTCAAGGCTTTATTTGTTTGTTGATTTTTTTTTTTTAATTTTTTATGAAGGGTTTTTTTTTCGATTTTTCTGTAAGAAAGTTGTTACTATAGATAAAATTAATGATTATTTTATAAAATTTATGATTATCTTTATTGTTCAAACAAAAAAAAAATATTAAATTCAAAAAAATGTATTTTTTTTCTAATAAATTTTAATTGTCCAGTATGAAAAAGTAAAACTAAATATTTCACGCTATTAAAATGAAAAAAAAAATTGTGGTGGCCCACGTGGATCCATGTAAGACACTTCATGGACACTGGATGGGACTCAAGAATTGTGTAGTATAACTTACAACACCAACATCATAATTTGTACTATTGGAAAAGCTAATGAGGCCCCACCATGATATATGTGTTTTATCTCTGCTGTTCTTCCATTTTTCTAGCTCATTTTAAGGCATAAGGTAGATCCAAATTTCAAGTGCACAAAACCACTCAAAATAGGGGTGATTGAATGCCCAACATTAAAAGCTTTTGGGGGACCACAAAAGTTCTAGAAGCTAATATTTGTTTTTCCCATTCATCCCAACTGGTGTTATCTAATCAACATGTTGGATGGCAAATAACCATTATAGTGGTCCAATGTTGGGTGTTCAATCCCCCTTATTTCATGTGGTGTGTGGTCCAACTAAGATTTGGTTCTGCCTCATTTTTGGATCATGACCTAAAACGAGCTGGAATAGGATTGCACACATTAATGATATTGGGGCCCACAAAGCTTTTTCAGCAGCACACATTAATGATATTGGTGCACTATGTGATTATGCGCTGTGGGATTAGGTGGTATGGAATTGCGTTTGGTCCCTTCCAAGGCCAATGGTAGATACTGCAAGACTTCTTTTGAATTTTGAAATCCACTACATATATAAGGCTCCACATTGATGCATGTGTTTTATCCGTACTGTCCATCCATATGTGCCCTTTACACATAACATTCAAGTTGCAAATGTGTATAAGTGACAGGCATCAATTGTTAAATATGGTCCATTAATTACAATGCCATAGCCTGCCAAACTCAGGCTTCACTTAATATGGTGTATTTCTCAAAGATAGAATTTGATCCCAAATGTGGGATTGGACGATGAAAATACCATGATATTTTCATACATAAAATTATCATGCAATACTGGTGTTAATTCCATCTAATGTAATTGGGTCCCACTACATAGGCCATGGTGTGTAAAACTAACCTCCGAAGGGACTAGAGGGTGTGTTTAGAGAGAGAATCTAAAGCAAAGACATAAACATGAAATGATTATTTTCATCAATACCGATGATGAACTAATTCTGCATCTTCTTTTCGACACTAGTGAAAATTTCAATTTCTTTAGAAAAAGCTCTACCTTATATTTTTCCTCGAAAAGTGTAACGCCCCGAATTTTTCTCGACCCGAGTTCTAGACTCGTGTATCAAAACCCGGGCGTTAGCCTATGAAGAAACCCACATTTCAGTCCATTTTCAACTGTCATTCCAAGAAAGGTATTCACCGCGGAAGAAAACAAACCATGCATATAGGAAAGATACAACAATTATCGCAGAGTGCCGCCCATAAGGCTAATACAAACCGAATATCTCAAATTTAATTTAGAATACACTAATAAACAATTACAATTATATACAAAATTTAAAGCAGCAACCATGAAACACGGATCTTCGATCCATGACATCAGCATAACCTGAGCATCCTGCTCCATTCCAGTATAACCTGTACATTATTCAAATTACCTGCACCAACTATACAGTTGAAATATAACAGCATGAGTGGCCAGCTCAGTGTGAGGTCCCCTCAAGATTACACACTAACACATTAATCAAGAATAATAAAAAAAGTACAAAACATTCATGATGCAATCTTTCTTAAATGCATGAATGCATGCACATGTCCCTCAGCCTGGGGATGCACATCCAGCTGGAAAATGTGGTCTGGAAGTCCCTAAGGACACACATCAGCCCCACAATGCAAATCCATCAATTGGTGATCCGAAAGTCACTAAGGACACACATCGGCCTCACCCAGTGGTCTGAAAGTCACTAAGGACACACATCAGCCCCACAATATCACGAGTGGTCATCACCAGCGAAAATACCAAAGGTACGTGCTCTCAGTGAATGACACACTCTATGGTGGTCTAGAGCCAGCGAAAATACCTCGAGGGTACGTGCTCTCAGCAACCAGACCACCCGACGGTAATATGGCTCGTCACCACACGTCCCGTTTGTGCCGTGATATGCATGATTAAACCAACCATTATTATTCCAATTTACAACCAAACCAATTATGACATTCCTTTACAACTAGTGGCCTTTCATTACAATAATTCTCCAAAATATTTCCACACAAGTCCAACAAGGGACATAATCAATAATTTATCTCATAGGACCATTGGTCCATCAAGTCCATCGGGAATCCCAACAACTTATCTCAATAGGACATTCAGTCCAACGAGTCCATATAAAGACATCATCAAAAATATTTCCATACTGGTCCAGCTAGGGGCATAATCAAGATCTCATCTCATTTAACATTTAGTCCAACAATTCCATCTAATGACACCATCAGGAATCTTTTCAATAAATCGCTCCAAAGGCCACGAGTTTAAGGTCCCATCAAATATAGGTGATCGCAACCATTCAAATTCACATTCCACTTTCATGTTCCAAACATGAGGAATGAAAACGACAATTCTAATATTCGTAAATAATTCACAGTTATAAAGAAATTCACGTATAGTAAGGTTAAACATATGATTTATGGCAAAATAAAACAGTAGAGGTAATCATGAAACAGAGTAACATTTTCAGTCATATATGAGTAAAACTATTACTTAATTAACATGAAGGTGGAAAGCTCAAGGGGAGGAATCATCACCTTAAGAATCGAAGCGTCTTCTAAAGTTGCTTGAAACATGTACACGCTCGCTAGAATTTGACCCTACCATATTTTAGACCATTTATGCGGTTAGATTGTCATATCCATAATTTATACGGTTAAGATCAACCCTATGGTGGTGGATCTAAAATTTTTAAGGAGTTGGCCTATATAATCTAAATTCAAATTTTAGGGTTTAAATGACATATTTAATACTTTAGGAAGGTGGTGGATTCCATAGATGTGACCCCACGTAGATTTTTAATTAAATCGACTTTACATGCATAAATGGTTTTTGGCCAAGTTTGGGTCCAATTTGTGATCACAAGGGGTCATCTTCTAGAGAAATAAAATGACCACTACATAGACCAATGTATGGTCTATAAAACTCATAAAACAGATCTCTTTGTTTGCATGTGTGCAATTTTTAACAAAGGCCCAAACATGGGTACTTGGAGTTGTGCGGAAATGGTAGTGCAGAAATGATTTTGGCCCAACTTTGAGCACGTACTGCCATCAAATGGAGTCACCTTTTGGCATGTCGTCAAGTGCCCCTAGTAGACACATGCATGGTGTCTAAAATCCAATAGGTAGGGCCTGCTAGGCACTCACATATGATGTTTTGCACAATGCCAAACATGGGCACTTGGAATTTCTGCACAGAAATTCATGCGCACCATATCATGGCCCCATCTTGGGATTAACTTTCCGACCATATGGGGCCCACCCTGGCCCAGGTAATATATTATTTTTCTAGCCACATATATAGACAAAAAATTCCAATTGGTGGCCCCCACATAGCTCATACATGGGCCCCACCACGGGCGCCCAAAGATGGCCCAAAACTTACAAAATCAGACATACTATTTTCAGCTATGTCAGCCCCAACTTTGGGCCCACCTCACCAACGCATGGGGGCTATTTCCAGAGAAGTTGTGGGATATTCCAATACACTGATATGTGGAAAGGACATCCCCATGGTAGGACCCTTATATACAGATCGTGGGGCCCACCATGAGGTCTCAAAAAGGCTTACTTACAACATCATTATGGTACTTAGAAAATTTTCCAACAACCAGAAATACAAAGGAAGAAGAGATTTACACTTTGCTTTGATACGGCCCACTAGAGTTTCAGATCCAGTTCATTTTTGGTGTGCAGCCATAAAACTAGCTAGAGAAGCTGATGGACACAGGGTGGATTATACAAATACATCACGGTGGGTCCCACGAGTGGGTCCCAGAATCATGCCCATAAGGGGCCATAGCGTTACTAACGCTGCTGTCCAGCAGCCAATTTTATTATTTATTTATTTTTTCTTTCTTTCTTTCTTTCTTATTTTCCCACAGGATGTGGGTCTAATTGGGAAATCTAATCCGTCCATAAGATTGACCAGCTTAATGTGGGTCTAACGAGCCCCGATTTGGATATGTTTCGTTGTACAGAAACATGATAGTGGGCCTTGGAAAGGTTTCAACGGTCTGTATTGTTTCTTCCGGCACGGCCCACTAGAGATCTGGATCTTCTTCATTTTTCGGCCCCTTGCCTAAAATGATATGGAGAGACAGATGGACGGCATGGATGTATCATAGTGGTCCCCACACATGGGGCCATTTTCACGCCCAAAAACCCACTTTACGTTGGAGCACGCTGGAGCTTCCTCTCTCCTTTCTTTCCTTCTTTTTCTTTTATTCTTTTCCTATCTCTTTTCTCTTCCTTTTAATATAAGTGGGTCTCATACATAGTCGATCCACTCCATCCATCAGGTTCCCCAGCTCATGGGGGACCCAACAAGCTCAGTATTGGGTATGTGAATAGGTCTACAAACAGCAAGGTGGACCGAGGAAGTTTTGACAGTGGACATCATGTTCTCCACTGTTTCCTGTGGTGCGGTCCGCTTAAGATTTGGATCGGCTTCATATTTGGGTCTTGGCCCTAAAATGATCTGGGAAAACAAATGGACGGTGTGGATCCAGCATAATCACCAAGGTGGGTCCCACGAGTGGGGACCCCATTGAGCCACGCTGATGCTGGACGGTTCCAGCGTCCTTGACGCTGAGAACGTCCCGTGTCTGGACGGTTTCCTCCTTTCTTTTCTTTGTTTTCTTTTTGTTTTCTTCTTTGTTCATATTAAGTGGGGCCCACTTAGAGAAGATCAATGCCATTCATTAGGTTCCCCAGCTCATGAGAAACCCATAGAGCCCTATATTGGGTAGGTGATTCAGCTTAGAAACATCAAGGCGGGCCAAGGAAGTTCTCAATGGTGGACGATCGTTCCCTCAGTGGGGTCCACCTAAAATTCCAATCAACTTCATCCTTGGATCCCCAACCCAAAATGGTATGGCCAAAGGGTTGGACGGCTTGGATGGCTATTAAACATTATGGTGGGGCCCATAATCAGTGGGTCCCACATATAGTTTGGATCAAGCTGATTTTATATCATCCCTCCATCTAAAGGTGTAACCCCTTTTGTAGGGTTAGGATTTCATGCATGTACATCGGGGTGGCCCACCTCATCATCACCATCACAATCATCATCTAAGCAAATTCAACATAAAAAAAATATATAAAATGTTGAGTGAAGAGGGTGTACTCACCTTGATTTCC
Organism: Liriodendron chinense; assembly: GCA_003013855.2. NCBI lineage: Eukaryota > Viridiplantae > Streptophyta > Magnoliopsida > Magnoliales > Magnoliaceae > Liriodendron > Liriodendron chinense. The sequence continues at coordinate 63,081 of PVNU02003772.1, read as the reverse complement.
TTGATCAAGGGCCGAGATCGAAGATAGCCCACTCAGATCTTTGATACAAGCACCCTCACATGAATGTGGAAGGCATGGATGGAGGAAGTGAAGGGGGAGAGAGGGTGGACGTTTCCCCCTCCCAAACATCTCTCTTATAATCTTTCCTTTCTTTTTTTTTTTTTATTATTTATTTTATTTTTTTAAATGAAGGGATGGTAGAGGACGTGGGGGCATGGGAGAGGAATGGGGGTGTCATCATGGCACCCCATCATTACACCATTCTCTCTTTTATTATTTATTTACTTTTTATTAATTTATTCATTTTTTTTATTATTTTATATAATAATTAAGTGTAATAATTACAAGGGAGGGAAAATGATTGCTTGGGAGACCGTGTAGTGGGCCCCACATTGGGTGGCCCCACACGAGTGTGCACAACCACATTTTTTTGGGTGTTTTGATTAAATGTCCATATCTTTGCGCTCGGGTATCAGATCGACGCACTGTTTTCGCGGTTGCAATCACGAGGACAGCGCGGTCAATATGACAGAGGTTTCGGGATCTCAGGACTTCGGTCATTTGGGTGCAAACTACGTACTGCCAGTTCGGGACACCAGGAGTCGCGCACAGATTGACGAAAGAGTCACGGAAGGGCATCACACATACACATATACTTTGAATTCTCATGGTAACACCCGAGTACAGAAAAGTACGGGGTGTTACAAAAAGCCCCAACTGTATTAGATGAGACAGACAACTACCGTCCAAAGCATATGGTTTTGCTTTGTAATCCAAACAATAGAAAACATCAAATTGAAAATAAGAGAAATTTCTTTTTCGAAGAAACTCAGCCGAACGTGAAATTGATTCGAGTAAGATACAATTCCAAATGAGGTATGAACGTTGCATGGACCACGCTCAGTCCTTTTGTTTTGTCTTCTTCTTTTTTATTGTAAAAATGATCCTAATCCTATTTTGTCCAAGGACTATTCACTGTGGGACCCACCTCATGAACGGTTCCAATCACCCAAAAGCATGGCCCACCAGCAGAGTACCAATTCGGTACTGTAATCCGAAGAAAACTAAATCCTGATTGTCGACTTTCGAGCTATTGCTACACTCATGCAGTGTAAGTACTATCCATGTGCATGCATGCGGCCATTGTACACATACCACATGACTCGAATCAAAACCGTCCAATTCAGGGCTGTGTATATGGAGGTTGATACGACGGTCCACGACAGTCCCATCATCTTCTGATGGGTGGATGTGGCTGACTTTTGCACAAGATGATCCTCATGTTGCGAACAATGCGCAGTGAATGGGTTGGATTTCACACACATGATAGGTTAGAAGTTATGGTTCACCTAATTGAACTTGAGACCATCTCTCACACATGCGCATGCACACACACGAGCGAGATGTTCATGTACAATGAGCCATATGTCCAATTAGTTGTGTGTGGGGCCTATCATGGTGCTTGCATAACACCCAACTCATCTAGCAAGGTAGTTCCACCATGAAAATGGGATGCCCCAAATATGAGGTTCATCTAACCATTAGGTGGGACCAATATAAATGTTGAGGTTTTTCAGTGGTGTCCATCCAACCATTAGGTGGGACCCATATAAATGTTAAGGTTTTTTGGTGGTTGTTCATAGTTTTCTATAGTATCATCCACCTGATGGGTAGACCGACTTTATTTTTAGGGCATCCCATTTTCATAGTAGGACTACATTACTAGACATGTTGAATGTTATATGAACATCATGGTGAGCCTCACACACAATTAGTTGGACATACAACTAGTCTTATTTGAGTATCTCTCTCTTTGTGCATTTGTGCATGTGTATGATTTAGCTACAGTCTCCCTTTTATAGGGATATTAGCAATGTCCCTTAACCTTTTAAATGGCACATGCGTGGCCTATATTAATCATTTGTTTGTACAATTAAAGAAGTCATGGTGCAAAAATTACGCTAATCAGATCATAACCCTTCTTATGGGGCCAATTTGTTACAATCATTCATTATTTACTAGCTATAAATCACATTGTTAGAATCATTAAATCAAAGCATTAGTTTAGAATCATAAGAAATATACAGTGGGATCCACCTACTAGATGTTTCAAGTTGATGATTGAACTTACTTTGTTTCTTATATGAACCTTGCTCGTAAATTTAGAATCACACCTTTGGCATGATTTTTGCAACATGGCTTGCTCTCAGTTGTACGAATGAATGAACGGTTTGGATTGAAAGGCACAAGTTCTCACCTAGCATCTCTCTACACACACATATAGTACCATAGGATACGTATGTGTGGTCCAAATCCCAAGAATGTTGACAATATAAACAGGGAGGTTCCACTGTGATGCGTTCGTGAAATCTACTCCAACCATTTGGTTAGTGATGACAATTTAGCCATAAGGATAAAATAACAGGTAGATTTATGATTTCAGCGGGCCCCATCAAGGGAAATAGTGGGAGAAGGGGAGGCCTACGGTTGGATTTTCACATAGCCTATAGCGATGTTTATGTGAAATCCACTCCAACCACTAGCTTCCTCGAAAAATTTCATACATGAGGGTTAAAATTTAGACCCATGCATTGATTTATGCAGGCCATGCCAAGTTAAACAATTTGGATAGTGAGCGTCCCCTAACTGTTTCCCCTCACGTGGCCCACCTAAATTATGGCTATCACTGATTTTTTAGACTTATGCATAAACGTTTGTTTCTCACCTTATGAATGGAGTAGATCTAATATACAGATCATGGTGGGGCCCACCCCAGCCTACCGCCTCTCTCTCATGCCTTGGTTGGCACGTTGTCGGCTGTCCCATGACGTGGATAGCATTGAATGTTGACCATGCCATTAGCCAGGGTTGGTGCTCATGGAGCCCAAAGTATATGGTTTATCCATGCCGTTCACCATTTTTAGAACTGATTTTGTAGTTTGAGCACAAAAATGAGGCAGATCTAAATCTCAGATTGACCACACCACAGGAAAACAGTGGTGATTGAACGCCCACAATTGAAAACTTTCTAGGGTCCACTGTAATGTTTATTTTCCATCTAACCTTTGATTAGGTCATGCAAACTTGGATGATTAGAAAACACAAATAACAGCTTGATCCACAACTTTTGTGGCTTCTAAAAAGTTTTTAACGGTCAACTTTCAATCAGCACTGTTTCCTGTGCTGTGGTTCACCTAAGATTTGGATCTCCCTCATTTTTGGGCTCAAGCCCGATAATGATATGGAAAAATGGATCGATGGCATGGACAAAGCACATGCATCATGGTGGGTCCAAAGATCACTTCCAGCACCCACCAGTTCTCGGTGAGGTCAGTAGGCAATCCGGTCTCTCATGCGGGGGCGAGCTCTGGCGACCAAACCAAGACATATAGAGCTGGCATGGGCCCCACCGTGATGTGTATGTAAAATCCACTCTGACTATGAAAGCGTGTGTTGAAAATTTAGCTATAGGGCTAAGAAGTCAGCCACATCCATAATTCAAGTAGGCCACGTGAGGAGAAATAGTTCAGGAGAATACCCACCATCCAAACTTTCTTACTTGGCGTGACCCATATATGCACATAAGAGCCTAATTTTTAGTCCTCATGGATGAATTTTCACCACATAGCTAATGATTGGAGTGGATTTCATGAATGCATCATGGTGGAGCCCACCCTGTTTTAATGGTGAGTTGGAGCCCACCCTGTTTTGGTCATGTCTTCGCATGGTTTTAGATGTTGTGGCCCACCTGATCTCCATATAAGGCTGATTTTTGGGACATCCCATGAACTAAAGGGGACCCATCAAGTGCATGGCGTTGATGTCCAATCCACATCACAGTAGGGCCCACATAGCTCGACCTCATAGGAACTTACCATGAGGTCGACCTCATAGTGTGTGTACACCATGAGGTTGACCTCATAGTGTGTATGTGTACCATGAGGTCGACCTCATGGAAGCTTCCCATTAGGTTGAGCCATCTGGTCCACAATGTGGTGTGTGTCAAACACGTGTGTACTATGAGGTCGACCTCATGGAAGCTTCCCATGAGGTTGAGCTGTCTAGTCCCCAATGTGGTGTGTGTCAAACACACACACACACACACACACACACACACACACATGTATAAGGTTGAACTCAAGGGAACTTCCCACGAGGTAGACCTTTGTGGGCCCCATCATGATGTATGATGGACATCTATGTTGTTAGATCTATACACGAGTCGAACCAAGTTGAGCTTAGCGCAGCTCGGTTCGGTTTGATCAGCAACCTACCCTCGCTTGAGTTCGGCTTAACTCGTTCCTTGAGCCTAACTATGAAGTTTGGCTCTGTTCAGTCAGCAGCTCAAGCCCGTTGAGCCAAATGTTGGAAACAGACGACCCAAATCTCATTGCACAGAGGTCATCGACTGGTCGATCACGATGGAAATCAAAAGCAAACTCACTGGACCAATTTTTGGGCATCCAGCCGACCGGTCACCAATTTCCTTGTTGGAGTTGGATTGTTGCACGGTTTTGCACAAAGAGTTTCTAATTTCGATTTTCTCCTATTTAAGGAGTGTATTACGATATTAGAGGTATCATAGACGTGAAAGGGGATTGAGAGAGGTTCTAGGTGAGAGAAAGAGCTTGAGAAGAGGGTTTTCTTCTTAGTAAAGCTTGGGTTTCTCTTATGAGCCTGTGATCTTAAGTTTTGGGTTCCATCTCTTGTAACTTCTGATATTATAGTGGATTGGTGTCGCTTTATGTCGTAGTTTTTCCACATTAAATTCAAATTGTCTATGTGTGGGTGGTTGCATGCATTGTGATTGCATTATGTTACTTGTTTGATTCAATTTGCTGCTTGTGTTCGGCTTTGCTTCCGCTGCATGCCCTCCTATCCTAACAACTGGTATCAGAGAGATCGTTGGAGTGTAGCAGAAATTCGGATCTGAAACAAGAGCATGACATTGGGCATGAGGTTCGATATAGAGAAATATTCGAAGAAAAATAATTTTGAATTTTAAAAGGTGAAGATGAAAGGCCTTCTAGTTCAGCAAGGATTGCAAGATACGCTCCTTAGAAAGCGACCAAAGGCTACGAAAGAAGAAGAGTGGAAGGAGATTAATATAAAGGCCAATGTCTCAATCCAATTATGCCTAGTAGATGAGGTCCTGTATAACATCATGAAAGAGAAAACTACGGCTGAAACTTGGGCGAAGTTGGAGAATATCTATGTGAAGAAATCTTTGAAAAATCACACTTGAAGCTTTAGTTATTTAATTTGAGGATGGCGGAGGGGGCCGATGTTGAGAGCCACATCAGTAATTTCAATAGGCTTATTTGTAAGTTGATGAATGTAGATGAACCGATGAAGGACGAGGATCAAGCGTTTATCCTGTTGAACTTTTTTCTAGAATCATATGAGTCGCTCAAGGACTCGTTGTGCGTAGGTAGGGAGACTATTGGCGTGTAAATCATTATCTCAGCCCTTCAGGCGAAGGCGATGAGAAGGAAAAGCGGCAACGTAGGTCCCTTTACAGATGAGGCATTGGTTATGAAGGGGAGGAATTTTGAGCGGAGTGGAGGATCTCCGCCATTGAGATCTAAATCAAAGGGCAAGTGGAAGTATAAGGTGAGATGCTGAAATTGTGGGGAAGAAGGGTACGTGAAGAGGAATTGTTTAAATCTTAAAAAAAAGGCATGAGAAATATGGAGATTCTTCTAGGGAGGTGACCAATACCATAGAGGATGGTGGTGATGTTTGTGATGTATTAACTGTATCCGGCATAGAATCTCTTAATAGAGAGTGGCTCTTGGATTCAGGTGCATCATGTCACGTATGTCCTGATCGGAGTTCATACATGTCATACAAGGAGTATGATGGTGGATCGGTTGTTGTGGGTGATAGCTACGCTCGTAATGTGGTAGGAATTGGTTCAGTGCGCATTAAGATGTTGGAGTCGAATGGATCCTTAAAAGTGTGAAGCATGTCCCTGAAATGAAGATGAATGTGATATCTCTTAGTGCACCCGAGACGAAAGGGTGTAGGTTCATCGATTGTGATCGGTATTGTAAAGTGGTGAAGTGAGCACTCGTGATGATAAAGGCACGAATGTGCGATAATCTTTACAATGTGATCAGGAGCACAATTCATGGTGGAGCTGCGGGATCGACAGCGGGATCCACGGTTGCTCGTATGTCGCAAGAGAAAAAATGGTCACATGAGAAGAGCGACAAAGCATGTGAAGATGCAAGGATAAAGTCGATGGGGCATGAGAAGCGTCGGGACTATAATGATGACAAAGTAGAGGTGGAGGTAGTGCGTGGCAAGGTAGTGCATGATGATTTGAGTCGTGGTGGAGTTTGTTGGAAACGAACGACTCAAATCTCATTGCACAGAGGCCACTGACCAGTCGTTCACGGTGGAAATCAAAAGCAAACTCACTGGACTAATTTTTGGGCATCCAGTCGGCCGGGCGGTCGGCAGTTTCTTTATTGGAGTTGGATTGTTGTGCGGTTTTGCGCAAAGAGTTTCTAATTTCGGTTTTCTCCTATTTAAGGAGTGTATTATGGCATTAGAGGTATCCTAAATGTGAAAGGGGATTGGGAGAAGTTCTGGGTGAGAGAAAGAGCTTTAGAAGAGGGTTTTCTTCTTGGGAAAGCTTGGGTTTCTTTTGTGAGCTTGTGATCTTGGGTTTTAGGTTCCATCTGTTGTAACTTTTAATATTATAGTGGATTGGTGTCGCTTTGTGCCGTGATTTTTTACCCGTGAGGGGTTTTTCCACGTTAAATTCGGATTATCTATGTGTGTGTGGTTGCATGCATTATGATTGCATTGTGTTTCTTGTTTGATTTAATTTGCTACTTTTGTTCGGATTTGCTTCCGCTGCCAGCCCTCCTACCCCAACACCAAATTCGAGTTCAAGCTGAGTTCAAGTCAGCTTAGGTGAATATAAAAAAAAAGGGGTTCGAATGATTTTTTTTTTTTTTTTTTTAAAGGCAGGGATTAAGGTGTTTGAATTCGATCGATATTATATGTGTTTAAGGTATTTAAAATTGGCCAAGTCAAATTGAGCGAAGTTCGAACCAAGTTTTGAACTGAGTTGAGTCGAGCTCGGGTCAACTTGAACTCAGCTTAAAATTATTTCAAGCTCAAAAAATAGCTAGGCTAAACTCAAACCTAGCTTTCAATATGAGCCGAATTGAGCTTATTTGAGATAACTGAGTTAGCTTGGCCCGTGTTAGCGAGTTAACCAAGCTAGCTTGGCTCGTGTTTAGCTCTACACGCCATCCATTTGGTAGGTCCCCGTAGGTTGTGGAACATGCCAAAATTCTACCACATTCAGAACTCAAGTGGGTTGCAGCATCTAAACCTATGGGAAATCATGACAAAAACATCTAAAAGCACTTGATGGGCCCACCTGAGTTTTGGAATGGCCTCAAATTTGGTGTGACCCCTCATCCAAAATGGGACACACACAAAGGATAGTTGGGATGTTTGAACCACATCTCAGTGGGCATTATATACAACGAGGAAGGTTTCAATGGGCAGGCACCCACTCTCAACTATTGTCAGTGGTGTGGCCCACCGAAGTCCATGGATTGGCCTGATTTTTAGGCCCGTGGACGCATGGTTCAACATGAAATGGTACATCTGATTAAGAGTCCGGATCCTCTGTTGGCTGCAAACAGGAACTCCTTGTTTGCAGCATTTTTATTGGTCCATGTAATCACATAGTTTGACAACTACATCTCATCCTCAGTGAAACCACGTCACACTGATGTCATGCAGTATAACGTGGACCACTAAAAAGGCTGCAGGGATTTCCTGTTTAGCAGCCATCAGACGATCCAGACTCTCTGATTAATGGGAGATGGACGTATGTCCATCACACATCACGGTGGAGCCCACAGGGGTTGACCTCTGTGGCCTCCACTGTGATGTCTGACGGACATCCACACTGTGCATTTGGTGGGTCCACTCTAGTTTACTTGATATCTAAAAAATAGCCGTTTAGAGAACTCAAGTGGGTCACACCATCTAAAACCATGTGACACATGCCTAAAACATCTAAAAGCACTTGGTGGGGCCCACCTGAGTGTTGGATACAGCAGAAACTTGGTGTGACCCTTCATCCAAGTGGTACGCATGCAATGGATGGGCTGGATGTCTGAACCACATCTCAATGGGCCCGGTAAATGATCATGAAGGTTTCAATGGGTGAGTAACAACTCTCAACTGTTATCTCGAGTGTGGACCACTCATGTCATGGATTGACCTGATTTTTAGGCCCATGGTCCACCATGAAATGGTGCATCTAATTGATAGTGTGGATGTCAGACACACATCATGGTGGGGCCTACACAACTTCATCTCAACCTTATAGTACCATTTCCTATATGTTAATGGGTGTGATTTGCTATTTGCTAGATTTCCACTTTGAATCTTGAAAGCTTTTCATTTACTCATGATGGGATGCCCAATCATTAATTCAGACCGTTCATTTAATAGTACCATTGGGAGCAGCCCATAGTGCAAGAATTACTCTGATGGGATGACCATACTCATGAATAAGGCCAGTTTGTTCTAATCTTCTATTGTTTAGGAGCCATAGATCACATGGATGTAATCATCAAACCAAACTGCTACTTTAGAATAATAAGCAATACAAAGTGGGTTCTATGGAAGGGAGGGTTCAAGATTATGATTACCTATTTTGTTTCTCTCTTCAATCTTGACCGTAGATTTTCCATCACATTGATTGGACGCTTAGGATAATCCGGTTGACATGATTTTTGCACCATAGCTTGTCCTTAGTTGTATGAAGACGGTTTGGACTGATTATGTGCCTTAAATCCACACCGTCCAACCATTTTGAAAGCTCATTTTAGGGTATGATCCAAAAACAATGAAGCAGATACAAATCTTATGTGGACCATACCACAGGAAGCAGTAGTGATTGAATCCCCACCATTAAAAACATCATGGGGGTTACCGGAATGTTTATTTTCCATTCAACCTGTTGATAAGGTCGTAGAGATCGGGATGAAGAGACCACACAAATTTCAGCTTGATCCAAAACTTTTGTGGCCCACGAGAAGTTTTTAATGGTCAATTACCACTATTTCCTGTATTATGGTCCACCTGAGATTTGGATTTGCTAGCTTCAGTTTTTGGATCATGCCCTAAAATGAGCTCTCAATATGGATGGACAGCGTGGATGTAGTCACATGCATCACAGTGGGCCCCACAGTCAGGGGTCCCACCCACTTGGATGGATCCGGGGTCTCACCTAATCCGCTCACGCATAGAGAGGGATTTTTACAGCAATAGTACTGAGGTGTGGTTATTTTTATTTAAAAAATAGTTCTCGGTAAAGTCATCTTTTTTAGTCTTTTCACATAAAATTGCAAGCTACCAGTCAAGAATTCCCCACTGACCACCTACTCCTGGGTAGGTTCATGAGGAGGCAGAAGCCCTCTTGGGCATTACAAATAGGCTCCACCATAGGCCACATCATAATACATATGTTACATCCACAATGTCCTATCCTTTTTGCCATATCATTTTAGGCCATGGGCCCAACTCTAAGATAGATCTAGATCACAGGTGGACCACACCATAGAGAACCGCAAAGACAATGACATCCACTGTGGGTTCCTCCTAAGCACTGTGGGTTCCCCCCAAGCCTAAGGAAGGCTTCAATGGTAGGCATCACTGCCCTCACTATTTTCTAATAGTGGGGCTCATAGAGCCTTTGAATCAAGCTGATATTTGTGTGGTCCCTTTATACAAGTTTATGTGACCATATCAACAGAATTGGATGACAAATAAACATCAATGTTGGTTGGAAAAGTTTCAATAGTGGATATTCTTGTCCCAACTGTTTCCTGTGGCATGGCTATATGAGATCTAGGTCTGGCCCAAAATAGAGCCCAAAGCCTAAAATGATATGAAAAAAAAAGGATGAATAACATGGATAAAAACATATATAACATGGTGGGTCCTACGAGTGGACCACCTGTCCATGCCCAAGAGGGCTTCCGCCTCTTCATAATCGTACGCAAGAGCAGGTGGTCAGAGGGGCATTTTGGACCCAAAGGTTTATAATTTCTCGTGAAAAAGCTAAAAAAGATGAGTCTCTTGAGAAATTGAACTTTTAGTAAAAATGGCCACACTTCAGGGCTATTGCAGTAAAAATCCCCTGGGAAGACCTCAAGTCCAACTGGTTGGATCACAAGGTACGGTACATCCAATGGATAACTTCCAACCTATAAAGTACATGTGACATCCAGCCCTTCCGATAGGTTGGATCCACCATGAGGATCACTTAATGTAAAAATCAGCGATATCTACATATCAGGTGGACCACTCCCTAGAAAACAATGTCTAGCCATTGGTAAATAAAAATAAATAAAAGTGTGGTCTCCTCGATAAGCGGATATTGCTGATCTTTGCACAAGCTGATCTTAATGATAGTGGCAACCTACTGGATGGGTTGGATGTTGCACAAACATCAAAGGATGCAATTATCTGCCAGATGGATTGTAACCTATAGTCCAACCTACTGGATGTGGTGATATCATCGTCCTTCTAGTAGGTGGGCCCCATCATTTGGGACCAACCGATTTGGTTGTCCAATGGGTTAAATCCTTGGAATTCATAGCATGGAAAAGGGAGATTCCAAATTAAGAAGAAAAGAAGGTTCTACGGCGACCGTAGAATAGTGGGCCACATGGAGATTTTGGCGACTAGCTACGAATGCATGACCGGTGAGTATGGCCCACTTCATGACCGGCTTCTAAGAACCCATTGGCAGAGCCTGGCCCCAGCATGTTTAAAGGTTTCAAGGCCATTTTTATAATATATCACAAACGGTCACGTGCCTAATCAACAGCCTGTATCTTGCACAAAAATGGACGGTCAGGCTCGGGGATGAACTAGGGTACAGATTTTAGTTTTATGGGCCGGATTTCAATCAAGGCCACGCCGTTGGTAGGCCAGAAAACCTCAATTATCAATTTAAAGGAAAGCTTTGATACTCTGGCAGAGTAGATGGATGATACACAAGCACTTAGAAATCCAACAAGTTCCAAATTATCGGTCTAAGCTTAATATGTGTCATGTAACTAATATTACACTTGTTTGGATGGTCCAAGCGAACAATAACCAATGGTCCAGCATTAAGGCATACAAAAATCATATTTTCAGATTGTTACCAAGTCACAGTAACAGTGGGTCCCACAATTTAGGCAGTTCAATTTGAGTTCCCATATGCCAGTGTACCAATTCTTGAGCGCCTGCATATCAAGTATCATATGCTGCCAGAGTATCAAATAACTCATTCATTTAAGAATAATGCACGAGGAATCATACGCTTTTCAACCAACTGTATTTTGAAGTGCTCGTTAAAATCCAGCCAACAATTTTTATATACTTGGCCACAAACAGATTCTTCGGTGCACACTGGGCGAAGCTCAGCGCATTCAAAATGGAATTTCAAATGGTCGGAAATCATGTGCGCACCGACTCCAGTTCTCCATGCATGCGTTGTATTCCAACGTTTGTGTTCTTCATCCAATCATGAAATATATGATGGGGAGTGCAAAAAAGCGAATGCTGGACACCATGGAAAAAGCAGTTAAATGACTAACAGAAAACAAAAGTGAGACAGGGGGAGCAATTCCACATAGAAACAACATGTTCCTTTTCCAACGGACAAGTTTCCTTTTCACAGTTTGGATACAAGCATACAGAAACAGACAGCAAAGGTGTGGTCTTTCCAATCACTCAAGATAGGTGGGGCCCAGTTCGACATTGTTTACAATTTTAAGCATCTAAAGATAGATGGTGCTACTTACAAGTCAATAATAGGAATAAGAACATTGTTGACTGGCGGGGGAGTGCCACTCTACCCATCTGAGCTCCTCAGCAGCTGCAACAGGTGAAGGAACAGATTGAGGATATCCAGATAGAGAGCGACTGATGCCCAGATGTAGTCATCGTACGTGTGGCGCTTGATCAGGTTGTCTGTGTCGTACACAAGGTATGCAGCGAAAAGGATGGACCCTAGTCCTCCGTAGATGGCAACTGACACGGGCCCGAGTGGGAAGAATATCTGCATAATGTGAAAAATCAAATCTATGGTTAAGTCATATATGCCTGTGTGTATACAAGATGTAAACATGCATGCATTCATGGATGCAAGCAAAGATCATCAAACATCTGATAGAAAAACTCAAACCAGATATTGTTTACGAACCGACTTATCCATACACTCAACAATCACAGTTCTTTTCCACACCCAAGAGAGGTGTTAACTTTCAGACACTGAAACACGCCTCACAGAACGAGGCCAAACGCATGCCTTACACCTGAACCACACATCAGGTGGGCCCACTGTCAAAATGATCTGTGCAAGAAAACAGGCTGATCCAATGCAAATGTTGCATACAGCCCCATTGGCAATCTTTGAAGCCATCCATTGTTCTCACTAGGTGTACCAACCATGTGATGCGTTGACCAGGCTCATCTTTAGGCCAGATCATCTACATGGTTGGACCACCTGCTGCAAGCTCGTATGAGCCACAGATGGTCCAGGTTGGTACATGTAGTTCTGTAGATGTGTAAGTGAGCTTAGCAAATACTACTGTTAATATGATTTCAATGCAGTTAGTAATAGACATTCAAGTTGTAATAAAGCTCCAAAAAGAAACAGAAAAAAGTAAGGTTTTAAACAGATTGGAACATATGAGAAGTGATAAGAGAACAATGACATGAGTACAGGAGCCATCAAACACAGAAGGATAATCGGAGTGCATTGTAAGATACCCAACCTGGATAAAACTAGTCAGGATAAGGACAGCAAGTCCTGCAAACAGAATGGGTCCAAGATAGCCGAAGTCCTTGCCCTTCTTTGCAGCCCAGAAAGTATAACCAGTCAAGGAAGAAACCACAGCGGATGTTAAAATTAATGCCTCAAGCACGATTCTTCCTGCAATGCCAATAAAGAAGGAAAGAAGTGAATATTCACAACAGGAGTATTAACGGCTTATTATAATATAAAGGTTTGCTAATTCAAATACATGTAGATCCCAGCACCCTCCACATGCCGCCACACGAGTCAAGCTGGCATCTGGATGGAGCATCCATGCTGTCAATACCAGGTGGACACCACCATTTAAGATGCCCTGGTCCAGAAACCAGGTCAATCTGCTCAGCGCAAGGGGATAAAAAAAATGGATGGCCAAAGAACTTGGCCAAGTTTTTCCAGTCATCCATTTGTTTATTACATTGTGGCCCACCTGATGAGTAGACTGGAGTGACTGTTGGGTCCAGTTGCATACAAGGTGAGATAAACCCCATGGATGGCTAGAATGTTGCATGCATGTGCCATGTTGGGACATGCAGGCGAGCGAAGAAAGGCCTGTAATCTACATGCATGGGGAATTTAGAAACCTCTATAATATAAATGAATTTAGAGAGAATTATAGATCAAAAGAGGATCGAAAGAGGAAATGATTAAAACCTTTTGTGTTAGCACAGGCGATTCCAACGCTTATGCTCAGGCAAAGTGTGAACAGTCCAAGGAATATAAAATTCAATGGATGACTCTGCCGATATGAATACAAGGGGCACAGCACTGCACATTGGAGAGTATGAGGTATGTTAACTACTTGTTGATTGGATGTTAGAAGACATTCCACGAAAATCAAATTAATTCAGCATGCAGAGCATAGACAAAATATTTGGATTTTTCTTAAAATGTGTAAATTATCTGGGAAGGTTGACCTGCATCCATATGGATGGGGACAGGAGGCCGGATGAAACAAATGTTTCTCTCGACTTGCATTTCTAATCATAAGAGAGAGAGTCCCACTTAACAAATTCCACCTATGTTGGCCCGCTTTACAATCCTGCTTCAACAATCAATCCTAAGTCCTAGTTCTCTATGAGCGAGCAAGCCATCATATGCCTTCCCAGCACCCCAATTTGAGTCCTTTTAGGTCTTGTCCATCCCAGCTAGGGGTTTACTTTGAGGAAATGGTGTTCAATATCTGGCTACCAAATGTATGTGTGAGGAGGATGGATAGGAAAACCGATTTCTAGGGGTTTTCTTACTAGAGGGATCTAGATGATGGTTGTGATCATGTGGGGTCTCATTATTGCTAATCACTTTACGAAGATTTGGGTTTGATTTGGTGTGGATCTGATCTCAGACATTCAGTAGGGTACTTGGGTTAGATTTTCTGACCCTAATCTGATCTTTATTGATTCTGGTTAGAAGGTGGGTGGGGTAATGATGAGCCGTTTTGGATATAGAAAATGTGAATCCATGTGTAGAATCGAGATTTATATTGTTGGGATCCTGCATGGGTAATAAAGTCAGTTTGTAGATTGCATCCTCACACTTGCATCTAGTGTGGTTCTCCCTGACTCATGTAGACTCAAAACCATTCTCTGATCACCTTTGGTGATTTATTGCCATTTTTCCAGACATTCCTCTCACTACCTTGGTTCTTTGCTATCAATTATTCTTTTGGGTGCCACCTCAGGGCATGAATTCATCTGCCATAAGGGGTGCAATTCTCCACATCCTCAATGATCGGGTTGTTCAAACCAAGGACCTGGTTAGGGGTTAAGCCTTGATCTACAGGGGGTTCAATTTGGTTGAGCATGCAAATGTTCTTTTAATGCCCGATTCTACCACATTAAAAACATACATTAAGGAGAGATTAATATTCAAATGGTTGTCAAAACTTGCAATACCGAAAATGCACCTTCACACCCTTCGAGAGAGGTTTCGCCTATTCAAACTCAACACAAGCCTTGGCATAACACTCTTTGATTAATGACAAGAAGTTTGATGAATGAATCTCTTATAGATGAACTCCAAGTAGTGGGGACCTTTAACAAGGTTGTGTTCTTGAGTTCAACGCAGTGTTTTCGGTAGCGCTTGTAACGTCCGCTACGTAGTGTAGCGTAGCTAAAACGCTGCGTAGTGTATGCAGGTAGTGTAGCTCCCTGGTAGCGTAAGCTACAGAGCATGTAGCGTAAGCTACAGAGCATGTAGTGTAGCGTACAATGTAGCGCAGGTAGCATATGTTACACGAAATCTCCTTTTTTGTTTTTAGTTTTTCTTCAATGCTACTTCAACACCTATTTTAAAATGGTGGTGACTCATCCCCATCACACATGGCACTACATTAGATCAATTTGGACCATCTAAATTGTGGTCCATATCGTGGATAGAGCACTTAGATCAATCCAGACCATCCAAATTGTGGTCCATATTGTGAATTTGTAATGTTTCAATAAATGAAAAAAGAGGTCACACTTAGAGATGTCTGAAGGCAAACAGACACAGATTTTGTATGGAAATATGTCGTTGACAATCCAAATTCGCAATTAAAAAAAAAAAAATCATAGGAATTATGCATTTTGTAAATTTTAACATATTTTCTATTATTTTAATTAAAAAAATATCAACTATCATGTAGCTTACGCTATACGCTACACACTATAGAGGGTCAATCGCTACACTATACACTACGCGCTATTTAAAACACTGGTTCAATGTAAGCGGCTTACCCACATGAGCAACAATCTTAGACAATCTCTCCCACTCTTAATATTTAAACAAGAGAAGGTAAACTGGCCTAGATTGACACTCTTATGACTTTAAAGTTAGTTTTCATCAATGTCTAATCTAATCTCTAAAGACCATTAACATAAACTTTGAACATGTCGGATTCTACCATGAAATTGAATACAAGGAAATCATTCGAAGTGGAGTTGAAATGATGAAGAATTCACCTTTAACTTTCCATGTTGCCAATATTTTCTTATTCAAATGCAACGACCTAAGGGAGTTTTACATGAATTTACCAATAGGACCTGTTTGGATTTGATGAAATCTAAATTGATGTGACGAAAACATCATTCCAATTTTTTTTTTTTAAAAAAAACGTTTTTATTATTTGTTTTCATAAATTTCATGAAAATGCCATTTCCATTTCCCTTATTTATTGGAAAATACCCTTTGTCATCTCCTTAACCAACCATACTTAAGAAACATAATTTCCAAGAAATTAAAGAAAACGAGAGGAAGCCATTCCTTTATACAAAGTTTACCACATGGTAAACAGGTGCTACCAACCATCTTCAAGTGCCCCACGTGTGCTACTGTCCATCTCCAAGCTCCCCATTTGCATAATTCTCCATCTTTAAGCACCACGCGTGTGACAATCTGCCACATGTGCAACATGCATCACCATCCATCTCAAAGAACCACGTGTTCCAATGTGCCACACGTGCAACATGTGCCGCCATCATCTTTAAGCACCTCACATGCCACATGTGCTATTGTGTGAATGTGCCACATGTATCACCATCGATCTTCAAGCACTTACATGTGCCAATGGGTGACAAGTGCAACACGTACCACCAACTATCTTCGAGCACCCCAATGCTAATGTGCTACATGTGCCCCCATCCATCTTCAAGCACCCCACATGTCCCACCATCCATCTTGAAGCAGCCCACACGTGCTATTATGCCAATGCGCCACATGTACCGGCATCCATCTTCATGCGCTCCACGTGCCAATGTATGGCATGTGCAACATGCGCCACTCCATCTTCAAGCGCCCCACATGTGCAAACGTGCTACATGAGTCGGCATCCATCTTTAAGTGCCCTGTGCCCCCCACATGTGCACCATGTGCCACCATCCACCTTCAAGCAGCCCAAATGTGCCAAAATTCATCTTCAACGCCACACATGTGCCACCTTCTATCTTCAAGTAGATTTTCATAAAAACTTCCTTTTTTCCAAATAAAATATTTAGAAACGGAGGAAATTTTTTCAAAAAATCCGATTGAAAAACAATCAAGGGAAACAACTTTTCCTTTCCCACAATTCCTTTCCCACAATTCCAAAGGAAAAGTTGTTTCCTGAGAAACATCGTTTCCTCCTTTTCTTCCACGAATCCAAATGGGCCCAATGTTTCCTCCTTTAATGATGAATTCATACATGTTCAAAGTTGATGTAAACGGCCTTTGGAGATTGGCGGATCAAGCCTTGATGTTGCAATCATGCAAGGCAATTTGAGAGCTAATAAAGCACATTCCTAAGAGCAGCAATCCATGTCCGACTCTCCCACCTTTTGTTTGAATATTGGAAATGTGAGAAACTGTCAAAAATTGTTGCTCATGCAAGGAAGTCCCTCGAGCTAGACCCAAGAACACAAAACCTTGCAAAAGGTCCTCATTATTTGGAATTTATCTATAGGAAATCTCTAAGGGCCTGCTTGGTTAGCTATAAATGCATGTAAATGGTGGTAACTAAGTAAGGATGACTTCGGCATTTCCCGCAATACGGATGTTGACAAGCATGTATTTTGAAAAGAGAATCACGTAAACTTTTTGGGCTCCATTGTGATGGATGTATTTTATCCACGCCGTCCGTTCATTTTGTTAGATCATTTTAGGACATGAGCCCAAAAACAAGGCAATTCCAAAACTTCTATAGCACCCACGAAGTTTTCAATGGTAGGCATTCAATCTTCATTGTTTTCTGTGGTGCGCTCCACTTGGGTTTTGGATCTGCCTCATTTTTCGACTCATGCCCTAAAGTGATCTAAAAAAAATTGAATGCACGACATGGATATAGACCATACATCGTGGTGAGGGCCACCTGCTACGAGGTTGAGTTTTCCTTGATTTTTTAGGTGAAATTCTGACTCTAAACCAAACAACAAGCATGTGTCATAATTACTTATTTACCACCGTTTACATGCATTTACAGCTAACCAAACACGCCCTAAATTTCTTATCCTTCATAAAAGGGTAATTTGCCAGGGGCCTATGTAGAAGTTGAGCTAGGACTTAGGAGGATCCCTCTCTAAGGGTGCTACGATTCAATTCAGGGACTTCAAGTTCTGGCAACCCTTTGAATATGAATCCTCTCTGGTGTCTATTTCAATTGTGGAAGAATAGGACATCTTCAAAATACCTACAAAATCATTCAAAGGGAGCCACAATGGAAAGAGGATAGAATTCTAACCAAGTCCTCAGTCTAAATAATATGAGCATTGAGGGGTGAAGGTGGCGCCCCCTATGGTGGTTTGATCCATGCCCCAATGTAGAAACCAAGGATACCCGAAAATACAAAGAAAAAACAAGGCACAAGGAATGCTAGGAAAAAATGGTGATGCATCAACGATGGTGTGTGGAGAACAAATTATCGCAGCATGGTCTCAAGGGAAACACACGAGTAAGATGGAGATGAGACTTTTTTTTTTTTTTTTTTTTTAAGAGTTAACTGAAAATTTATTGAGAAAGCTCGCAAAGTGAGGAAAGAATACAACGCCTGAACAAGGCCACAACACCAAAAACAACAAAAGAAGCTAAGTAATCGGAGAAGCTTTGACAAAGACCGCCCAAACGTTGACAAGTCTTACAAAATCAGAAATCACCTCTTTCACCCCCTTGTCCACGTTCCAAAAACATCTCCCATTCCTGGCTCCCCAAATGACCCAGAAGACTGCCATGATGAGCAAACGCCAAATCACTTTGCGCACCTTACCCACTCCACCATGCCACGACCATAACACATCTTCCACAGTGTTTGGCATAACCCACGACACCTGAAGAACCAACAGAAAATGATCCCACACCAATCTAGCAAAGGGGCAGTGGATGAAAATATGATCAATAGATTCCACATCTCCCATGCACATCAGACAAATATTAGGAAGAATCATCGCTCTACGCTGGAGATTATCGATAGTTAGGATTCTCTTAAGGCCAACCAACCATGCAAAGGCGGCAACACGAGGGGGAGCCCCACAAAACCAATGATGAAACGGGTGAGGGGCAGCGGGAGGGTGCACTGAGGATAAAAAGGAGAAAAGGGATCTAGTCGAGAAATTCCCGACATTACCACAAGGCCAGGATATAGAATCCTCTCTCATCCAATCCACCTCAACCGTCTGCAAGAGTGACAACAATTCAATGTACTCTTGAATTTCGATATCGGATAAGTTTCTACGGCACCGAGGGGACCACACATCGACTCCCTCACCACAGAGTAGCAGTCCACAACATGACTGAATCTGTCGTGGGCAATGGCAGCGATAGCAGGAAACATAACCTGAAGCGGTTGTGGCCCGCACCACGCATCCACACTAGATGGAGATGATAACATCAACAATACCCACCTTACTTCGTATGCAACAACCCAACAAGCAAATCTTGACACTAACCCTAACAATTCATGCATACATGGGTTCTTACCATCATTGTCCAAAGTTATTCATCATGACCCCATCCATCATCACCATCTAAGCCTTACCCCAATTAATTGGGGTCGGCTACATGAATCCCGTTTCGCCTTTCCACACTATCATTTGGAATGTCATATTGTTCGGATTCATGATGAAAGTTATGGAACTTCCAATTGTAAAAAAACTACAAAGCTCATATTTGGGTAAGAAAAACCGACCCAAACACTGCCACCCAATGCCTTGGGCTTCACACCAAATCCAACTCAAATCTTTTGAAAGATATTAATCAAGATAGCAGCTCTTATGTAATTACCCATCCTCTTGAACCCCCCTTGAAAAAGACCTGGGAAATCCTTCTCCTATCCCTCCTCTCTCATCCATACAACTGATAGTTCCAAAACCAACCACCATACCATCACAACAAGTCCCTCAGCAAACATGAACAAGGAAGAAGGCAGTAGTTACTTATAAGAAGATGAACTCATCTGCAGCACAGAATCAGCACCTTGATTGCAAGGACATCATCCTATTCAGCCCATCTGCTGCTGCTGATGCGATTTTAACACCTTTGATAGCCAGGTTGAGCTCTCACAACCTCTGAATGTTTTGAATGGGGATTGATCAGCTACCGGGAGAGGATAACACCTATATGCTCTCTTCTGCCTATATGGACGTCTGCTGGAAGGATGAAAAGACTAGTGGCACCAAGTGCGACAAGTTCAAGAAGTTAGCCCAGAAGGGTGAAGGAGCAACCGGTATCACAGAGGTTAAGCCAACCTCAATGATGGCCCCAAGATTCAGGTCTACCAAGGGAAAGGAATTCTAGTGCAGGATCAGAAAGAAAGCTGGCGACATATGCCCATAGACTCGGAGCAAGACAGGTATTTCAATTATTAACTCCTCTAATCTTAATGATGATTGTTAGTTGGAATGTTAAGGGCACTCTCAGATGCCCTCTTGCAAGCTGTCAATGAGGGAGAACAAAAAGGATTTTCTAGCCCTTCTTGAAACCCTTATGCACAATATTCCTACCAGATACACAAATTCTTTAGGAACTTAGCTGTGAGACATCAGGTGATTCCAGTCAATGGATATGCGAGAGGCATTTGGCTATTCTGGTTTAACCGAGATATCAGATCTATGTTATAACTGCATAAACCAAGATACACATCTAATCCCCAACAACCTAATCACCATTAATGGCTCCTAATGATTATCTATGCTTGTCCTAATTCAATCGGAAGAAACTGCATGTGGCAGAACTAAGACATATATCAAACTCTTATTTGAGGCTGTGGATCCTCATAGGGGACTTTAACGCAATCCTCAGACCATCAGAAAAAATGCCACCCCTGCAAATATTCCGTACAGATCAATGCAGGATTTTCGGAGAACCATTGAGGAATGCAATTTGATCATGGTTAAAAGACTCGGCCAATCTCAATTAGAGTCGCAACTTGCCTGGGTCAGGGTAGAATCAGCCCAACTAGGTCGAGCAGGGGGTGACTCGTGGTGCCGGAACAAATCAGGTCCAACCTTGGATGAGTCGCACATGACTCTATCAAGTCTTAAAACCATGAATCTGATGCACATCGATTTTTGAGGAAACCCATTACATGGGATAATTGCCGGTCTGGATTAGTAAACATAAAGAAAGACTCGACTGCGCTCTAACCTGGAAAGGAGAACTGCAAACCAAAGGTACCTACTCAATCTCAGACCATTCCCCCCTTATAAATACACAGTCCTCCACTGAGTTCAGAGCTAGACCCTTCTTCTGGTTTGAGGCAATCTAGATCAACTACCCAGATTACAGAAATGTCATACAACAAAACTGGAGGTGGAATTATGGGGTTCATCAGCATTCTGGTTTAGCCATTGTATTAAAAATGCGAGGAAAGCTCTCATCAGTCAGAATAAACAAACTTTTGGCAATGTGGAAAGGAAAAGCAAACAAATCAAAGAAAAAGTGAATCACGCTCAAATTCAAAAGTCCTTAAATTCAAATAAAAAAAGATCAATATATTCGTGAGGAGATTTATCATCCAAACACCAAAATTTATAAACCAACACAAAATCTTATGGTTTCAAAAGCCCCGATGTCAATCACTAAAATTTGGAGACAAACACAAGGTTTTTTTCATATCTCAAGATTCTCAACAATAAACAAGAGGGGAAAAAAAACAACAACAACAGGTACTAAGATTCCAAATACAGCCAACATAACATATAAAGGGAAACTGAAAACATAATGATAAATCATTTTAAAAAGCTTTCTGGAACAATGGACTTTGAAATTATAATAAAAATGTCCCAATAATCACTGATGAGGAAAATGCGGGCCTCAGTCAACCTGACTCAGATGTTAAGATCTTATTCTTAATGGAATGCATTACACCACCCACTTATTTGATCTTTATTAGTTGAAAATTGAAATTCCTGATTTCGTCTGAGAAAAAAGAGGCCTTTATTAAGGCGACCCCTTACCTCTGTGTATTTTCATCATTTGCACTGATAACCTTTCAGGATGTCTCATCAAAGCAGAACAATATAAATCAATAAAGCCCATCACAATCTCAAAGTCTGGTCCCAAAATATCTCATTTAATGTTTGCAGATGACATTCTACCTTTTGGCCGGAATATTAAACTGCTATCATGGATATTCTGAAGCTTTTTTTGTAATAATTATGCACCAAACATCAACCATAACAAATCAAAAAATTATTTCTCCAAGAATGCATATTGTAAAATAAAAGAACTAATAGCCAGAAGGCCCAGAATCATTGGACCCAAAATCACCTATGACCCTCCCAATTACCTTGGTGCTCTCCTATTATAGGAAATAAACCTAGGCATCAGGTAATGAAAGAGTTAATAAACATAATACAAAACCGGCTTTCCAGATGGAAAGTGAAAGTTCTCACAACTGCAGGGAGGATCACCATAATCGAATCCATCAAAAAGCAGAAATTCCAAGCTACATAATGTCAATATGCAAATCCCAGATAAAATAAGGAATGGGTTGGAAAAATTACAAAGAAATATTCTATGGGACAATAACAATGAAAATCACATTAAAAACTTGAGTAAATGGGAATTAATTTGTAAACCCATAAGGGGTAGAGATCTTGTAATTAAAATAACAAAGCAAACAAATAAGGCTTTTTTTCTATTGGAACTTGAAAAATTATAAATCAACCAGAAAATCTATGAGCTCAATAATATTAAAAAGTACATAAAAAATAAACCTTGGATTGCAATTGAAGTAACTACGATGGCATCAAATTGGAAAAACATTGTAAAATTAAAGATACAGTCTGGAACTGCTTCTGGACCATTCGCAATAGTAGAAACATAAAACATCTTCTTGAATTCCCCCTTAATAAACATCCCTTGGTTTCTTGACACAGTAAAAAAAAATTATTCAAACCCTGAAGCCCTTGATAACTGTGACAATTGCATCCTTCGGAAAATCACCACCTTTGGAAGATTCAAAGGTAAGTCCAGATACCTATCCCTGTCTAATTTAGTGGAGTTGCATAATCCGGATGGCCTCAACAGGAATGTGATCTGGCATTACCCTGCATCCCAGAAGTAAGTCTTTCAATGTACTTTACTCCAGAGCTCTTACAAGAGTAATACTTCACAAAATCAACGAGGCATACCCAGTGTTCGCATTGTCGTTATCGTTACAAGTTTCGCTGGCCGGAGATAAAGATATAATATCGTTATCGTCGATAATATCGTTGATAACCGGAAATGTGGGGAAAAATGGAGAAACATGAGGAAAATTGTGGAATTTTTTAGTGAAACTTCAAGAAATGTCTAAATACACATATTTGCATATTCATAAATAAAAAAATTACAAAAAGAATGCATTAAATAATAATTTTTCATTCAATAGACTCAGAAAGCATGCGTTACCATGAGAAATCACTCCAATAACAACTAAAATAAGTTTATGTAATATAAATGCAACCAAAATTGAGATAGATCCAAGAATCAAATGGGCCGAAAATGTATAATTAAATGTCCACAGTTGAAATATTCATGGGGCCACAGGAGTTCTAAATCAGTCTAATATTTTTGTTTTTAGTTAATCCCAGTAGGAATGATGTTATGGACGGTATTAATGGTATATAAACATCACTGTGGATCCCAGGGAGGTTTCAACGGTAAGAATTTCCCTACCCCACCTTTTCATTTAGCACGACGCACTTGAGTCTTGGATCCGGTTAGTTTTTAGTATAATGTTCTAAATTGTTCTCACAAAGTGGATGGACGGGGTGGATTTCTCAGAAACATCACGGTGGGCCTTACCTACATTCCCAGCGGCCAAGGCTTTGGCAGGAATTCGCCACCCAGTAACCAGCTATATAGGTGGTACCTTGACCGTAGGAGCCCACCTCTTTATGTATGAATTGTATATCCATGCCGTTAATCCACACCGTCCATCTATTTTAAGAGATCATTTTAGGACATAAGATAAAGAATGAGGTAGATCCAAAGCTCGAGTGGTCCCCACCATAGAAAACAGTGGGGAGAGTGACACCTACCATTGAAACCTACCTAGGGTCCACCATGATGTTTGTTTGAGATCCAACCCTTTCATAAGTTAACACAGACATGAACGAAGGGAAAACACAAATATTAGATTGATCGAAAACTTCTGTGGCCCATAGAAGTTTTTAATGGTAGGTGTTTAATCTCCGCTATTTTTTTGTGGCGGGGTCCACTCCAGCTTTGGATCTGACTCATTGTTTGGCTCATGCCATAAAATAATCTCTCCAAATAGGTGGACGGTGTGGATACAACACATACATCATGGTGGGGCCCACAAAATCTGGTGACGTCACTTTGGCTTCATGTCTCCCCGCTTACCAGACGTGGGTGGGCTGGTGACGCGAACACCAACCAGCAAGCTGGTGTCAAAGCTCTATGGGTCCCACCATGATGTATTTGTTTAATCCACACTGTCCATCCGTTTTTCCATCTCATTTTAAGGCACGAAACCAAAAATGAGGCAGATGCAAAGATCAAGTGGACCACACCATAGGAACCAGTGGGGATTGAACATGCACCATTGGAAAATTTTTGTGGACCACAGAAGTTTTGGATCAAGCTTATATTTTTTTTTTCCATCCATCCATCCATCTTTTTTAATCTTATGTACAGGTTGGATGACAAATAAACATCACTGTGGGCCCTAGGAAGGTTTCAACAGTGGATAAGATTCTACTCACTGTTTCGTGTGATGTGGTTCACTTGAGATATTTTTCTATCTCACTTTTGGTCTCATACATTAAAATGATCTGTAAATATGGATGAACGGCGTGGATTAAAGAAATACATCATGATGGGACCCACAGTGTTCACGTCACCACCTAACCCGCATCCCTACTAAACCGGAAGCGGATTGCGTAGTCGTGCGGAGTAAACTCTGTGGGGCCCACCGTGATTTACGTATTTTATCCACTCCGTCCATCCAACTTAACAGAAAATTTTAGGTATGGTACCAAAAAATGAAGCATATCAAAATCTAAAGTGGACCACACCACAGGAAAAGTGTGAATTGAATGTCTACCATTGAAAAATTCTCTGAGGACACAGAAGTTTTGGATCAAGCTGATATTTGTGTTTTTCCTTCATCCATGATCATGTGATCTTATGAACAGGTTGGATGACAAATAAACATCACTGTGGGGCCTGGGAAGGTTTCAACGGTGGAAATTATTATTCCCACTGTTTCCCGTGGCATGGTCCACTTGAGATTTGGATATGCTTAAATTTTGGGTTCAACCCCTAAAATGAGATGGAAAAACATATGGACGGAATAGATAAAGCACATACATTCTAGGTGGGCCCAAAAGTGTTTACTCCGCACGATAAGAGCGTGCGGAGTAACTCCGCACGCAATCCGATTCCTACTTTAGCTAATCCGCGTTCCCACAAAATCGAGAAAGGGCTGGAGAGAAAGAAGCCGTAAAAATCAGGGATTCCCACTCATTCCCAATCGAGAGCTTTTCTCCCTCGAATCCCTGAGTTTTCGCCGAAATTGTGACATGGAGCTTTCAATGGAGAAGGAAAAGGGAGATTTCTTACCTTACGTGTACCGGCGCTGTCGATTGAGGCGTGCTTCCGTTCCGATCAACCAGGTATGAAAATTGGAGTTTTTTCTTCTTTTTTTCGACGATATTTACGTATTTAGGCAATTTCAGCCCCGACAACTGCTGTCTTCCGATTTTTCTTCCGATTTTTACCTATTTACAGGCGATATTCCGATAAAATCGCCGAAATTTCGGCGATATCTGGAAGAGACACGAAAAAAGGGGGTTTCGGTGTCGCAACGGCAGCGACACCGATATTATCGTCGATATTATCGACGTTTCGTCAACAATGCAAACACTGGGCATACCCCACTATTCGTGTTCTATACAATGGACAAGATGAAAACCATAAACACCTATCTTTAATTGCTCCTTTGCATCCAAAAAAGTGGAGATTCTTCTCTAAGCTCTTTGGAGTATCTATCATGAGAACAAACTCGCCCACAGACGCCTTCATCTAAAGGAAGAATTTGCACAAAGCCAAAGGCTACTCTAATGCTTCTTAGAAAGCCATTTTCCCATATACTATTTGGTTTGTCTAGAACGAAAGAAACCACAGAATTTTCAGACACAAACTCTTCAGTTGAACACATTATATATAAAATCAAATTCATGACCACAGAATTTGTCAGCAACATAGAGCCAAAACTGGCATAGTCAGTCCTAGAATCCATCATTCTTTAACAGTTGAATCTTCAACAGATGAATCAAAGGTCAATTAGCATTCCAAACCAAAGGATCGCCCTTGTCAAATGGGTTCCCCCAAAACCTCATTTCCATAAACTAAACTTGGATGTTTGTTTTGAGATCAACCACCACCATGGGGGCTGAGGAATTCTTTGAAGCAATTATGGGAATTGCATAGCAGCTTATAGAGCAAAACTTCAACCTATTCAATCAATTTGACAGAAGCATTGACCTTCTCCATGGGGGTCAATCTGGCGTGTGCGCAAGTTAAACATTCCAAGGTTGGAAATTGTAGGAAACTCCAAACCAATCACTGATGCTTTTTATCCTATCAGGGAAAGAAGCCATGGAAAATCCGCATACTAGTGGAGAATATGCAGTGCCAGCTCTGCAAAATGGATCGGTGGTCTACCAGTCATGTATACAAGGAAGCTAATGCCACTGCTAACCTTTTGGCTGAGTCAGCAGTAAACGAGCATGAATAATGGGCTGGGGAATGTTTGGAGTTTATTTTTGGGCTGTAAATATAGACTTGCCTGCTTGTGCTTTTGTCAGAACTCTCTCTCTCTCTCTCAGTTTCTTAATGAATATCAATATTACCAAAAACCTGGATTTGTAACCCACCAAACATAGAACTTTGAATCAAACAGAGAAGTTATACCCATGGGAGCGAATTACAGCTGTAATGTATTGCAAGAGTACAATGATTACAAATTACAATACTCGTCTCCTGGAAAGCAGGTAATTTGCCGACAATTCCCATGTTTGGATAGGGGTATCAAAATCGTAATGATGATACTTCTACACTACTGAAATGTCAAATCAACAAGAAAAATACACTGATGCGCATGTTTGGATAGGAGATTTCCAATTAAATATAATGTAAAATTGTAATGATTACAAATTCATTTACTTGTTTCCTATTACATTGGCATTTGACCGTCAAATTACGTGTTTAGACAAGCGTTGTAAAATCTTAATGAAGGTGCTTTTACCACACATTATGGTTGTAATTTGCAATCCAAACATGCAACATCGAACAAAATAACAGCAACCAATGGAAAAGAATGGGAAAAAAGAAATTAAAAAAAAAAGTTACAATTCAAACACTTTGTTGAACTCTTAAAGTTCAAATAATCAGAGCAAAACCAAGCAAACTATAACAATCAATTACAAACAAAACAAATCCAAAATCTCGCGCAACAAAGAAAATTAGGGCTCTGAATGGAGCAGGTTAGATCCGATTCGCTTCGAACACGTATAATGTGGAGTTGGATCTTAAAATAGGTCTGATTAATTAAATGGACCCAATTCGGGTTCACAAAAATAAATCTGAATCATATTCGGGTTGGATTTGGATCTAGTAGTGAGATGCGATCGCATCCCCACTATTGCATGCTTCGAGCCTTCAACCGTATCGCCTTCCACAATAGTGAGTTCTGTGTGGTTGTTCGACTTCTGCTCTTCAGACTTCAATGCTCCTGCATTAAGCCTTTTGAGAAAAGTGGTCTTAAGGCCCATCATGGTGTATCTATTACATCTATACTGTCCATCCATCCTGCCAGATCATTTTAGGGTTAATCCCCAAAAATTAGTCGAATCCTGATCTCAGGTGGACCCCACCATAAGAAACAGTTGGACGGGTACGTCCACCCTTGAAAACTTTCTAGGTGCACTGTGATGTTTATTTTTCATCTAACCAATTATTTTTCAGATCTTGGGCCACCACAGACGGGTCGAGCTGGTGGATAATCCTCGTGCGGACTCCATTTACAAAGAAACAAAAAAAATTGAAAAGTATCGCTGGAACAGTCAGAGTCTAGAGGACACTGCTTCCCAACAGCATCAACGAGCAGAGCTCTTTTGGGCGTGAGTGGAGGTCCCACTTATGGGACCCACCTTGATGTATATGTTATATCCACACCGGCCATTCGATTTTCCAGATTATTTTAGGCCACGTCCCAAAATTGGGACATATCCCAATCTCAGGTCAACTATACCACAGTAAACAGTGGGATTTGCACAATTTTGTTGCTAAATTAAATATATTATCTTATATATTTTTTAGATTTGTGATGTGGTGGATTCGGACCTAGATCCGACCCGAATCTGATGGATATATGGATTTTTGGATCGGAAATGGATCTACCTATTTATAAGTAGATCGGATATGGATATCACCTTTTGGATTTGAGTCGGATCCAAATCCGCGACTCGAATCCGAATCCAGCTACAGACCCATTGAGAGCCCTAAAGAAAATGAGACCCAAATAAGCAAAAACAAATCAAAATACAAAATATATAATGTGCATTCAAACTACCAATCTTTTCATTGGAGGCAGGATTTTGTACCTAAGGGGCCCCAACAGATCCCACCACTGACTGCCAATGCTTCAAGAAATGCACGATCAGACAATCCTCGCAATCTGATAGTTGGCCTGCTAAGGGCAGTTACAAAATATAGCCAACAATCAGAACGCAGCAAGAGAAGCCTACTGATAGATACCGGGGGTCATCTACATTTTGGCCCATCACCCATCCATTGTGGGGCCACCACATGCACAGCCCGGATCGTAAAACAAAAGCCCCTACCTGCACAGAATACCATTACGAAAGAAGACACCCATTTTTTTGTCTATGGCCCATCCATCATGGGGCCTAGGGCTCTCAATGGGTCGGATCTGGACCGAATCCAGTTGGATTCGGCTCCAAGTCTGAAAATTTGTAGCCGGATTCGGATCCGACTTGGATCCAAAAGGTGATATCCATATCCGATCCACTTATAAGTAGCAAATCCATTCCCGATCCAAAAATCCATATAGCCATCGGATTCGGGTCAGATCTAGGTCTGAATCCACCACATCACAAATATAAAAAATATATAAGATAATATATTTAATTTAGCAACAAAATGTTGCAAATCCCACTATTTATTGTCGTATGGTCGACCTGAGATTGGGATGTCTCATTTTTGGGACGTGGCCTAAAATAATCTGGAAAATCAAATGGTCGGTGTGGATATAACGTATACATCAAGGTGGGTCCCACTCACGCCCAAAAGGGTTCCGCCCGTTGATGCTGCTGGGCAGCAGTGTCCTCCGGACTCTTGACTGTTCCAACGACACTTTTCTATTTTTTTTTTCTTTTTTTTTTTAATAGAGCCTGCACGAGGATGATCCAGTCTGTCTCGGCTCATCCATGGTGGCCCAAGAGTTGAAAAATAATTGGTTAGATGACAAATAAACACCACAGTGGACCTAAAAAGTTTTTAAGGGTGGACGTACCTGTCCAACTGTTTCCTATGGTGGGGTCCACCTGAGATCAGGATTCGACTAATTTTGGGAGATTAACCCTAAAACAATCTGGCAGGATGGATAGAGGAATGGATGTAACATATAAATCATGATGGGCCCCACGAATGGGCCCTAGGACCACTTTTATCGAAAGATTTTATGCAAGAGTATTGAAGTCTGAAGAGCAGAAGTCGAACAGCCACACAGAACTCACAAATGTGGAAGTCGAAACGGTTGAAGGATTGAAGCATGCAATAGTGGGGATTCGATCGGATCTCACTACTAGATCCGGATCTGACACGAATATGATTCAAATTTATTTTTGTGAACTCGAATCCGGTTCATTTAATTAATCGGACCTATTTTAAGATCCAACTCCGCATTATATGAGTTCGGAGCAAATCGGATCTCAGATCTGACCCGCTCCATTGAGAGCCCTAACAGGCCCACCAAATGCACAGCCCAGATCGTAAAAACATGGGCCCCACCTGAACAGTATCACAAAAGAAGCCACCCGGCTTTTTGTCCATCGCACATCCATCGTGGGGACTACCAGATGCACAACCCGGGTTGTAAGGCAAGAGTGGCCCATGCCCCCATCCATTGTGGGGACCACCAGATGCACAACCCGGATCGTAAGGCAAGAGCGGCCCATGCCCATCGTGAGGCCCACCGGATCAACAATCCAGATCAAAGAACATGGGCCCCACCTGCACAGAACACTGTCATGAACGAGGACACCGGCACTTCGGGCCTAGCATTGTGCAATAACTCTTACAAAAAAAAAAAAAAAACCTATGCCAAATTCTCAAACTGGAAACACACCCGCCAACTCCAACAATCAATTACAACCAAAACAAACCCTAAAACCACATTCATCAATCGAAAACGAGAAACCCCCAAAAACATTCAAAGAAAGAGAGCCGACACCACCAAAATGTAAAGAGTTAAAACCAACGGACAGGATTCAGAGGGATTTGGGAATGGGTCCTACTTACGAAAGAGGGGCAGGATCGCAACACCGAGGGTGAGGGTCGGGCTCCCCCTCAGCGTCTCGTTGATCGGAGCGTACAAAACGGTGGCCGCTGAGACGATGGTGGTGAGGATGATCTGGACGGTCAGGATTCCATAGACCTTGCGGATGAATCCCCATCGGAGCGCGTTCTCCCCGTAGCTGAGCCCTGGATAGAGGGTCCCCTCCTCCAGATCACCCTTCGCCACGCTCCTGAATCCGTACATCTTCTCTCTCTCCAGAAATGGAAATGGCGGAGGGAGACGAGAGGCAGGTATAGATGCGAAACTACGAAGGAAGGTGCTTTTCTGGGTGGGCTGTCAACACCTGGGTTCGGTCGGGTCTAGAGTACCCGCATCCGTGATAATCGAGTTCGGGTCAGCCGGATCCCGGGCCCGTTATGCATCCGCTGGGTATTTGGATCTAGGATGGATGGAGCGTGGTCGGGCCCACTCAACGGATGGATTATATTGCACACACATTGAATACCTGACACGTGCACTTGTGTGTGAACAATATCTATTTGTGTGGTAACTTAGGAGAATAATCGATGTATATTTTGTTAGGGTATTTTGAAATGCAATAGAATTTATTTTTATTTTTAAATCAGATTTATTATTAATCTAATTTAACGAATTCCCATCTAATGAGAAAATGAAAGCTAGTGCTAGAATTATATGTAAATTGTCACCTTTTCATAATTGCATGGATTGTTAATGTCCATTGATAAGTTAGAAGGTTTTCTCCTGCATCTATTATCGATGAGGAGGGGGAGAAAATCCAAAACATCTAGTGGTAAAACCCGAGAAACTAAAGTTGTCTCTTCCTTTCCCTCCAGTATAAAATCTGGTTAAAGTTTCTTAATAGGTATCGGTCTAGTGCTACACTATCTTATTGACTTTGATATATCTAAAGACAATGTTGTATTAAGGCCTATGTTTTTGACTAAATTAAAATAAAATAAAAGACTTGCTTTTAAACTCTTCCCTAAAATCTGCTTAAGGTTTCTACCATCAGCCAAAAAAACGCCTACCATCTAATTCCATTATTTATGGTATACTATATTTTTTAAAAGATATTTTTACTTTCTAAATAATTTAAAAAAAAAAAAAATTTCTATGAGTAACCGCTCTATCTATCCATTTGGCCCCAATTCAGTCTTAGATCCGACTCATTTTTTACCTCATGTCCTAAAATGAACTTGCAAAACAGATGAACAAGGTGGATTTCTTACATACATCACGGTGGGCCCCACCTAGCTTTCCTGCTCCGAAACATTTTTGGGAAAGCCTATTGCAGGAAACATCCTCATCCTACTCTTGAGAGGGGGGTGCATCTTCATTCTTCTCTTCTTTTTCCATACAACAAACAATCCTCCTCAGAAGACTATATATCTTCTTTGTTCGATTGTCTATCTTTTCCACCCTCCGCTTGAGGGCGGCATGGTCGGCCTCATAGTTGGGAGGCGGACGATACTCTTCGTCTTGCCTTTCTTCCTCTTCGTTTTCTTCTTCTTCTTCTTCTTCTCCGACATCCGGTTCGTCGGACGCTTCTACATTCAAAGTCATCATTTGAAGAGAGCGTAGGTTGAAAGGTTGTACCGGTGCAGGGTCTTCCCTAGGCCCCGAAAGCCGGTACCTCTTGGCCAACCTGCAAATGAGCCGCCCGTATGGCAGAGCGGGGGGAGGATTACGATGATTTGTAGCGGCCTTGATGATGTGGTGCAATATGACGGTCGGAAGGCATACATCCTTGCCACCCCAGACCTGGAAAAGCATTTCGACCATGTAATAGGACAGCTCGGTGCTGTTGCCCTTTCGGGGATAGACATCGGCGGCGAATATTTGGTGGATAACTCGGAGTTCAGTCTTCATTTTGCTGGCCAACAGACTCACATTGGTCCTCCACTCGGCCATTTGTCCGCACAGCATGTGGGTGCGTTCGCATCGCATTTGATACGGCCTACAGTCATCATCGTTAATGTACACCGTCCCCATTGGGATTCCAAGGGTTTCTGCTATGATTTCAGCGTCAATGTGATACACTTGGTTACCGCAATCCAAGTTGAAGCCTAATGGGTTTGTTCGGGTCTCTCGGATTTTTGAATAGAAGAGGCGTACCAAGCCCGTATTGGCTGGATCGTTGATCTCAAGGACCGGGCCCCAACCCTTATTCCTCAAAGTTCGCAAGCCTTCATACCTTTCGAAGACTTCTTCCGTTACCGGTCGCTCGTAGACGACGGATCGACGTGCAAACCTTCCTAGGGATGAACGCGAGGTGGAAGCCTTGGACTCACTCTTTTTCTTCTTTGGAGCCCCTCAGCTCGTGCTAGCGGCAGCCCTCTTGTTTTCGGTGAGAGCCACAAGGAGGGGAATGGCGAAGAAAGAAGCTACGGCGAAGAGGAAGGCCGCCATTGATGGATTCTCGAAGTTGGAGAAGAAAGGGGGTGGAGGTCTTCTAGGATTTGAGAGCAAGGAGGAGGAGTTTGGAGGTTTTGAAAGCTTGACTAGGGTAGGAAATGAGAGAGAAGAGAGAAAATAAAAGAAATGGAATGAAATAGGATGAAAGAATGGGTTTTACAGGGGCCCACACGTGCGTCACTGTGCCCGTACGGTGGCATCCAGGTGGCACCTGAGCAATCTGCCCAAAAGCAGGTGTGTCCTACGGTAGCATCCAGGTGGCATCCAGGTGGCACCTGAGCAATCTGTCCAAAAGGGGTATGTCCTACGGTGGCATCCAGGTGGCACCTGAGCAATCTATCCAATAAGGGGTATGTCTACGGTGGCATCCAGGTGGCACCTGAGCAATCTGTCCAAAAAGTGATGCGTCCTACGGTAGCATTCAGGTGGCATCCAGGTGGCACCTGAGAAATCTGGAGGAACTACCCAAGTTCCTGATTTCTTACCCTTGGCCACTTTTCTCACTCCCATGACCCCTCAACCTTTTCCAAAGCTAACCACTCATCATCTCTAATTCTATCCCACTCATGTACACGCTCCCAAGTGACTACCAAATATTCTCACACGACGCCCGAGTCCTAAACCTGGGTCTCTCGTTTGGCACTTATATAGCCCATCCTTCTTCATTTCGGTGGATCCATTTCCCACATCCCAGTTGTTTCTACAACCGACGCTTTGATACCAACTCTTGTGGCACCCCGGATGTCAAGGGTCGAGGGCATCTTCGGCCCCCAATATCCCAGGCCCCACTTTATGCAAAACATGCAATGAAATAGGCAAGCTACTGGAATCAGAATAATGCTCAGCTAGAAGCAAACACATGAGATATCTATATCCAAAAGAAGAAGTGAGCATATATATATAAGCCAAAAGAATTAAGTAACATCAACAACTCACTCGACGGGACCCGCTAGGGGCCCCGATCACCAGGCTCCAAAAACTATAGCAAAAACCTATACATTGCGCCAACCCGGCGCTATCCCCCATAACAAGGATCCCCTATCACCCTCTATATTGGTGGTCTGCATACTGAATGTATGGATCCTCACCAGCGGCTAACTCCTCGTATTTTGCCGCTTCGCTCTCCTCCTGTAAACCTGGGTCACATGCGGCGTCTGGGTGGTGTTTTATAACACCGTTCCCAGAATGGAGAGTGAGTGGCCAACTCAGTGGTAACATTACATACAAGTTATCAATGCACAAATGGAAGCATACATAAATAATGGATTCTATTACACATCATTCTTAACTAAGATATCTACAACAACAAAGCACAGTTATTTAGTGCATGAGTGCATGAAATGCATATGTGCATGCCCCAAACACTAGTTTGTCACAGCGAACAGTGTGTGGCACCACCACAACACTCGCACAGACTGGGCCACCATGACAGGGGCACCACCCCAGTCACCTGCCCGAATGAATGTCATGCCGGAACATGAATGATTATCCAAATCCTTAATTATATCGGTTTAACATCCAGCCGGTTGGCGAAGCCAACATACCATCACCGTATCACTCGGCCGATCAGGGATCATCTGGCTCCCTGCGGGCGAGTACATATCATCGCCAGTAACCCCCAAGGATCCCAGCTCGGAATAACAGTCCGAGCGTCTGATTCGACCATGACTCGTCAGCCATGTCCGACTCAGACGGGGGTGGCTCAGTCATGCCATTACCCCATAATCAAACAAATGGATGGCTCACTGCCTCCATGGGTGCTCAAGGACACTACGGAGGGGCACCACCCCGGCGTAGGCCGATAGCGCCAGCATAGGTCCCATACCACCATGCCCGGCTCATGAGTCTTTAGGGATCGTTCGCCATGTAATTATTAGTGGGCCTATCCAATGGTCATGCTGGTATGTGGATTCGAATATAGGCATTTGTACAAACATTATACCTGAACCGGGTTTGTTGAGTTGGTGGTCCTTAGGCAAGGGGATGACAGAAGACTGTCCTTGGGTACTATGCCCCACGTGGTTCGTGAACCACGGACAGCACCCGCATTACACCACGCCTGAGGATTCCAACTTCGGGGATACGGCCAACCTACGTGGCCGACCCAAACTCTATGAATTTCCCGATCCGACAACATATAGAACCATGGGACTATGCTAGGAGTTAAACTTTAACTATTCTACTACATATACGTTACATACAGGTGATATTATTTCAAAATTACAAGCAACCAAAAGAAATTACCAATTTCCCCAAAGATGCAACAGCAACATACACATGCATCTCAGGGAATCATAATAGTGCACAAACAATTAAGCAATTCTTTCCAATTTAAGATAAATATGTGAATACCAATATATACTCATGTAATACTAAACATGCATGATGATTAAACAATACAAACAGGAAATTCCTAGCTTTAAAGACATCTAGAGAACTAACCCCTAAGGGATTCTACATCTATCTAGCAAGTCTACCTAGAATTAGAGATTTATTCATGTGGACTTGCATTTGATGCAAGACAACCTGTAGGGAATGATACACACCTCATATTTCCGAAATCCCTTGCAATTCCTGCAAGAGAGGGGCTGTATGTTAGGAAATTTCATGGATTCAGCAAAAAATCTGACAGCTTCAGGTGTATACTTCATTCCAATTACCTGTGACGCTGGATGAAGCTGAATCCGGCACTCTCCTAGCCCTATGAAGCGAAGGCGGCGAAGGAATCGCCCTAAATCGACATGCACAAGCCCTCCTTGGGCTGATCTCCCTCTCCTCCAACTTCTCTTCTTCACTCTCTCTCTCCTTTCTCAGCTAGATGTAGGTAGAAATGAGAGTGGCTGAGAGAAAAGGGGCTTTTATAACCTTGGAAAATCAGGCTATATAGCCCTCAACTTTTTAAGTGGCTATAAGTAGCCTCTTAGGTCTACTTTTGATTGTGTGGGGCCTAGCGGGCCCATCTAACCTGATATGGACCGAGGGATAGTCCTTCTGGCCTAGGATATGGCTACATGCGCGATCCTACGAGAATATAGTGCGGCAATTGTAAACTATGACGACGGATCAGTTCGACGGTCACCGACCG
This sequence comes from Liriodendron chinense, assembly GCA_003013855.2. Taxonomy (NCBI): domain Eukaryota; kingdom Viridiplantae; phylum Streptophyta; class Magnoliopsida; order Magnoliales; family Magnoliaceae; genus Liriodendron; species Liriodendron chinense. Next base: position 27,207 of record PVNU02003772.1, on the reverse strand, counting down.
TCAATCGGGGCTGCAAGTTTGGGATTGTGGTGGATGTTATATTTAAGTTCTAAGTCCTTAAATCTCAACGCCATGCAAGGGTGCAGAAGGGCTACACAAGAAAAGTATGCATTGTAATGATTAGTTTACTTAAGGTTGGTGAGAGTACACTCGCGCTTAGGGTGTAATCGTAGTGTTGTGCAGTTTTACGGTTTCAGATATCAATTTTAGTGTGCAGATCCAACAAAAATACCAGGCCCGATAGGGTGTCAACTTATTTAAGTCTCTGACCCACCTAACTCGGATTGGGTAGCGCAAAGACCCGATGGGTGCGCACGTGAAGCCTGGATTAGGGAAGCCTCGGTTTCAAGAAGCTACTATTGGCCAATTAAACGCCCTAGAGTGACGTAAGCGTGACATGGCCCGAGGACATGTTCGGGTTCAAGGGACAGTTGTTTTACGGGGCGTTACAGAAGCCAACCAAATCTCTCCTCACAAAAGTTACCTAGTTTCTTGTGCCAAAAAATGCGAATTATGAAAAGGTGTTGTGTAATGATTGCTTGCTGGAATCCATCATTTTCTTTAATATCCAAACAACACAAATTATCACATCAAATGAAAAACACTTCTAATTTTCTATGGCTTGGCATGTAACCCATGTTTCCAAATATGGCCTGAAGGAAAACTATCATCTTAGAAAAGTAGATACTTCTCTAGGGAGATGCATGTCGTTAATTAAAGCAATTTTATCTAACATGCCACTTTACTATATGTATCTTTTCTAGTGTCTAGTTATCATCATACAATAGATGGAAAAGCTCCAAATTGATTTCCTTAAAATAGTATGGAAGAGGGATAAAAAATCCATCTTGTGGGGTGGAACAGGATGTGTAAACCCCATTAATATGGGGAATGGAATCAAATACTTAAAAAAACATGAATTGTGCTTTGCTTTAAGTGCCCTGGGAGATTTGGATACGAGGATGACACTCTTTGGAAGTAGCTTATCATTAACAAATATGGTAAACCGGATGGTGGTCGTTCACTCTAGTCTTCTCAATATAGGGCCTTGAGAATTTGTAAGGCTCTGTTTGTAGGGAATGATTTCTCCATGGCGTTGAGTTGTGAAGTGGGGGATGGCAACTATATCAGGTTCTAGAAAGGTCTCTAGTCCGAGCATAAACTGTAATGTCAAGCTTTTCCCACATGATATATAGCCTTTCCTTGATAGAGTGAATGACCACCATCATTCCACTCTATCAAGGATTGATCATGCCAGGATTGATCAGTATTTCAACCTCGGAACTAGGGATTCAAGGAAAAAACAAAAAGGAAAAACTCTTTAGCATCACTCCTTGCATTTGTGGTGTGGTATTTATTGAAAGAATGTAATGATAGGGCTTCTAATAGAATGAGGAGTAATCAACGGGATACAATTTTGACTACATCAAATGCCAGCTCTATCCCATAACTTCCTCCACTAATTATGTAACCACATACAACAGTTAGCATATTTAGAGGGATATTCAAATCACTGATTTATACACTTGTAACACTTATAAATTCTGTATAAGGGAAAGTATAGCTCACGTCTGAGCTAAGGGAGTGATTTCTTTCTCACAACAGTTTCCTTTCTCATATGGTATCAGAGACAAGGTTTTGAATTTTTTTTTTTTTTTAGTCCTCCCTTCCCCCTTTCTCATGGCATCTCCCAGCACCTCTCTAGCCCTATCCACTCCCCTGACCGATAATTCTAGGAGCCCATCTCTTCCAGTCGTGAAGACGATAAATCAGGAGGCGTCTATCAAACTCGCCTCTTCCAATTATCTTGTCTGAAAGATGCAAGTTCTTCTAGTTCTTCATTGCCATGGACTTCTCGGCCTTGTCCTCGACACCATGGTTCGTCCTGCTGGCGACGACACTTCGACTGCGGTCCTCCAATGGCTGCGCTTGGATCAGATGGTTCTTGCTTGGCTTGCCAGTTCCTTATCACAAGATGTTTTGACGCAAGTCATTCATTGTGAATCTGCGGCTGCTTTGTGGCATTCTCTTGAGGTTCTCTATAAGACTCTTTCACGCTCCCGCATTCAACAAGTCAAGACAGAGCTTCATTCTCTGTCCAAAGGCTCTCTCTCCATATCTGCGTACGTTCATAAAGCCAAGGCCCTTGCTCACTCCCTTGCTAGTGCTGGAAAGCCTGTAGATGATGATGATTTCATTCTATGGCTATTGTGTGGGCTTGGCTCTGAGTTCGATCCCGTTGTTGCTGCTATCAACCTCTCCCACGAGTTTCCTTCTGTTGATGAAGTGACCGCACTCTTGTTCGACTTTGACCTTCGCTTACAAGGTAATTGTCCACCACTTGATGTTTCTATTGCTATGTACTCGCATAAATCTCAGGGTCGAGGTCCGTCTCACAGCCATGGTGGCTGTGGTCGTAACACTCGCGGACGTGGTCCTTTTCTTGGAGGTCGTGACTCACCTTCTGACAGTACCACCTCTCGTGGCCGTGACCAGCCGACTTGTTGCGGTCGTGTTCATGTTGCACCCATTACTGACGATTCTTCATCTGTTTATTGCTATAAGTGTGGGTACCCAAACCATAAGGCGAACAACTGTGAGGCTCGGTCTTCCTCCGCCCCGGACCCGGCCCCGATCCAATCCTTTGCTGCCATGCACCTTGCCGATTAGCATGATTTGGCTTGGTATCCGGATACCGGGGCCACCAACCACATGATGACAGACTCTTTTCTCGAAGAAGGTATGGTTCCATATAATGGTTCTGATAAGTTTTTTATTGGAGACGGTGCATGTCTCCCTATTTCTCATACTGGCAATGTTGCTCTGTCTCCTTCTCTTTGACTTGATCAAGATCTTATTGTTCCCAAGATAACGAAGAATTTATTGAGTGTTTCCCAATTTACTCAAGATAATATGTGTTATTTCATCTTTTATCCTTGGGATTTCTTATCAAGGACTTGCAGACAGGGAAGACATTGTTGGAAGGTCCTAGGCGTGGAGGTCTCTACCCAATCAGCAATGCTCATCTCCCATCGTCTTCTCCAACTGGCCTCTTCTTTAATAAAGCAGATGGGGACACCTGGCATGCACGGTTGGGCCATCCTACTCTTCAAATAATCAAGGACTTATCTGCTGCTTTGTATTTATCTAATCGGCCTTCTAAGAATCATTGTGCTAGTTGCAAGCTTGAAATGACTTCTAAATTACCATTTTCCCGATGGTCTTCTTATTCAACTCAATGTTTTAGCACACTTCACAGTGATGTTTGGGGCCTTGCCTCTACACCTTCCATTGATGGGTTTCGGTTTTATCTTATTATTGTGGATGAGTGCTCACGGTTTACTTGGTATCTCCCACTCCGACGCAAATCGGATGTTGCTTCTATATTTATTGAGTTTATCACATTCATCCGAAATCAATACAATGCTCACGTCAAGGTGGTCCAAAGCGATGGCGGCAGTGAATATACCGCTTCTGCTCTCCAGGATTTCTTTAGAACTTCTGGCATTTCTCACCTATTATCATGTCCAGGAACTCCAGAGCAGAATGGCCTCGCCGAGCGCAAGCATCGACATTGGGTCGAAACCGGGCTCACCTTGATGGCCCACGTCCATCTCCCTCTTCCCTTTTGGCATCATGTGTTTACTACGACTATCTATTTAATCAATTGCCTCCCTTCAAAATCTTTACAAGGCCGGACTCCGTTTGAAACCTTACTAGGTTCACGGCCTTCTTATGACCATCTTCATGTTCTTGGGTGTGCATGCTATCCTTGTCTCCAGCCCTTTGGACGTGGGAAATTGGAGTTCAAATCCTTGCAGTGTGTCTTTATCGGTTATAGTGGACAACACAAGGGTTATCGCTGCTTGGAACCATCTACAGGTTGGGTCTACATTTCTCGCCATGTCTCCTTTGATGAAAACAACTTTCCTTTTGCAACGAAGTCCATCTCTCGCTCATCCCCACCATTCGGTTCCTTCAAAGTTAAAAAGTTCCACATTGATTTACCGACAAAGACTATTATAGGTCCAAGCCCGTCCATTGATGAGACATCCTCTCCCAGACCAGCTACTAATTTGACCATGGGCCTGGCACCTCCCATTCTTCTTTCCACCAGTGGGGCTGGCTCTTTAGAAGCCCACTCCGCACCTACCTCGCCGGCTGGTGCCACTGGACCATCCTCGTCGCGTGCTCCTATGGAGATCTCTCCTCCTTCATCCTCTTTACTTGAGCCTCCTCTGCCACCAGTCTAACATTCCATGATTACTCGGACTCGTGATGGGACTCGACGTCCAAAAGTACTGATTGCTACATGACATCCTATTCCTATAGGCCTCCTTGCTGCTTCACATGCCCATCCAGTTGAGCCCACTACCTATAAACAAGCTGCCTCTGATTCAAATTGGGTGCGGGCCATGGATGAGGAGTTCTTTGCATTACAACGAAATGGAACATGGTCTTTAGTTCCATTCAATCCTTCTATGAATGTCGTTGGGTGCAAATGGGTTTACAAACTTAAGCACCGGGCCGACGGATCCATTGATCATTATAAGGCGCGGCTCGTTGCTAAGGGCTACAATCAACGTTAAGGATTTGATTTTGAAGAAACGTTCAGCCCTATTGTTAAGGTCGGCACCATTCATCTAATTCTTTCTTTGGCGGTATCGTTTGATTGGCCTCTTAGACAACTCGATGTGAAAAACACTTTCTCCATGGCGACTTACAGGAAGAGGTCTATCTACAACAACCGCCAAGCTTTGTTGACTCCACTAAGCCCAATCATGTTTGTCAGCTTCGCAAAGCTTTATATGGGCTAAAACAGGCCCCACAAGCCTTGTATACGAAGTTCACTTCTTCTCTTCTTCAGCTTGGTTTTGAAGGGTGTCCTTATGACACATCATTATTTATCCTGCAACAAAGCCGCCATACTATCCTCCTCCTTATTTATGTGGACGACATTATCATCACAGGGAGTGATATATCTCTTATTCAAAGCCTCATTCACAAGATATCACAACAGTTTTATATGAAGGATTTAGGCCACTTAGCTTCTTTCTGGGCATGCATATTATCCGCTCTTCCACATCCATTATCTTATCGCAGGCCCAATATGACGTCCAGTTATTGGAACGATTTGGGCTTTCTGGAGTTCGGCCTGCCAAAATCCCTTTATCTGCAGGTCTGCAACTCTCAACCCATGGCTCTGATCCATTGACTGATCAGTCTGTTTATCGCCAAATGGTCGGATCTCTATAGTACCTCACCATGAGTAGGCCTGATTTAGCATTTGCAGTGAACCATGTTTGACAGTTCATGCAAAAGCCTTGCTCAGCCCATCTCGAAGTAGTTAAGCGGATTTTTCGATATGTAAAAGGTACTTTGTCTTATGGCCTTCAGTTCCACAAGTCGTCCGATCTCTCCCTATGGGCTTTCTCTGACGCTGATTGGGCCGGCTGCCCTGATAGTTGCAAATCCACTACGGGATATGCTGTCAACTTAGGCCCCAATCTCTTATCTTGGGGTGCTAAGAAGCAACCCGCTGTGTCTTGCTCTCGCACAGAAGCCGAATATCGTGCTCTTGATTCAACAACGACTGAGGTCTTATGGTTCCTACATTTACTTCGGCATCTCAATATCCGCTCACAGGCTTCTCCTACTCTCTACTGTGATAAGATCAGTGCGCTGCACATGTCTAAGAACCCAGTCTTCCACAGACGCACCAAACACATTACCATTGATGTTCACTTTATTCATGAACACATGTTCAATGAGAAGATCAGAGTTGCTCATATGCCTAGGTCAGATCAAATTGCTGATATCCTCACCAAATCTTTACCTAGTCCTTGTTTTCTTCTTCTTCGAAGCAAGCTCAATCTTCAGGATTCCCCTCCTTAACCTTGAGGGGGGATATGAGGATTAATCAATGGGATACAATTTTGACTACATCAAACGCCGGCTCTATCCCATAACTTCCTCCACAAATTATGCAATCACATACAACAGTTAGCATATTTAGAGGGATATTCAAATCCTTGATTTATACACTTGTAACACTTATAAATTCTATATAAGGGAAAGTATAGCTTGCGTCTAAGCTAAGGGAGTGATTTCTTTCTCACAACAGTTTCCTTTCTCATAAATAGTGGATATGATACCATGGATATTGTGTTTAAAAAGGTTAAGTAAAGGTAGGGTTATTTATTGGAACACAAGGCCCAACCTTTTTAAGGGGTGTAAAAAGGAAGAATTAATGGGTTCTTGGGCTAACATTCTCTAGTCCATAGTTAATGAAGGGAGTGGCATGATATCTCATCATCCTTCTTCCATTTTTTTACTATCCCCCCCAACCACCACCACCCACCCACCCACCCACACACACACACACACACACACACACACACACACACAAGAAAGCCTTTATCTATATAAGCATCCCTACCTCTAACCATTGTTGAAAGTATCCTTGATATTATTGAAATATCTCCGATATTATCTGTATCTCTAGCTTGCCGATACTGATAGCACTAGTAGCGATACCGATAACACTCGTAGTATAAAAAATTCCAGGTATCGTCAATGTATCGCCAATATTTCAACTTTGCAAATTCCAAGTGTGTATTGCCAATGTGTCGATATCGCAAATATTTTCGACTGTGTAAATTACAAGTGTCACTTGTATTACCATAGTATCGGCGATATTTCGATAATATCACTAAAAATATGTTTCTTAAAAAAAAATCATTTCAAATTTTTTATGGATGCATGGTTGTATGCAATGCTCAATTTGTCGACAATAATATCAATAAATCGTGATATTATTGTTATCGGAACATGGGCAATATCAAAACCACAATCTTTCGTTTCCTTTCCAGTTGTCGATGATTTCTTGGTGAAATATCGTGTGTTTTTGACATTATGAAATATCGATGGATGTTTGGATGGATGATTGGGACTTGGGATGGTTGGATGGGTTATTAGGATGGTTGGGTGGGTAAATGGGGTGGATGGGATGGATAGTATGGTTGGGTTGAGTTCTTACGACAACACATGCTTTTAAGCCCCCATTAAATGGAAACTTACTGCATTTGTATTCTTTTTGCAATTTTTTTATTCCTAAATATGCAAATATGTGTATTTCAGCATTACCTTAAGTTTTACTGAAAAATTACACCTTTCTCCATGTTTCCCTACATTTCTGGTTATCAGTGATATCGATATTGTTTTCGTATACCCAGTCAACAAAACTTGTAGCAATACCGATACTTCAAACATTGTCTCTAAAAATGAAAAAACCACTATTATAACTTTAATATCCGATATATCATATAAGAAACTTGAACCCATCCTACCATTAAATGATAATAATAGACAATATGTTGGTTTGCAGTATTTTTTTTTATGACAACAGGGTGTCCCCGCTGACTAATCCCTGCGGATGCATGCAATCACAAGCAAACCACGTGCATCAGATAAAGCACGAGGGGGGTGGGGGGGAATCGAACTTACATTTGTGGGGAGCAAACCCATGGCACTAACCATTGGCCCAAACCCCAGGTTTCCGGTAAATTTTAATAGAAAGTGAGAGACTATTCGTTAATATGGGTGTCTAATATTACAAATAATAGTTTCATTATCAAATCCTAAGTACAAGTTTTGGTCTCTTTACAAGGAGGCAAGTGAACTCAACAACAATTTAATCTTTTAATCAAAATATCATCATATGTGGGACCACCACTTGACCCTTTTGATTGGGTGGGAGTAACAAACCCAGCACAGGGGAGCTTTTGTGTGCTCCAATCAAATTGTTAACGCATTATGACCACACATGTGGGCCATCTTGGCTACACGTTTGGTTCACATAGGTTTGGATTTATGTTGGCCTTGGTCATATGTTTGGGTTAGAGTCTTTTGGCCGATATGTCATTGTCTTATATTATCTCTAATAAGAGGGGGTATAATTGTAATTTTCATATGAAAAGCGATTACCTAATAATATGATAAGAGAGGTGGGGCGTGTTATCTCAAAAACCAGATGCCTTGATCAGTCTTAGGTGGTAAAACTACTTTTTATGTCATATATCGCCAACGTCAATTGTTTTCAATTCCTCTTAAAGTTTTTTGGTGTATATGCTTTGTACATCAATTTGACTATGTTTTTGATAAATTTGAACCCAAGGTCATAAAGCGTATTTTTCTGGGACACTCTTATAGTCAGTGGGGTTACAAGTGTTATACTTCACTCACTCGTAGACGATATGTGTCAGCCAATGTTACATTTTTTTTAAAGTATTCAATATTTTTCTGAGGGAAGAAGATCATTGCAACTTGAAGAAGGTTTCATTACTCTTTATATGGTGCCAAAGACAACTTCATCCATAAAGCAAGTTCTTGTGCAACATTCAGATTTTCCATCATTGTAGGTCTCCTCCACACATTCCAACAAAGGTGATGGAGTGCATACCAACATGTCCTCTATCAATCTTGCTACCCCATCTGAAGCTCATTCTCTTGAGTTCTCATTAGTACTGCCTAATGAAGATGATCTACCCATTACTCCCTGTAAGGATAAACAATCTTGTACCCAACATCCAATCTCTAATTTTATTTCCTTTGATGGCTTGTCTCCATTTTTCCAGTAGCCTGCTTTGTCTTTATCTTCTATGTCTATTCCTCGCTTTTCACAAGAGGCTCTTAACAGTGATTAGTGGAAATGAGCTATGGAAGAAGAGATGGCTACACTTCATCAAAATCAAACTTGAACTTTAGTTGAGCTACTTGCCAGAAAATGTGCAGTAGGGTGTAGATGGGTATATGCTGTCAAGTATAATCTTGATGGCTCAGTGGATTGTTTAGAGGCTCGATTGGTTGCGAAGGAATACACTCAGACTTAAGGATTGACTACTCTGAAATGATGTAGGACAGCCTAAACTTTCATGCATGTATGAGACATAAAATTTAGCGAAAAAAATTAAGCAATGTAAATTAAACATTCAACAACTATCATCATAATCAAGAAAAATATAAAGGAAACATGCAATAAAAGGGGTCATCATCACAATCTCACAGTAAGGGATTCAAATCATGCGTGGATTGGATCCGGCGAGGGATGAAACCTCCCGATCTTGCATGGTTATGATCTAACGCTCAATAAGGTTCACTAGTCCGAGGAATCAAGGGATTTCTCGGATTAGGGAATGAAAATCTGAGAGAAATAGGTTTAGGGATCAATTCTCAGATTTTAGGGTTAAGAATAATGGGAGAAAATAAGTTTAGAAGAAAGAAGGAAGAAAAAGAATTACCTTAGAAGAAAGTTGGAAGGAGGGAAGAAGAAAGAAGGAGAAGATTGAGGAAGAAGATGAAGATCCACAGAGAGAAAGAGAGGAGGAGGGAGATAAGCCATCAAAGCTTTTTCTTCTTTTATCAAATCAATAGCATAATGAAAAAGGTTTAGAGCAACACCCTTATAAAATTTGAAATTAACATAATTACCAAAATACCCCTACTAACAAAATTTAAAAAAAAGACATTCGCATGAAAAAACGTGCATACATTGACACAAAACTCAAATAAGTAAAAGTGCATATAATAAATGCAAATCTAAGATGCTCGATATCCTTCGATGATGGCACGATGAAAGTGGGCCACGACGAACCAACGGTCCGATCACGCCATCCTCGCGATCCAACGGTCCAATCATCTCCTCCAAGCAACTTACACGTCCTCCCAATGTGGGGTCTTCTCAAATGTCTCGAACCATATGTGTAAGGTCTTCGATGCTCCTCAAGTTATCACGAACGATCCAGTCCCGTCATCATCGAGCCATAAAGATATAGGTATCACTCGCCTCCTACGTTGATAAACCCTAAAGGGCTTGATGTCCACATCATTCTCCTCGTTTGAGAATAGCTCGACTCTGGCAAGATAAAGCTTTGGTGCTTCTCTAGCAAATTTGGATCTAGTCTCTATAGCTCTATCTCTGTAAGCTATGCAGAATCGGATGGTGGCTTGTTCTTCCATTTAACAAGATATTGCTGGAAGCCTCTCTCTCAAGTGGATACAATCTCCTCACCCACAATCCCTTCGATTTCTTCCTTATATTCAATTGGTGAGGGAAGGGGTGGAGTGGGTTGTGAAACAAACTTAGAATATGGCCATGAAAGAGAAGAAGGATCAATGGTAGGATTGGGGGAAAGGACTAGATCTTCCACATTAAATTAATATCCATTTCAGGTGAAAGGTCAATCCTATACGCGTTGGACTCAATTCTTTGCAATATTTTAAATAGTCCAGCACTACAAGCTTGTAATTTCTTAGCGGTACCCTGAGGAAACTGCTCCGGCCTTATCCTTACCATTACATAATCTCCTTTCTGAATTTCTAGTAACTTACGATGCAAGTCAGCTGAACGTTTATAACTATCATTGCTCTTATTTATCCATTGTCTAATATATGTATGCAAATCATGAATGTGACGGGCAAATGCATCGGCTGATTCTGAAGATCTCTGGGAGACAGACATGAATGAAACTAAAGGACGCTCTTAAAAAGCAACAGATTCGAAATAAATGATCCTATGCAAATAAACAACCCTATGATCTATAACTTGAAAAACTGTAACAAAAGGACACTTCTCATGGGTGGCACATAACTTATTATTCTTTAAGATTCCATGGGTCCGCTCTAACTGATAGAGGTGTTGATTCTCATTATAAGTATTATAAACAATGATGATTTTCAGGTATCCCAGCACTTGAGAACACACACTATTAATACCAGTCTTAAGCAGATCTTGGCATCAGCCATTATGTCCAAAATGTTATCAAGATGAGGAATAGGGGCTCTGGCCATCATATCCACCATGAAGTGAATACGTCGCAAGGTGGCGTGACACTTGACTGAAGCTTTGTGGACGGTCAGGATATAACCACATGTGCACCATATGCCATTGTTTTTTAAAGTGATAAGTGCAGGCATGACACACAAAACAAAACTCCAACTTAAACTTTCCTTATTGAATTCTTCCCGAGAAGTTTATCAAATTGGCGCTGCATTTCTGTATTTTCTGTGAGGTTCACCTGGTATGGAGGAAAGCTTGACAGGACCGACCTAGGGACAAGATCGATTGTGTGCTGAATGTCACATTTGGGTGAAAATTTATTCCATAAATCATCTGGTGGGATATCACAAGTCATGTGGGTGTCTACCATCATATCCTCACTAGTCTCCTTTTCAAATTCATTCGTGTGCATTATGGTAAGAGACTTAGATTGGGACTCTACATCACTTAAGTCAAACATGACATCTGGAAGTGGTGCGGTCTCAATTTCTTCGACCTTTTCATCACTAGCACATACTTCGTCATCATCAACGATGATAAGCGATGCCTCAATTTCTTCCATTTCATCACTACTGACGTCAGGCACGTACTCTTCCACTTCATAAACATCATGTTTGGACCCTTCCAACTTGCCGTTCACCTAGGCATGATGTTGATCATCTTTTCCGTAGCCGAGGCTAGCTTGGTTGAATGCCTTTAATTTGTTGATGAGATTTTGAAAAGATTTTCTAGACTGGTTTTCAAAGATATCCAGACATCGGGATATGGCGGCCAAAGCCTCCAGAATCTGATCTTGATTCATGGTGGTGATTTGTAATCCAAAACCATAACCAGAACAAATGGGCACACAACAAAGGACTTATCTTAGGTTCTTCTTAAACTCGACTCTATGGACTGGATGACTCACAATGTGAATAATATGAATCTAATTCTATGATGATGCATGAACTGACAAATTCCTTGACCCTAGACTCACCAAACTAGAATTTTCTAAATTTGGAAACTTTCCAAAAATGGAAAATTTTTCTAAAAACAACAAATTTCGAAGAAAAAGAAAGACTTTCTAAGTTTGGAAAACACTAAATTTGGACACTATGACCTTAATCTGGAAATTTTCCAAATTTGAAAACTTTCTATTTTTGGAAACTTTCTAAATCTGAAAAATTTCTAAAATTGACCTAAGGTGAAACCCTAATTTGTTAACTCGATCTATACACAACCATGCAAAACTCTAAGCTTTGATACAAAAAATTTGATGTAGGATGGCCTAAACTTTCATGCATGTATGAGACATAAAATTCAGCGGAATAAATTAAGCAATCTAAATTAAACATTCAACAACTATCATCATAATTAAGAAAAATATAAAGGAAACGTGCAATAAAAGGGGCCATCATCACAATCTCACAATAAGGGTTTTCATGCGTGGATTGGATCCGATGAGGGATAAAACCTCCAGATCTTGCATGGTAATGATCTAACGCTCAATAAGGTTCACTAGTCCGAGGAATCAATGGATTTCTTGGATTAGGGAATGAAAATCTGAGAGAATTAGGTTTAGGGATGAATTCTCAGATTTTAAGGTTGCAGATAATAGGAGAAAATAAGTTTAGAAGAAAAAGGGAAGAAAATGAATTACCTTAGAAGAAAGTTGGAAGGAGGGAAGAAGAAAGAAGAAGAAGATTGGGGAAGAAGATGAAGATCCACAGAGAGAAGGAGAGGAGGAGGGAGATAAGCCACCAATGCTTTTTCTTCTTTTATCAAATCAATAGCATAATGAAAAAGGTTTAGGGCAACACCCTTATAAAATTCGAAATTAACATAATTATCAAAATATCCCTACTAACAAGATTTAAAAAAAAGACATTCGCACGAAAAAACGTGCACACACTGACCCAAAACTTAAATAAGTAAAAGTGCATATAATAAACGCAAATCTAAGATGCCCGATGGCCTCCAATGATGTTACGATGAAAGTGGGTCATGACGAACCAACGGTCCGATCACGCCATCCTCGCGATCCAACGGTCCAATCATCTCCTCCAAGCAACCTACACATGTCCTCCCAATGTGGGGTCTTCTCAAATGTCTTGAACCACATGTGTAAGGTCTTCAATGCTCCTCAAGTTATCACGAATGATCCAGACTCGTCATCATCGAGTCACAAAGATATAGGTGTCACTTGCCTCCTACGTTGATAAACCCTAAAGGGCTTGATGTCCGCATCATCTGAAACCTTCTCCTTTGTGGCCAAGCTTCATTTCGTACGTGTAGTGATATCTATTGTTGCAATTTAATTTGGCCATTGTACCAACATGATGTGAAGAATGCCTTTTTTCCATAGGAATCTGTTTTAAAAAGTGTATACGGAGCAACCACCCAGCTTTGTTGCACAGGAGGATCAGATAAAAACTGTTATTTAAAGAAATCGATTTATGGATTAAAACAGTCTCCTCGTGCTTGATTCGAAAAATTTAGTAAGGTGATGCTTTAGTTTGGGGATAAAAAGTAGTCAAGCAGATCATTCGGTGTTGTTTGACAAAGCAAGACTGGTACTATCATGTTAGTTGTATATGTGGATGATATCACTGTTACTGGCAGTGATAGTATAAGTATTTTTTAGTTCAAGAAGTTCTTACAACAACAATTTTGCACAAAGGATTTACGTTGCCGTCGATACTTTCTGGGTATTGAGAATTACCTTTTCACAATGGAAGTATGTGATGGATTTACTAAAAGAGACAGGCCTATAGAGGACTAAGCCAATTGAAACTCCCACGAATACAAATTCAAAGCTAAGTATAAATGAAGGGGAACAATTTGATGATCCGAGAGATATGGCCGTCTAGTTGGCAAATTGATTTGTTTAATGATTACATGACCAGACATTACTTATCTAGTCAGTGTAGTAGTCAGATTAAGCAGGCTCCTCGTATGTCTCATATGGAGGTCATGCTTCATATACATAGATATTTAAAGGGAGCTCCTAGTTATGGACTTCTCTATAAGCAAAATGGACATCCCAGAGTAGAAGGGTATTCTAATGTAGACTGGACTAGCTCTCTTTTAGTCCACCACATATTATTGTACATTTGTAGGGAGAAATCCGGTTACATGGAAAAATCAGAGTAAAAGACTATAGCCATGCAGCATGCGAACTTATTTGGTTGAAGACGTTAATTTATGAGCCCAGGTTTGTATTGCGATAATCAAGTTGTATCTCACATCGCCAAGAATCCAGTTTATCGTGAAAGAACAAGCACATTGGAGTAGACTAGCACTTCATTAGGGAGAAGGTTGTTAATAAGGGAATATAGATGTCGTTTGTCAAGTCCCAAGATCAAGTGGCAGACATGTTTATGAAGGCTTTAAGTCGGCTCATTTGGATAGATTCTTTGTCAAGTTGGACATTTATGATATATATGCTCCAGCTTGAGGGAGAGTGTTAATACATTATGATCTGGCCCAAACATGTGGTCCACCGGTCACTGGTGTGGTCCATGTAGATTTGGGTTTATGTTGGGCTTGGTCATAGTTTGGGTTAGTCTTTAGTCCCATATGTCATTGTTTTATATTATCTCTAAGTAAGAGGGGGTATAATTGTAATTTCCATATGAAAGGTGATTGAAGCACTCTCCCCTCATTTTCTTCTCTCCTCTCATCTTTCTTCTTCTCTTCTCCTCCTTTCTTTATGATTGACTACACAAATAATAAAGATAGAGTTTTTAAGCAAGATTTGATTTTTTTTTTTTTTTCCCTTTTAATAGTCACATGCACTAAAATATTGATCCTTTACCACGGATCATTCCTCTTTTAAACATACATTAGTTTGTGCATCAATCATCATGTTAAACTCCTAATAGTAATATGCTTGTTACAAATATTAAGCCATGCATGTGTAAGTATGAACCAGTTGAAAGTGTGAAACTACTAATGGTTCATCAAATCAGTTATAGTTTGACTGATACTAAATCATGCCCAAAGATGTTATTTGGCATTGCATGCTAGAGACCTTAATTGTTTGCATATCTCCCTTTTTACATAATATTCAATAGTTAGTCTTGAGCATGGTTTTGGGCATGTTTGCTTAGGCATGCGAGTAGTGTTTGGTAACTATATATATCAAGGGCTCCTTTATATTCCCTGCATCCAGTTACTTGAAAATATTTTTTCCACTTTAGGTCTGATGGTGGTAGACTTGTGTACCTTTCTACTTAGCAGTTTGCCTGACAATTGCTCTCTATGAACCTAATTTTCTTGTTTGCACTTTGGGGTGTTCATGTAAATGATGTAATAGTCGCATGGTGCTAATTAAGCCTCTGTTATGGCTTGGTTTGAAGAGCCCAGTCAAAGTAGAAGGTTGATGTCTGATTGGCTACCAATAATGCAACTTTTGTCGATTTGCATTTAGAAGCCAACTCAAAATTGTAGAGCTCATTAGGTTAACAATCTAGATCATATCCATGTGGTTTGTACAAGAAACTTGGAGGAATATCCAAGGAAGAACTATTGCAACACCTGATCCTTAAAAGATGAACAAAAATTCACATATATGCAGAATCATTTATATGCTACTTCCTAGAAATTCATGGTGCTTCCACAAAACTTGAGAACTTGGATATGATTTGGATACTGCTGACAAATTCATGGGCATCACTTATCTTGAGGCAGAGAAACCGAATCAATATAATCAAAGCTCCTTTTATTTGTGACATGCTCTTTTATGTATCCCTTGTAGAATCAAGAAGAAGCTGACTTATTTGATATGATACAACAATGAACTGTACAAAACCTTGATCCATGGACTTGCACCTAAAATTCTACATAAACCTCTTCAAGTATTTCATCACAAGCCTCATTTTATAATAATACAGTGTAATGAATTGTTGAGCAATACCAAAATAAGTATGAGAAACATGGTCTCCCTATACTAAAACAATAACAAAAAAATTAAAGCATTTAGCCTACCATCAATTTCAAACACTCTCGTCTGCAGCATCAGTGGGTGAACCAGGAACAAATGGAACAAAGCCGCGTCCCCCGAACATTGGTCTCATGAATCTATCATCAAATTTCCTCCAAAAGTAGTGAACAGTTGAGGTGGGATGTCTTATTAGTAAGCTTAAGCTACTTCTCATAGGATTTGGTAGTGGGTGTCCAGCTGCAGTTGCATTTTCTCTTTCAAGAAAGAGGAGTCGTATATCTTCTAAGCTGGCTGGCTCAGAATCTGGATTTTCTGGTTTCATTCGTCGAAACAACATTGCATTAATCAAAGGCTTTGTTATTGACCCAAACACCTGTCCATAGAACACAATTTAATTGAGCGCACCAAACATTGGAAAAAAATCAACAAAGAAATGATATCATACATATAACTGTTGGCTATTTAGTTTAATATTATATATACATACAATATTGTGTTAACTTCAGATAACTGGATTCAAAGTCACAAATTATCATCATCACATCATCTAAATCATTTACAAGCCTTATCCCAACTAATTGTGGTCGACTACACAACTCTTGTTCTGTCATTCTGCTCTAACTAGAAGTCAATTGTGTTAATAAAATGGAAAGGGCCAACCATACATATAAGGAAGTATGTCAAAACAGGAAATATTGCATGTACTGTAAACATCAACAAAATGATAAATTACTTAAAAGATCAAATGAAATTAATAGTAAAAATATACATATTATATTTAGTAACATACTAAAACAATAGCTAACTTGAGTGATGAGAAATGCAAAACGGTCTGTTGGTCATCATTAAAATAAATGACATTTGTGTCACTAAATTTAAAACTTCATATAGCTTCAATACATGACAAGGCAGAGGACAATCCATATTATTGTTTTAAGCAATTTGAAATGAATAGAGCGAGTTGTTTATTTATCGAACAGATTGACATCTTGGAATAATAAAAATGTTAAAACTGGTTATGTTGTAAAATTTAAATTTAGAGTAACAATTACAAAGTATGATCTATTAAAAACAAAGGGTAAAAGGGAGTATTCATGTAACCAGATTATCAAAATATAATCCACTTTGTATCCCAATTCATTTATAAGATTACCAAATTCATAGAAAATCACATGTGATAGATTAGAGATCAAAATAAAGCAACAACAAGCATACCACTGTGCTGAAGAGGACCACAATTATGGTGGAGGTAATCATAAGTGCACGATCTTGTGCTGATGAAGAACTATTTGAAGAGAACTGCACCCATCACCCATTATAGATTCAACAAAATAATTTCAAGCATTTCTCAGTGTAGGAAATTGTGTATGCATATGTATGGATGTGAGTGTATGGTGGAGTATGGGATTATTATTCCTTAACCTACTCTGATACCACATTAGATTACATGCTAGGTTGAAGGGAAAAGAGAGGTGTGGGATAGAAAAGGATGCAGAATCTCTCTCTCTCTCTCTCTCTCTCTCTCTCTCTCTCTCTCTCTCTCTCTCTCAGCATATTACTAATAAAAATCTAATCACAAAATAAGATGGTTTTCCATAGGAGCACCTAAAACTGTACACCACATGAACAATAATAGCCCCATACTCCACACATACACTCACATCCATATGCGCACATAATCTCCTATACTCAAAAAACTAAACACAATAAGAAAGGGCTTGACACATTTAAGATCTACCTTGTTGTAGGATAGGGCAATAGTAACTGCACCTCTCATTAAGCCCGCCCACCAAATTATAAACTGATTAAAACAGTGAAAGGAGTTGTAAGTCACATTCAACCATAACTCCCTTATAATAAAACTTCCAATTGAATTATTTACAATTATCTAAAAAATATTACCTGTTGACGGAGGTCAACAATCGTGCTGACTCTGGTTTTAAAACAATTTGCAATAGTTGCAAGAGGGTATACAAAAGCAGCCCTCCCAATTAGAACCAGAGTTAGTAGCGTTGCACTAACAGCAGCTGAAGTTCCTGCACTGAATAAAACAAATACAAGTAAAAAATATTAACAAATACAGCAAATAAAAGAACTCTTCGAGTACAACCTCTATGGACATTTACGCATGTTTTTAGACGATTTCATACAATTTGTGTGCAGGTTGAGGATGTGGGTGGAGGTAGTAAGAAAATATTCGGTGACCTATGGTCTAACTAAAGTTATGGCCCTTGAAACATAGAGTGGAATTGCAAAAAAGGATTCATGTAGCCGACCCCAATTTGCTGGGGTAAGGATTAGATGATATCATGATGATGTTTTGATATAATTTGTATTATCGTACTTGTTAATTTAATAGTCAGAAACAACGACGAAACATTATTTTGATGAAAATATTTATAAGAAATGCGATAAATGTGTTCCAGAAACAGGCATGTCTGACAGTTTGTAATATACACCATTTAACATATGGAAAATTCAAAAAATGACATTGTAGAGTGATTTAGCTGACATTGAAAGGTTGAAATAGAACAATTTCTGGATTTTAATTCACGGTTGTTTCACTTTTATTGTTTACAAATCCCAAGTTTTTAACCTTTTTCATTTACTTTCACTCCTTAATTTTATTATTTTCATTAATTTGTTATAATAAAAAATTTGAAGTTTCATTCATTTGTTTGACTCGCCATAGGGCCTAGCATCCTTAACTTCACATTTCGCTGATAGGAAAATTTTATAGATGCACTAATGTTATGAGATGATTTACTTCTTATACACATAAATCGTATAACATACCAATGTTTGAATAAGAAATGGCAAGATTGAAACATTGGATGAAAATTTTAAATGTTAGAAGAAATTTTCAAAGGTGCACTAAACTTCAGTCCCATTCTTGAAGGTTAGTGAGAGACATGCACAAGTTTAGGCTTTAAAGCCTCCAAATGAGGTATTACTTGCCAATATTTAATAAGAAACTATGATGCGATGGACCCCATCTTAAGAACATGTGACAGAAATAGAATGCTCAACTAGTTTGGTAGGTAGAGATAGATTTGTCTAGGGAAGGTTGAATCGCCTAGAGTTGTATGTTTTGATCAAGGAATCCACATTGATTTTTTTTTTTTTTTTTTGAGATATTAAAGACGCCAAATTCTAGGAAGTTTACGGGTCCAAGAAATACATAAAAAATTATGATGTCTACAACCATACTATTCCTCTATTACTCTAGATTGGAATAATCTTATGAATTCTTAAAAAGAAGACTAAGCCTCATGGTGTAAAAATTCAATTACTTCATGCTCCATCTTGAAATAACCAGTTTACCTATACTCCTTTACATGGAGAAGAGAAGGGATTCATATTAGTGAGGGATTGAAATTTGGAGATAAGTGTAATATTTTAGGAAGTTGGTATAGGGCTTAGATGACGATGTAGTGTTTTAGGAACACACAATATTTTCAAAAAAAAAAAAGGAAAAAAAAAAAAAAAAAAAAACATAATGGTTTTGTGCATCTTCAACACATTTAATTTTCGTTTCTTTTTAAACATATGGTATGTGAGGTGTTCTGTAAATTAAAGTACACAAAATTTGTTAGATGAAAGTAATTGGATGACTATTGGCTATGCCTACAACTTATATTCTTAGCTTCATTGAGAACTACATAGTAGAAAGAATTTAGTTAACTGATTTCCAACATTCATTCTCCAATAAAGAATCAAAATGAACATATATGCAAAAGATACCATTGCCACAACAACATGCATGTCTAGGTTAACAATATGTTGTGATGATGGAAGTATGAAAAAAGCCTTGAAGAAACATTTAAACAATGATGATATTTTCTAAAGGGTCATTCCAAACCTTTTTTTTTTTTTTTTTTTGTGTTTTACAAACAATAACAATAACCTTTCAGTAAATAAAACATGCCTTTCTCCACTTTATTCTTCTAGTATTGGACCAAAAAGCTCTCAAAGTGATAACTTTCATCAAGATTTAAAACTCAAACTATGTGCACCCACTTGTGAAAATGGTAAAGTTTAATTAAAAATTAAAGAACTACCAATTAACAATAACCTACCACCTTTCACACTTACAATAAAAAATGGTTCAGACTGTATTACCTTGCCTTGCTTGTTTTCCATTTGTCGATGTCTAGGGCATCCATACCAACATATAGAAATATAAATGTTTTCTGCGATAAATGAAATTGTCGCAAACGCATGCCTGAGTTCATCACATTACAGAGGAATTACTTTCGCATAAATATGGAGGGCAAAAAAGTTTCAAGTGAAATAGTTTCTTTTCTGCATAAGAAAGGGAAACATCTTTCCACATACATTTTTTCTATACTCGCAAGAACAATATGTCATATGGACATTTTTTTAACCTTAGATAAATATGTCATCATAACATTCTTTTATCTTTATGAGAACAATTATGTCATCGTAACATAGAATTATTTCTTACATATATTGTTTTGCAATGCAATTTTCTTGTCATTTTGCATGTTAAGCTCTCTAAATTTACTCAAAATAATAATAATAATAATAAATTCAACACCCCCATTTAAAAGTCTACCATTAAAGCCCCATAGTCTAATGATATTATTGTACCTTAAATCAAGTAAAGGGAACCCAAATGAATTAATTAAGCAATCAACAATAATTAAAAATAAATCAACGAGTAATCTAACATTTTCACTCACTGCATAGCATGAATATCATTTACTCTTGGGAGCTCTTCCAACACTTTTAGTGAACATGCCAACATGTGCCCTTAACTTCCAATGGGAAATGTGATAATTTCCTTAGAAATGAATTCATCTTTTACAATTTGAATATTAACCTATTGTATGCTGTTATTTCAAAAAATAATTGGATGTGTGAAATGAATTCACGAACATCATCAGAAGTGTTTGTAGCAGCAACATAAGCCTTCCTCGAGGGTTGACCAACTAGATCTCAACAGGTCTTTGAGTATGTTTGGGGCGACCACAATGGCTACTCGCTTGTTACGCCCATCACTGGAGAAGGTACTCTGGCCTTGACCAAAATTAGTACGGCTATGTCCCATGTCAACACGACTACAACTAGGAGCACCACATCTTATACCATAACCTAAGTCACCACAACCCATATTATAGCTACTAGATCAAAATCGCTCATTACAATCAGACCTACCTTTCCCTCGTGTCAACCCTATTCAGTGCGGCTGCCAATAACTGAATTAAGAAGCACAAATCTATTATGAGAACTGGAGGCAACATCATACATCACTGTCTGACGACTTTCTTCTCATTGAAGTAAAGAAAAGAATGTCTTAAGAGAAGGAAGCAACTCTCAATTGAGAATCTGAGTGTGAATGGTCTCATAGAATTGAGCTCGACTAGTAGATTAAATATTTGTTGCTCTTCAATCTCCTCCCGACGTTCCTGAGCACAGCATGGTTTGATCGGTCTATGATGGCCCAACTCAAACCACGACCCTCTAAGAACCTTATAGTAATCTCCCAAGGACCTCTCCCCTGACGAAAATTTTGCAATCTCTTGTCTTAACTGAAGCACACGAGGTACATTCTTTTCTTGAGAATAAGCAACAACAATGGAGTCCCAAAGCTCTTTAGTAGACACAATATATAAACATGTCACTTATTTCAAGCTTCATTGAATGAAGCAACCACACCATTATCATCATATTGTCAACTACCAAATCTCCTTAGTAGGATTAGTTATCTCAAGTTCCAAAATTGTCCTATCTATATCCTAGCTTCCTCTGGCCTCTAAAGAACATATGAGCTGACTTAGACCATGCTAAATAATTTTCACCATCAAACTTGATGGTGGTAATATGCAAATCATTCAATCTGACAACATTGACTCCTCTTGGAATCATCGAAGAACTTGAGTTATCACTTGAATGAGAAGAAGTTACCTTACATATTGCTGTGTTAACTCTCCAACTACATGAAACTACATAAGAATATGCATAAGGTGCTCAAAACTAAATCAAATATAGGAGCATACACAGCCTAAACACACCACGGAGTCTCTATATGAGAACATCAACCCAAAACACCAGCAAAAGAGCTTCAACAGGGGCTGTTTGTCAACTTCTCTCCATTTAAAAAAATTATCTGAACTCTCTCAAATCTCAATGGAATGCCACAATTTTTCATTCCAGAGATTCCACATGCACAATCGCATCAAATCAATGTGGAAAAACCTCACAAAAAACACCCATGAGAACAACACAATAAAAAAAAAACGAATCGGATCCTTTTTCCGAAAATTTTCTATTTCAAATAGAGCCACAAAAACTTACCAAAAAACCTGAAAAATCACCATAATTCTGCTAATTTCATCCTCTTCCAGATCCTACATTTTTCTTCTTCCTTGGGCCATTCAACGGTACAACCGTTGACATCATCCATAGAGTGTGATGACGCCAACAGTAGGCCCCACTAAGAACACCTTCAACCAACACTAAATCTTGGCTTTGATACCAAGTACAAAGTATGAATGGAGAAACGGCAAAGAGGAGAAAGAGAGGGACGAGAGAAGGAACAAGAGAGGAAGAGAAGGGAAATACTTTCAAAGCACAATAGTCACTTATGTTAGCCCCAACAACTGACACGCTTGTATTATCATGAAACTAAAAATGTTACTCTGTAGGATTACAAACACTCGCAGACACACATTTCTCTACAAGATAAAAAGTCTATTATGTTATTCATGATTAGAAGCCGAATCAAGTGCATAGCTAGAACAACAAAAAAAAAATGTAACACCAAAATGCTTTATCATTTACCATTGCCGTTTTGACTGTGATATTTGGCAAAAATCAAAGGGTTCCGTGTGGCATATGGACGAAAATGACACGCGTATTTGGGCTTTGTTTTCGCAACTCGTTCTTGAACAAATGTTACATATAAACATTTTACCAAGACGTCAAGGTACATCAAGTGACAATATCAAAGAATTTCTATAAATAAATGCTAACGATAGGGCGAAGTAGACCCTTTTAAAAATAAAGAAACAATGCTTCAAGGGATAAAGGTGCATACTTAGTTGTTATCCGCGAGCTTTCAGTAACATTATGCCACGTATAATGCGACATAACAATGCCACAAAAGAAAACTGTTAGAATCCCGCTGAGAGAACATAGCTGCAAAAAATGTTTTGATCATTAACATCTAGTATTCAAGAACTGCATCACACAAAAGTTGAAAAAAATGATGCTTTTAATCATTTAAAGATGTCATTTTCATCATTGTTAGATGGGAGGATGAAAAATGAGGCTAGTAATCACAAGGAAGAGGGGATTTAAGGAGTACTGAAATGATCCACATTTAGAAGTCAAACCATTATAATCTCCAATTTTGCACAGGAAGCGAGCTCAATGCATTCTCAGAGCATTTAAGGAATATAAAAGAAGTTGTAAATGTAGAGAAAGAGGAGAGAAATTTGTAGAGAAAGAAAAGAGAGAAATTTGGGGAAATTTTATAGTTAGAGAGAGGAATACATGTAGAAATGTCTACTCCAAGATCGCAAAGAAAAGGCCCAAGAAAAGTAGTTTGTCGCATCTAACTTCACCTTTGTAATCATGAATCCGGGGTGTTGATCTTGATGAAAAGACCCCCTCGATTGTAGTAACTTTTCAATTTCCCATTCCCAAACTATCTTGTATATACAACTCAAGAAAAAAAAACAAATACAAACCGAATCACAAACGATCAGCAAAAATACCAGGCAAAGCCATGACTTCTTATATTACAAGCACCACAACTACCGCAAATTGTGAGTTCAAGTAACACCACCAGAACCAATGAAGGATGGACGGCAGTGGAGGCCTCCTGAGGGATCTAGCTACACCAAAGGAACCCACAAGAGCCCAGCTGTGACAAAACAAACCGCCCATAGAAGTGGTGACGTTGGTCGGCAACTCCGACCTAGGAGGCCTAGCCAACTGGTGCTACGGCGGCTGTTTCTAGTGCTGTCATTGTAGGCGCCATGCTGGTTGGTGCTTCCACTAGGGGCAGCTATGTCATCTAGCATAGTTGCCACTGGAGGTGGCACTTGTTGGTATTGTTGTTATAGGCCACAACACTGGTTGGTGCGGTTGCTGGTTGGTACTGTGGAGAGGGAAGAAAAGAAGGGGAAGAAGGAGATGACGGAGTGCACTATTAACTAGCACTAGGAACACCCTAGCTCTGATATCATGTGAAGAAAGAAAGAGAGATCTGGGAAATTTTTTAGTTAAGAGAAAATGATCTCTCTAGCCTTACTTTATTAAGGATAACCCTGAAGGGTCATTTGGATGCCTATTAAGTTTTAAGTTTTAAACACTTTACACCTGAAAAGAATTTCAAGTGTAAACTGTTTACATGCTATTATGTTTGGCTTTTAAGTGGTAAAGTGTTTACAGGTAAACAGATAATGTGTTGGACTAAACCTGTAAAGTGTTTACAATAAATAAAATAGGTCTTCACACCACATAGAGCTTGGGACAGTAAAACCTGCCAAGATTTGCAATCACATAGAAAGGGCTTGTTTTTTTACGGTGTTAGGAGAGCATCAAAGTATGCACATGCTAGATGGATTGGATGTCCAACACCCATCACAGTAGGCCCACGCATGATTTAGAAGGTTTTAATAGTGGGAGTACTATTCCAAATGATCCCTCTCGTGTGGCCCATCTGATGATCAATCAAGTTGCATTTTCAGGGGCCGTAGGAGAGCATCAATGGACGAATATGATGGACAGATTGGAAGTACTGTATGCATCTTGGTGGGCCCCACACAGCACGAGTGTGTATCAACCATCATGTTCTACTATGTATTATATCTTTTCAGCTGTAAGGACTTTACCTATAATACGAAACATACCTTCTTGCCTGGAAAATAAAGGATGAGTTCACCTGTAAAGTGTTTACAGTTTGTAAACACTTTACAGGCAGACAAATTTTGCCATCCAAACACTTGCCTGTGAAGTGTTTTACCTATAAACTCTTACAAGTAAGGATTTTACAGGCATCCAAACAAGTCATAATACAAAGATATGGTGTCCTATGGGAGTGCTGAAGTATAAGCACAATAAATACATATATAATTGTAACGGAATCATATGCATGAGAAATGGAGTATGTTTATTACACGTCATAAAAACTTAGAAAAAGATGTGAACGATGATAACATAGATAGACTAAAAATTAGTAACATTTAATCAAAGTTCGGGTTTGAAAAATAATTTTAAATAAAGCCAAATACCTCTGCCAACATGTAAGACAAATAAGCCATAAGCATCATGATTGCAACTTCACGGTCCGTGGAGTGCCTGAAAAAAAATTAACAAAACATGTTAGGACCAAAACCTACATACAATGAGGTGAATTAAATCAACAAATGGAATATGTTGTTTAATTACAAAGTATTTACACTTAAAACATTTGTAGAAATATGCAAGTGAATATATGAATTTCACACAATTTTAACTAATTGATCTCTGGACCAACAGGGACCATCCTCTTAATCTAACTTTAATGAGTTTGGTTTGAAAATTCCTTAAAATATCCCTTCAACAATTAAATATATTTGTTGCAATCTATGAATATCAATGTATTACATAATGGTATCAGCCCTGCGTATTGGCTAGCTTGTTGGCTGATACAATATGACCCCCTAATGGCCGGATTTTTGGAAAAGATCTAAAAATTATTGGTAAGATTTCAAAAGATGTGATCCAAAATATATTTTCTTGCTTTTGTTTAGGACATGTATTTGATTGTGTAACTTGACATTCTTTTGTAAGAATAATGTTGGTTGGATAGTGTCAACTTGACCTGCTGAAAGTTGACCTAATAGGCCCTAACTGAACACAAATTGAGCATGATTTGATGGATTAGGGCCCATTACATATAAATACAAGAAATGATGGAAAAACGAGAAAAGTGATGGTTTAGCCCTTCTTCCCATATTTCCCAAATGGTTCACTCCATTTCGATTCATCAAATCCCACTCTAATTTTCGTTTTGATCCTCAAAATATGCTAGATCTAGTTTAAAATAGTCTCTATGCTTCTCTTATGGTTGAAATGAATAAAGAAATGAAAAAATGAGAGAAAATTGAAAATTAAACAATTTTCAAAATGGGTGTTTATGGCTGTATTAGTCTGTACAGAGGTGTCTGTATTGGCCAATACAGGCCCTTTTTTCATAATGGATAATTCATCAGTGTATTGCAAAACAGGGATGACTGCTTTCATTATGTATCAGCCAGTATGGCCGATACGTAACTGTTTTTGAAAACCATGATGAATATGTTATTGTAAGAAAATTTATAAAAATTGGATCAGGCTGACCAGTCGGACTCATTGGGCTGAACCTATGGGATAGACAGTCTAGTTTACCTCCATGGACTGTCTTTGCAGCTTTTAAGCTATAAACCTTGAAATGGGACGGTTTAGATTAAGCAACATGTTTATGCAGTTTGACCTGAACCAATGGTTACACCGATTCCTTTGTAAATATTTGATTTTATCATGATTTGAATTTGGGTCATTGTCTTATCACCTAAAGCGCTAACCAGCAAGCCGCAACCACTTATTGTATATTTGTTGCATTTTTTCAGGAAATATAAATGATAAAAATAAACTTGTATGTGACCTAAGTCCTAAGCACAATTTTATAGTATGGAATGGATAAAAAAATTCATGAAAAATAATATTCATTTATCAGATTGTGTGTGTTTCCCTTTTAGCATAATACATACCAAAGTCAGCTCCATTTTATGAACCAATCCTTAAATGAGTAATGTATCACATTGTTATGAACTTCTGAGCAGTGCGATTCTCAGGGTATCTTTCATCCAAGATGTAGCCAGTAACTGGACAGTCTGATTCAATCATGATGTCCACAGTCCAATCAATGATTCATAGGGGTTGGTACCACAAATGGTTTTCCTAATTGGTCTGGACTGACTCTAACAGTGACCTTACTAGCCATCTGGTTTTTAAAACATAGGACCTAACATAAATATTTCAAAATAAGATTTAAAACCCGACGTGTTCACTTGTACATCACAACTCAACTTCTTCCTCTAACGGGTAGGTTGGGGATTGAACCCATGACTTGTGTTTGCAGCATAGAGCTGCATCCAACTAATCCATGGGTTCAAACTCCAAGTCATCCTAACTCAAGCAAGAAACTAGATATAAACTGGATTGCCTCGTCCTTGGTCAAATAATTACATGTGAATCCTACCCAATCCCATCATTTGAGTCAAATTCCATTATTCTGAATGGAAATATGTTATTACTTGAATTTTTTCCACCTTTCACACCTCTAGTGTTTCATATATTGACATATTTCCCTCTTTTTTCTTTCTTTTTCATAGATCTTCTATAATAACTATTAGATTTTCCTATATGTTCCCAATACTCACCATTTCTT
>PVNU02003771.1:0-63290 GCA_003013855.2 Liriodendron chinense | reverse complement strand
TTTCGGATCGTCGTCATTGCTGCTGCTTCCGGCCATCATCTCCTCAGCCATCGATTGCCTGGCCTTGGCGTCCAGCCTCAGCCTCTCCGCCTCAAAAGCGGACTCGTCGAAGGTATCCTTGCCGCTGCTGCTAGTGGTCAGCCTGCACAAGCTTCTCTTCTTCTTCTTATTCGTCAACGAAATGGTAGAGAAAGAAAAGGCAACAGCCGGTGAGCCACCCTTTGATTCCACGGCTGCTGATAGTATTGAAGAAATACACGCCCACTCCTCCAACGGAGGAGATTTGCATCCATCAACGACGATGGATCGACGGGAAAAAAAACGGTTATGTTACCGCTGCTGTTAAGAACAAGATTCGTTCAGGCGGGACAAAGATGGGAGGTGAGAAGATAGACGTTGTCGCACGCGTCTTATGCAGGCGTGTGAGGAATCGTGGCAAAAATTGGGCCACGATACATTTTTTGTCTTCCTTTACACCCTCACAACACACACCACCATACATGTGTTGACGAGGGAGATTGTACGTGTAATCCACTTGACGAGTGGACCACCATCATCAAGTTCAAGGTGCGCCCTCAATTAAGGAACGTTTGGATGGTGGTAAGTTTTTTAACGGTAACTTACAAGTGAAAGTTACTTATATTATTCTTGTTTAGATGTCAGCTGAAAGTTATTTACAGGTAATGTTTTCGCTGGATTTTGGACACCGGGTAAGATTTGTTGATCTCCACTACTAAGGAGCGTTTGGCATCTCTACTCAATAAGGGCTTTTTGAATAAGAGTCACTTCAATAAATAAAAAATTGTTCTAACTCTTGTTTTAAATAAGTCCATTTGGTAAAATCTCCAAGAAGAACTCTTATTTAAAATGAGTATTTGGTAAAACTTTTAAATAAGAGCTTTCTTAAGGGTAGTTGATGTCATTTTTAAAGATTACAACAACTTAAATATCAATTGACCATCATGTGGGCCCACCTTCAATGACCATCATCCATCATGTGGATCCCACCTTTGACGTTGAATACCATTTAAATAGAACCTACTTGATGTGCATGTTCTGTCATGTTGGCCACACTTTGATGTGGGCTATCTATCATGTGGGGCCTACCTTTGATGTGAACCTTTCATTATGTGGGCCCACCTTGATGTGGGGCCCCACTTCATATGAGTCATTCATTATGAGGGGCCCATCTTTGATGTCCACCATCAATCATGTGGGTCCTACCTTTGTTGTGGACGACTATCATGTGGGGCCCACATCAAGTATGTAGTCCATCATATGGGACCCATTTGATGTCCACCATCCATCAAGTAGGTCCCACCTTGGCTATGGAATGTCCATCATGTGGGGTCCAACCTTCAATATGGGTCATTCATCATGTAGGCCCACCTTTAATGTCAACCTTCCATCATGTGGTCCCACATTCAATATCCACCATCCGTCACTTGGATGCTACCGTTGATGTGGACCATCCATCATGTGGGTCCCACCTTTGTTGTGGACCATCTATCATGTGGGGCCCACTTGATGTGGATAGTCTATCATGTGGGACCCACCTTTGATGTCCACCATCCATCATGTAGGTCCCACCCTTTTTATAGACCATCCATCATATGGGGCCCAACCTTCAATATGGGTCATTCATCATGTTGCCCCACATTTAATGTCAATCTTCCATCATATGGTCCTACATTCAATGTCCACCATCCATTATATGGGTCCCACCTTTGCTATGAACCGTCCTTCATGTGGGGCCCACTTGATGTGAATAGTCCATCCATCATGCAGGGCCACATTTTAATGTGGGTCATCCGTCATGTGGGACCCACCTTTGGTGTACACTATCAATCATGTGGGGCCCAACCTTCAATATGGGTTGTTCATCATGTGGGCCTACCTTTGATGTCAACATTCCATCATGTGATCTCGCCTTCAATGTCCCTCATCCATCATGTAGGTCCCACCTTTGATTGTGGGCATCCATCATGTGGGGCCCACCTTTGATGTGACCATGCTTTATGTGGGCCCACCTTGATGTGAAAACCCACCTTCAATATGGGTTGTTCATCATGTGGGTCCACCTTAGAGATATTCTAAAGAAGAAAAGAGAGCAAAATGGGAATTACTTAAAAAGCTTAAGGACAAACTTGTCCAAAATGAATTAAAAATGTCTACCCACTTAAGCTAAATAAGCTCTTAAAGAAAAAGTGACCTCCATATCACTTATTATTTAAGAGTTTTTTGCTAGTTTCTAAAAAATAAGCTATAAAATGAAAGCTTTACTAAACGGTCTATTTTCATAATAAGAGCTTTTTTTTTAGAATAAGTAAATAAGCTCTTATTAATAGATTTACCAAACGCCCCCTAAGTGAATTGTTGCCCTCTAATGCTTAGGATGAACGAGATGGATTTAGACAGGAAGTCCGTTGGATCCTACTAGTCATAAGGAAGAAAGCTAAGAGAGTGGTCAGGTCCAACCATTAGCCCTCTGATGCTTTAGTCAGGGCAAAGATTTTGAGTAGGAGACACAGATTGTTTGGAGGAGATTGTGCGTACATCATTCTATAGGAGGGCCCCTATTTATAAGGTAATCGGAGAGGCTGTGGAGAATTATGATATGTGTGTTATGCTCGTAATGGTCGGCGTGAGTCCCAGTGACGTTGATCACATCCATAATCGTTGGAAACGTGTCTAGTTTATTGGGCTCATCCCTAGACTGTCGAGTACCTGTATGGCGGTCGTGGTCTAGATTGGCCTCAAGGTAGAGCTCATTTGGCCAACCTCCCTGATCTAGAAAATATTTTATATTAAAGTCTTTGGTCATAGTTGAGATGAAGGCCTGGTAATTCTACAACCGAAGACCAAGCTTATAGCTCGAAGACCGTATTCAGTAGAACAATTGAACTTTGGTTATTTAATGTATCCAAAATAACATTCGCATAACAACCGAACTAACGTAGTTGTAGTCCTCGTTCTCAGCTACTTGGTATCCGATGTCATTGTCTCCCTGACCAAGGGAACCTTTATGACCCGAGGACTTATGCTTGGACTCGTGGGCCTATAGGCTTCCACATGATATTTGGCTAGCTCGAATTTACCCACAACAAGTAAGTTAGTTTTTGTGTTTGTGGAACATGTAATTATTTATAAGTAAGAAGATATATATTCACGCGAACTAGAGTTTGAAGTCAGGAATCATTCCAAAATGTTATAATCACAGAACCAAACTTAACACCAAATATACTATTTTGTTAAGTTCATCTAAATAAATATTTAGGTCGATTATTAGATTAAATCAATCATCAAATGGGTCATACAAATGGACATATAAATTCAAAATACCTACAATATAAAGCAATAACTCAGTTTAAGCATGGAAAAAAACTGAAAACTTTAAAAGTAAATCCAACATTAAAAGTACAATAATATTATTTTAACTATAAAAAATATGTTAGTAAATTTTTTTTTATTTAGGAATCATCTTCTCAAATCATTCATTTCTTTAACTAAGGCTTTACATGATTAAGGAATGTAGAAGTAAAATATAGGCATTCCGCAAGGAATGCGTAAGCCTTATATAACATGTTGGAATCAATGGTTGTCATATTCTCCAACTTATCCTACAGTCTCCTCGCCATTTTAGTTTTGAAGGAAACATGTCCATTGTTTTCCGAATACTTTCAAATTTTCTATGGTAATCGATGCAAGAAAGGCCTTTTTATTCTTTGATGCCCTAGAAGTAGAGGTTCCCACATTCTATTGCCTACTTCCTCCACTATATTAAGGTTGAAGTTGCATCCCATCGAAATATGTATCATCCACTAGTCCAAACGATGTAAATGATTCAGAGCGATATGAGGATAGTAGGATGTCATCCATGGAATGAAATGGTGGGATAGCTTCTTTTCAAGATTAATTGCAGTTCATGCCGCATTCCCCGTAACAAAATCGTCCCCATATAATATATTAAACTCTTTTGGCAGTAGAAATAACTTATTTCTTATTTGAACACTTCAAGTTTTGCCTATAAAATAAAAGGAGTTCAGAAAAATTATACTCTTCATAAATATTTTTAATGTATTAATTATCAATTCACCTTAATGAATTTATCCCAAACATCTGGCTTGGATCACAAATTTTCTTTCTTCATCTCAATCGAAGCTACTTTTGCTTAATGTAAGTTATGTCAAGTTATATTTATTTTTAGCGTTCATAATCGATTCATGCAGTTAGCAACATCAACCTATAAAAAAAAATATTTCCACCACCATTTTTGTTTTTTTATTCATATTAAATTCTCTAAAAGTATTTTAAGACTTATTTTTCAATGATGCTTCCTCGACTAGTACGTTTGTCATACATTCATCTACTTGCTTTCGCATGTTGCGACATATCTTAAGATATTACACATTTAAACATTGCACTTTTGTAAACTAAATGAGATATATTAGAAGTAAGTGCACATAGATCCAAAAATATTATATGAAATCGAGCATAATAAAGTAGTGCATTCATATGCTGAGGATTAATCTTTTTGTCAGCATTTACATTCTATTCCAACTTGTAGTATTCCCACATAACTAATGGAAGTTCAAGTCAAAATTTTCTTATTGTTCTTATCTCCTAATAGTCATGAATTCATTTCGTAAGTTGTCTTCCTCCGTCTCTATCTTACTACTCTCAACTGTCCCCCTTATTACCTTCATCTTCACACACCTCACCTCCATCTTCCTGTCACTGGTATCATTGTTATCCTCGAAATTAGGCTCTTAAATGTGTTTCTCATTTATAATATGATTATGTGGGATACATCATGTAATGATTATATTAATTTATGCATTTAAAGGATAACTCGGAGCTTTCTTCAATATAAAAAATCATGCCTTCAATACTCCAAATATGCGTTCTATGGCATTTCATAACGATGAATGATGAAGATTAAACAACTCCTTCATTCTAGGTTGACAACCTTATTTAAATTCTTTTAAGTGATATTGAACTCTACGAAATATGCAAAAAAAACTGAGTATGTTCGCAAAACCAACATCCACTAATTTAGTATTTACTTATAAAAAAATGTTAAAAATCACTTAAATTGAATTTTCTTATTAACTAATTAATACGTATCTATACGTTGACTTGAATTAATATATCTCGAGATAATCAATTTGCGTGGTCGCTTGAGAGCATCTGCTAATATCCGTGAATCCGACGTTGATCCCTCCCATCCCACTAGTACGTATAAGAATGTTAAATCAAAAGAGCAAGTTGCCAACATATTTTGGACAATAAATCACTTTTGATTACGCCACTTGGCTTACTCCTTAAGCTAATCATCGCTAAAATTTATGAGTCATCTATAGTGTTAAATGAGATGAGTCATAACGGCCCATGTATCGTCATGGTAGAACCGTCTGGTCCTCTATGGTGTGTATTTAGTTATTTCCATGTATAGTATATTCAGGATATTTTCTTCTATGTATAGCATGATTATATCCCTTCTATGTATAGCATGATTTTTATAATTGTATACCTCTATATATTTCTCATTTTAAGCTAAATCAATACAATATAGAAAAAAATATTCTTTAATTCTTATCCGGTTATCATGGTATCAGAGCAAGTATGATCGAAAGGCCATCTTCCATCCATGTTCGGTCTTCTTCTTCCAGGCATATCTGTCATTCATCGACAGCCATTCATCCACAGATCCACTATTGTCTGCAGTTCGCACGCCACACAGTCCGTAGTCCGGTGCAAAACAGATCTGGCAACCCCAGACTCGAAAGCGCAGATCCGACAGTCTCAAACTTGGCAACCCTTCTCGTTCAACCGCACTTCAGCCATCATCTTCTTTACACCTGACAACCATTGTCATGCAACTAATTCCATCCGCATGTCACTACCACTGGAATCGTCATTCCTTGCATTGACAACAAACCCAAATAAAGAAATCCTTCCCCACTAGCAACACCACCATCCCCTGCCCTCCCCACCCTTGAAGCATCGAAATTCCTGACCCATCCAACTCCCTGACGCAGCCAACCCCATCCAAATCCCTGTGCACCAACCCCTTAATGCATTCATCCCCATCTAAATCCCTTACCCCTTCCAAATTTGACCCCATCTCTGTCTCCATCCTAAACCTTATTGCCCCCATCCAAATCTGACCCTAACCCCATCCATATCTAACCCCATCCAAATCCAACCCTATCTAAATTATTGTTGTCCTTCCAGATACGTACACTCTCAGATTCAGTGACCCCTACTCCGCATCTCTTCACCACTGCCTTTACTAATCAAGTATGGACAAGGAATCCTTTAGGGCAGATGCCCATAGTGTGGCTTCAATGGTACCAACTACAACTTGTGGTCCATCCATTTTCAAAACTTTCTTAAAGATCGAAGATGTTTTGTCTTGCTTAGGTTAAGCCATAGCTTAACTTGACAGTGTCGTCGTACAACCTTGATTACTTGTTAAATGAACATGAATTTTGTTATGTGTATGGATGATTCTTACAATTAACAAAATGGCTCACACTCAACTAAATCACTAATGTCGAAACATTTCTTCAATTCTCTCCCTTCTCTTGCTTAACCGCCAAGAGACTGCACTTGAAACTGTCTCCTCCTCCTTGCCCCACTATCTCATTGTCTGCAGATCTAATGGTTTCATAGTCTATCAGATCCTTGAAGCCATGTTTAGAAACTATGGATTCCCTGCCAAATCTTGAAAAAAGGAAAATGGTTTTCCTTTAATGTAACAAATTCTTCTTTTTTAAATAGCGAAGAAAGAAGTTTGTTTGAATACATCTAGACGTATTGCAATATGATACGTGGTTACTTTAACAATTGAAATTGAGTTCTTTCCAGTGACTCAAACCAATGTTGTTAACCTAGCCCAATTGCAATAAGCTTTGAGGAATAATAAATACAGGAAGAACTTATCCAAGCTGCATTTCACATGTAGGCTTACATGCCGTATGCTACGGGTCACATACAGCACCGACATGTAGCTTGCATCATTCCTCCCATGTCATTAAAAATAATCATCACCATAGATTGATTTAGTTAAATGTGAGCTATTAAAAGTATTATTTCAGTTGCCCTTATCAATAGAAGTAAATTCCGTCCAGACCTCTGGATGATAATCCGTCTAGGAAGGGCTCTGCGAGGGTCCACTATGATGTCTAAGTTTTATCCACACGTCCTCCATCCATTTTGCGAAATCATTTTAGCATATGAACAAAAAAAATGAGGCAGATCCAAAGCTCAAGTGGACCATACAGCGGGATTGAATGCCCACTTATATTTGTGTTTTCCTTCATTTGGGTCTATATGACCTTATGAACAGGTTGTATGGCAAATAAACATCACGATGGACCCTAGGGAGATTTCGACAGTGGGTGTCATTATCATTGCTGCTTCCTATGGTGCAGTCCACATTTGTTAAACTTGGTCATCCCATTTTGACCCTCCCATTTTGCTTGTTAAAGTTGGATGACTTAGCATTTATTTTCATTCATCCATTTCATAGTCGAAAATAAAATGATCAGCATCATATAGTCAATATTAATTTGGAGTTTGCTCCACGCATTGTGGGTCCTATTTTTTGAAAGGTCAAGATTCACAAACATTTTGTTGACTGGTTTGGTGAATGAGTCCTTGTTTACCCGGCTTGATATCGTCTCTCTGCATTTACAAAGTTGCTTTAACATACACGCGCACATGTAGCTCATTCTAAATTGTCGCAGGCCTTATTTAAAGGTGGGCCATATTCAAAATCTTGAATGGATGATTCTCACTATCCAATCGATGTCATCAAATGGATGATCAATGATGCAACTCAACAAGTACATAGATATTTTTCAATTGATCTAATTTGGTATTTGTGCTCCCCCATATTGTTTGGTTTGAAGTTATTGTATATCATATGTACCACCAAAGTGTACTGGTCATTGAAAAGCAAACATCTCATCACTAATGTGTATTGAATTGCTAATTTGAATTAGCCATTAGTGAACTAATCGAGAATTGTCCATACCCAAAAAACATTACTACATTAGATCAAATCAAGCAATATACATCGTCTTGCTATTATAGGTATTTCTTGTAAGAATAGCTTTATTGCAAATGAAAACTAAAGAAAGATAAAAATTATTTATATTAGATAAATAAATGAAAACTATGAAACAAATGAAAGCTATGGAGCTTATTATAAACAATAAAAGAATAGAAATTGTATACATCAAATGTTATGAAAATTATTGCATACAAGTATAAATATTGCACCCGTCTTGATTATGTTGTAAGTGTCATCAATATTTTGTGGCACATTATAGTGTCATTAGATTCTAAGAAAGGGTATTTCAATAGCTGAAATCTGTTTGAATTTGTTGCCTTAGAAAAACCATATGAAATAGTGCAACTCTATAGAAGGTTAGGAGCTATAGGCAATAGCAGTTTTTGTACACCTATGTCGAAAATAATCTGCATAAAAATTAAATAGAACAACGTGAGTAAGTCTTCATAATTACTATGGCATTTTATTGTTCATATTGAAATACTCTCTCATACATCGCCCACATGAGCAAGCTATAAACAAGTCATGTTAAAGATATTGAATCCTCTTTGTGGCATTCGAGCAAGATCTGTGTTGTTCATTAAGTGGGAATGCCATATACAACCCTTTGGCTAAAAAATTGGATCGGTCCATTTGTAAAGTGGTCAACATGTATCTAATAGAAATGATGGTTAAACTAACTTGATCAGATATCCACATTCAACGTATACATGTGGCCCACCTAGTATGGAACAGAGTGATATTGGGACAGGAAATTTACAGACTTTCAATGCTCACATTTGTGTCAATATCCTCAATATTTTACTCACATACACACAAATGGATGGGTAAAACTATGTTAGCTCTGATGCCTCTAATCAATGGGTTAAATGAAAACAAGTAGAAAAAGAGACTATATATTATTATTAAAATTATGTCCACATGTTAAAAGCATAATCATTGAATATCAATACATAATATCTAGTTGTGTATTTATATCTACTGAAAATATTACCTTTTGTAAATTAATATAACGCCCTGTGTCATCCGGGCTTGTCATCCGGGTCCTTGATGTGTGGGATCAGTCGGGTTTATCGGTTGGGTCAGTAGCTTTAGTCTTCGGATGGATGGGCGCCCAGAGTCCTGACTATATGTGGGGTTTAGCCTTAAATGGTACCGAAACCTTTTAGGGTAAAACTCGAGAACAAAACTGTGCGGCCTTTGACCAGAGCGAACAATATCGGCACTGTTGGGGCTGGGCTATTACAGTTCATAAGAAGACGGCACATTCCTCGTCGACGACACATAATACGTGTACCTAATAGAGGCACTTCTGCTACATTGTCACCACGGACCCTAGAATAGAAATGCGCCAAAAGCAAAATCACGTTTTGTTATACAACACATATAAAAGTGAAAAGGAAAAGGTAAAAAGTTCTAGCAAGTAATGGTTACCAAGTTTTACCTGAATGTTGCCATGGATATTGATTTCTTTCCTCTGTTTAAGATCATGGTATAGAAACCTCGATAATTTTGATAAAGTAGCTTTAATCTACAAAAAAAAGAGGCTAAGTTTATTATGGATAGAAGTGACAACAAGCAACATGGAAAAATCCATGAGTTTTTAATCTTTAAAATAATCATTTAATTCAAGTAGTAAAATGTAAATGTTTCAAATCTTGAATTTAAAAAAAATGTACAAACTTAACATTGTCAGGAGACTCATTGAGGTAAATATGCTAAGGATTAAAACTAAGGTATATGCTCTGTTGAGAGTGCCTTCATCACAATGACAGTTTAGATCACCAAATAACTAGCCCCATGTGCAAGCGAGTACTAAGACCAAGTGATTCCGTAACCCCAAAGACGCATAGTGGTATATGATACGATATGAGATAAATATTTTACAATATAATAGGACTATTGAAAATAGGAACGTGGGTCTTACCCTTTACAAAAAACAACATCTTTGACAAGGTCGGTCTTGGTAATTGGTTGGACAATGCGATTAAAACATTCGCACAGTACAACACGTACATTCACAAGCTTGTGCGTGGTCATTGCTTCAATATAGGAACATATATTAAGATTATGACCATCTTTTTCATTGACTTTAAAATAGTCCACGATAGATCCTCTATGCCTGTTGGATTCGATTCTGCAAGAAGCTTTTAGAGATGAAAGAATATATGTATCATAATAAGTTTATTAGTAGAAATTAACATTATCATAACTAGAAAAAATAGCACAAGAATGAGTATTATTATGCTAAGAATTAACTACTCTTAAGGAAATTTACAGAGGAAAAGAACTTCAAAGAGAGATGATAATCTTTCTTAAATAAGTAACTATATAAATATAGAGATAAAGTTTCATGGATTGTAAAATATATTTTAATCACAAATATGTTAATTTAAACACATGATCTAACTTGAAAATTCAATGATTTTAGTTTTCTTTTTATATAAAGAGATGAGAATGAGCCAACGTGTCACACAAGTATACGAGATAAGCCACCCATTAGGCAGGCCCAATGTTCAGATGCCTTGACATGCACGGCACACATTTTAGACTTTAGATACCTTGACATGCACCACATATACAATGAATGTGAATCGTATGTCAGTTTTTAACTGCCCATTTCTTTTGCAAATGTTTGCACACCCTCACAAGTGGATGATTAACCTGATTTTGAGCCATGGTATGTACATAGTGGGGCCAACTTAATGAGTAGCTTAATCTTCACATGTGTACCACATTAGCATGCGTGAGCTTCCACTTGCATGGTGAGGAATTTATGTAAGCTGTGTTAACAGATTCTCTAGTATATAGTTGACATCCCAAAATCCACCAAAAAAAGTGCATATCAAGTTATCAAAAAATCAACAACTATGTGTAGACCCCCACCTTCGGCTACAATGTTGATAGAGAAAAGCTGGATGAATGGAGGACCATACCCCCAAATCCCAAGTCCCAAACTCAGCCAAACTCACCCTTGTAAGCCCCATTCCATAGCTCAGTTCAAGCCTGAACCCAGTCAACCTAGTCCTAAACACCACCCAGAAAAACCCCCCATAAAAAAGACCAGTCAAAAAATCCCAAAAAAGTCAAACTCACTGAGTCAACTCGCTGAGTTAACCCGCTGAGTCAACCCGTCGAGTCACCTGTCGAGTCAAAACACCGAGTCAACCCGTCGAGTCAACCCGTCGAGTCAAACCACCGAGTCGACCCGCTGAGTCAACTCACTGAGTCGACCAGCGAGTCCAACAGCAGCCCCGAGGGAGCGGCCGTACTCGCTGGGAAACCGAGGAGCGGCCGTACGAGCGGCCCCATGGCAGGCCGCCCGGACAAAATTACGAGAGCTGCCACTCTCCGCTGCTATAAATACCCCCCTCCCCTTCTCATTCAAATCCATTCAAATCCATTCAAATCCATTCGAATCCCTTCGAGCCAGAGAGAGCCCGACCGTCTGAGTCACCCTTTTCCACCCTTAGCCCATCTTTCCACCAAGGAGGAAGCCCGAGTGAGGAGAGTCTAGCCCTGGTCCAGCCCAGCCTGACCACTGGTCCAAGCCTCTCAAGCCATCCTAAGTCTTAATCCAGCCACTCGAAGCAAACCCTTGCGACACCTCCGTCCATCCAGCTACTCTTTTTCCAGCATCATCTCATTTGCATCTAGCATAAGTTGCAACATTTACTTTTCTTCCAATCCCCCTGCTTCACTACTAGCACCTTGATCCGTCAAGTACACATGCATATGTCTTTATATTAAGCACCTGTCAGTTCGAGCGTATGCTCTGGGCTTGCCCGTTGTTGGAACCTGCTCATCAGAAACTCTTACTGTTCAGACCTGCATTCATGCTTCACCATAAAACACCTTGATCATTCAAGCACACTGCATACGTCTTACATTAAGCACCTGTCAGTTCGAGCGTACGCTCTGGGCTTGCCCGTTGTTGGAACCTGCCCATCAGAAACTCTTACTGTTCAGACCCGCATTCATGCATCATGTCATTCATGAGAAAATACAAGGATTAAATTAGACTTTCAAGTATTCGATCGATTCTGTGAAGTAGAGACCGTACTTCGGTACGGGCAGTGTGTGGGGTACTTAACCTCTTCCCACCCTGTAACCGTGATCCCTTACCTTGAATCTCTGACCGCAGATCAACAGGAGTCATTTTAGAGGAAAGGATCTTCAGATCCCCTTCTCTAACGTTTCTACGGGGTCTAGCCGACTGTAGATTCGAAGTAATTGGCTAGTGGCGACTCTGGTCTTATATAAACTCATTTAAACATATCCAGCTTAACACGACAACCAAACAAAGCCCTCGAGAACGAGGCAAGCCAGTGGCACAAACGGCGATTTCGCACTCACGCATCCTCATCTCCTTCTTTTCCGAAAGGAAAGGGGAAGGGAGAAGAACGTCGTGTGGGAGCGCGGAAAAATCGGCAAGGGTCCACAGAATGGCGACTCCACTGGGGATTAGCTAGTCCCACTAGTCGTGATCCGACTTGAAAAATAGAATCATTCCTGTACTTGAAAGTCATTAGTCCTCATACAATCTCATCTGCATAGCATTCTACCCAAAAATCCAAAACCAAAAAAAAAAAAATATAGAAAATCCCAAAACCAACCAAAACAAAAAATAGAAAATCCCAAAACCCGAAAAGGGTATAATCCTCACCATTGCGCCTCCTCGGGCTCAACGTACGCGGAGACAACTTCCCTTCCGCAGCATAATCCGCACTCGGGCTCAGCAAGCCATGTACGACCACGAAGAAGAAACTCATCACTTCCCTGCTCTCGAAATGACCGAAGCGCAACCTCCAGCGCAACAGCCCGTTGACAATACGCCAATCATACAAGAATTGGCACAAGGAATGAGAGCAATGCAAGAAATGCTCTTGCAATTCATGCAAGCACAAACCACCGCAGCAGCCAACAATCAAGTTGGCCCAGTTCACCAGTCTCAGCAACCATGCCGGGTCCTCCCGGCCTCCAGTTCAAATCAAGCACAACCATCGGAGTCTGCCCAAGACTACCGACAACAGCCATCTCAGCCCTTCGCTATGGGGCATCCTTCTCAATATCTCCCTGCGACGACAAGGCCATCTCAGAGCACTTCCGTTGCAGGAACATCTAGTCAACTTCCAGTCAATCTTGCAAACAACAATCTCAATAGATCTCAGCATGTCCCCGCCGATGGGACACCTTTTCAATTCCAGCACATCCCCGCCGATGGATTTCAATTCAATTTCCAGCAACAGGGACAGCACTGGCGAATGCCCACAATGGGGGTCAGTGTCAAGCCCACATCAATCAGCGGACAGTGGCGAATACCCAACAAGGGGGTCACTTCCCAGCATCTCAGCCTCCTGCAAACAGGAGCATTTTTCAATTCCAGCACATCCCCGCCGATGGGATTCCAGTTAATTTCCAGCAATCTTCAATTCAGCAAAATCCAGTTAATTTCCAGCAATCTTCAATTCAGCAAAATCCAGTCAATCTCCAGCAAGTTCCAGTTCAACCTTCAGTACAGTCTCCAGTTCAGTTACCATCATTTCAAGCTCAAGTTCATCAGAATCCAGTTCAATCATCAAATCAATTTCAGCAACCCACGGTTGCTTTTCAGCAAGCCCATAGGGTCGAAGACATCGACCACTATGCCGAAGAAGAACGTGCCTTACTCCAGGAGGCACCAGTCGCTCGAACAGATCACTCAGGACTGGACGAGTTGCGGGAGCAGTTCCAGATCTTGCAAAATTAGCTTCAGCGACAACAAGGAATCGACTTACCTTCGACCAAGTTCAGAGACTTGTGTCCTTTCCCAGATGCTCAAGTACCTCAAAACTTTGAGGTTCCGAAATTCAAGAGATACGATGGCAGCGGTTGTCCCATAGCACATCTCAAGGCTTTCTGCGGGGAGTTGAGTGCAATCGCAGGAAATGAAGGGGCCCTTATTCGTTTGTTCCAAAAATCTCTGAAAGGCGATGCCCTAGATTGGTACACTTCATTGGACTACCACCGCATCAGAACATGGGAACAGCTTTCCCAGGCTTTCGTCGACAGATTCGCATACAATCTCAACATGGCACCCAGAAGAGCCGACCTCGCAGCACTCAGGCAAAGAAGTGATGAAACACTATCAGCTTATGTGGGACGTTGGCGAGCTATGGCAGCCAGAATGCGGACACCCATCGACGATGAAGAACAAATCTCCATGATTGTTCATTCAACATATCCAGGCATATCCGGGTATCTCATCTCGCATCCATACGCGAACTTCTCGCAGTTAATCCGTGCTGGAGAGCAAGTCGAAGCAGGAATCCGTGCCGGGACGATTTCCCCATGGCCTCATCAAGCCACTCCAGTCAAGAGGAACAGAGTGGAAGGAAGACCTATCGGGCACGGGAATGGAATTCGCAGTGGTTCTCCTCCCCGCCCAACAGAGGTAAACAACATCAACACCACTGCTCAAGGAAATCAACGTGCTCCCCCACAGGGACGTCAACAGTATCAGCAGAATCTAGTTCAGCATCAGCCTCAGCGGTATCAGCCACAACCGAATCCTCAGCCACAACCACCTCGACAACAGCAACAGTTCAGGGGAAATGGCCAATACTCATACCAGAACAGGCAGAATTACAGGGAGTTCAGGAAGTTCACTCCACTCAGTCAACCACTTAGTCAAATCATGACTACGCTGGTACAAAAGCAGTTACTCACTCTGATGACACCTAGGCCTCCGCCTCATCCTCTGCCTCCAAACTACCGAGAAAATGAGTATTGTGCCTACCACCAAGGACGTGGCCACGCCACTGATCGATGCTATACTTTGAAAAATGTTATACAAGACCTAATTGATGACCGCAAGATCGTCATCTCGGTCCCTGGAACTTCTCCAGCAGCTTCCACCAACATCCTTCAGAATCCTCTGCCTCAACATCCGACGGACCCCAGTTCATCTCGTGGCCCTGCAGTCAATAGTATAGAAGAAGGGGATCATCTCGATCGCTTCTTCTCCCCCATCCAATCCATTCACGCCTACACTTATGAGCCAACAAATCCTCCTCCAATCTTGCAAGGGGCAAGTCCCTTTCTTCCTTCAATCTCCGAGCCAGTAGTGCTTGAAGGAGCACCTCCATATGATATACCAGTTGTTCAAGGGGCACCTTACAACCATTCAAGCTGGGAACCAGTCGTCCTGGAAGGAGCACAATCATACATTGAGCCCACATACGAACCTGTCATCTTGCAAGGGGCAATTCCAGAACAATCCAATCCGCAATGGAAGGATTACACTCATCAGCAGCAAGAGCCCGTTGTCTTGGAAGGAGCTCTTCCAGTCAAGCCTGTCATATTGCAAGGGGCAAGTCCCGGAGGCGTATCAATCACGCTACAGCAGCTCGGACGAACAGAGAAACCTCCTGCCATATCAAGAGGACCAGTATTCATTCCATGGGAGCCTCCCGCCCCAGGAACAGTCAAGCCAGGACCACGACCATATGTGGTCTATGAAGACAAGCCTCGATACTACCCCTTCAGCACAGGCAACAATGTAGTCCTCAAGGCAAAAGCTCCATACGAGGAAGATCTGGTACCCACACAAGCACCGTTGCAAGAGCCGGTGGTCCTAGAAGGCAAGGGTGAGGAAAATTATAAAGAGGTCCCATGGCACTATCCAGAATGCGCAGAAGTGGGGAACATGAATCCCAACGGGCGTTGCATCCGAAGAGATAATCAAAACAGAGGAGATCCCAAAGGCGTCCTCTCAGGCCTCGGCAGCAAAAATGAAGCCGCATACGATGTGGCGACTCAGCTCAAGTCAATC
Source organism: Liriodendron chinense (assembly GCA_003013855.2). Taxonomy (NCBI): domain Eukaryota; kingdom Viridiplantae; phylum Streptophyta; class Magnoliopsida; order Magnoliales; family Magnoliaceae; genus Liriodendron; species Liriodendron chinense. The sequence goes on along the minus strand of PVNU02003771.1, from coordinate 47,394 downwards.
CCTGCACAAATCTCAGTATGGGAGCTACTCTGCACATCTCGCATACACCGAGAAATGTTTGCAAAGACCTTGAACGATGCTCACGTCTCCTCTGATACGGCACCAGAAATGATAGCTTTGATGATTGGACAACTCCTGGCTCCACGCGCCATCACCTTCACTGATAATGAGTTGCCACCAGAAGGACGAGATCATGGGCGATCCCTCAACATAGCCTTACGATACAAAGACCTCTGTGTTCCACTGGTCCTTATCGATAATGGCTCAAGCTTAAATGTCTGCCCACTCAAGACCGCGGAACGTCTGGGAATCAGTCCTTCTTCAGTCCGACCCAGCACCATATGCGTCAGAGCATTCGACAACACCCGCCGATCAGTGGAAGGGGAGGTCGACATAGAGGTACAGATAGGTCCGGAAGTCTCCACCATCACATTCCAAGTCCTGGATATATCAGCCTCTTTCAACATGTTGCTCGGACGACCGTGGCTGCACAAGATTGGAGCTGTACCATCAACCTTACATCAACGGGTGAAGTACATCTATGGAAATCAAGTGATCTCTATCCACGCAGAGAAGGAGCTCATCATTCCTTCTAATGCTGCTGCCACTGAACCAGACATCCCGGTCATCGATATCCAACACTCTGAAGAAGACATCCCATTTCACAGTTTCGAATTCGAGACTGTAAACTCTATCGCTAATCCAGAACCGATAAGGGTGGACCGTGTCTTTTCACCGGCAGAGCGTCTGAGCCTCAAATACCGAATGAAGAACCACTTCAAATCCAGAAAGGTACCACTAAAATATAACCAGCGCAAATGGGGACTCGGACACAAGGCAACCTTCATGGACAAGAGAAGGAAGAAATTTCGGTGCTCACCCATCCAATTCGTCAAGCCGGGAGAACCTTGCAAAGATCCAGGAGGGAATCAACCGGCTGCACTACACAAAGGCCTCCCGATGAGCCTAGTTTGGGCCACGTGGCCCCCCATTCGATGGGATCAGATTCTCGAACCATTTAAGCCTCCAGAAGAAGAAGGAAATGATGAAGACGAAGAAGGAAGTCAAATACAGCAGCTTCAAGACCAGGTTACTCTGACACCTGCTCCCAACCAGGGGCACAACTTGCCCACTTCTCTCAACCAGGGGCACAACCTGCCCACATCAATCAGCAAGAGGCACAACTTGCCCATCTCAGCACCAATTAGCAAGGGGCACGACTTGCCCATCTCTGCAAAGTCAACATCATCAATCATCAGCCAGGGGCATCTCTTGCCCATCTCAACATCAATCAGCAAGGGGCACAACTCGCCCATCTCCGCAAAGTCAACATCATCAATCATCAGCCAAGGGCAGAAGCAGCCCATCCATTGGACCAAGAAAGGGAAGTGGCCAGCCCTAGATTGGTCTGATGTCCAGATTCCAAACATGTGTCTAGCTGTGGAACCAGACGAACTGCAATGCGAAGTAAGTGATCCGGGAGGGACTGAGTGCGACTCAAATCTCGAACCCGACCAGCGAGAAGTCATGGTCATTGGGCCAGACCATGATTCTTCGCCCAAAGCATCAACCCCCACCTCTCCAGGGGAGGAAGTGTGGGGTCCTGAATGGTCATCTGTTCCCCTAACTTTTGAATCAGCCAAAGAGCCATCTGAGGGCTCTGGCTTCCAAAAAAAAATGCCTGTTTAAGCAGCGACCGGAACTTTGGAACAAGTTGGGATCAATCATGGTCTGCAATGCCCGCTTGTTCAAAGTCCCATGAATTTCGAAAATCCAAAAAAATTAAAAACTTTCAAAAACCAAAAACATCTATCATTTCAATTTCAGAAAAATCTCAAAAACCAAAAAATATTTCTTTTCCTGCATTCAATAGTGTGCCAAGTTCGTCTAAAGAGTCGCATGAGTTTGAAGTCGAATCATATGATTTCGACATCGAATTAGACTTCGAGCTCATGGGTCTGGATGAAGCTCGGGATGAGGAAGATGATGATCCTGCTCCCGAACTTGAGGATCTCCTCAAAAAGTTCGAATCTAAAGCCAATGTTGTAGCCGATGATTTCGAGATAGTAAACTTGGGGACACCTGAGATCCCTAGGGAAGTACGCATTGGAAAATCGTTGCCACCTGAGATGAAACAGAAAATGATAGAGTTCCTAGCTCCAAGATTGTCCAACTTCGCGTTCTCATATGAAGACATGCCAGGGCTCGATAAAGAGCTCGTTGTACACCATCTGCCAACCAAGGCAGATATGAAGCCAGTGAAGCAAAAACTTCGAAGAATGAAGCCAGAATGGGCTCTGAAAGTTCGAGATGAAGTCATCAAGCAGTACAACGCAGGATTCTTGGTAGTTTCCAACTACCCTGAATGGCTCGCCAACATCGTGCCAGTACCAAAGAAGGACGGCAAGGTTCGAATGTGCATCGACTTCCGAGATCTCAACAAAGCCAGTCCAAAAGATGACTTCCCTTTGCCACATATCGACACTCTGGTCGACAACACTGCTGGATACAAGATCTTCTCATTCATGGACGGGTTCTCAGGTTACAATCAGATCAAGATGGCCGTCGAAGATCGTGAGAAGACATCGTTCATCACTCCCTGGGGAACCTTCTGTTACAGGGTAATGCCGTTCGGTCTGAAGAACGCAGGAGCAACATATCAGCGAGCAATGACAGCATTATTCCACGACATGATAAACAAGGAGCTCGAAGTATATGTGGACGACATGATCGTCAAATCTCGCACAATTGAAGGACACTTTGAAGATCTGAAGAAGTTATTCAACATATTAGAAAAGTACAAGCTCCGCCTCAACCCTCAGAAATGTGTCTTCGGTGCAATGGGAGGTAAGCTCCTCGGCTTTATGGTGAGCAAGGATGGCATCAGGGTCGACGAGACCAAAACCAGAGCAATCATCGAGATGCCCCCTCCTAGAACAGAGAAAGAAATTCGTGGCTTCCTCGACAGAATTCAATACATCAGTCGCTTCATCGCACAGCTCACACCTATCTGTGAGCCCATATTCAAGCTTCTTCGGAAGAACGTCCCAAAAGAATGGAATGATGATTGCCAAGTCGCCTTCGACCGCATCAAGAAGTATCTCATGAATCCTCCAGTCCTAGTGCCGCCCACTCCTGGACGACCACTATTGTTATACATCTCGGTAGCAGCAGAAGCCATAGGCTGTGTCCTCGGTCAGCACGACGAGACCGGGAAGAAGGAACAAGCAATATACTATTTGAGTCGAAAGTTCACCGACTATGAGACCAGGTATTCCCCGATCGAGAAGACTTGCCTCGCCCTAGTCTGGGCAACTCAGCGACTCCGTCAATACATGATTGCATTCCCTATTCTCCTCCTCGCTCACATGGATCCGCTCAAGTACCTGTTCGAGAAGCCGGCACTCACTGGAAGGATAGCTAAATGGCAGCTACTCTTGTCTGAGTTTGACATCACCTATGTCACTCAAAAGGCAATCAAGGGACAGGCCCTCGCCTATCATCTTGCGGCTCACTCTCTCCTGGACTATCAGCCGCTCAAGACATTCTTCCCTGATGAAGATCTCTTGCTCATTGAAGAGGAAGAAAAGAAGAAAAAAGATGAGTGGACGTTATTCTTCGACGGCGCAGCAAATTCTAAAGGGAATGGTATTGGAGCAATCCTCTACTCTCCAGATGATGTCCCTATTCCTATCTCGAGGCGCATCGCATTCGAGTGCACCAACAACATGGCAGAGTACGAAGCATGCATCGCTGGCTTAAGGGAAGCCATAATCTTGGGCGTCAAGAAGCTACAAGTGTTTGGAGACTCACAGCTTATCATCAATCAGACCAATGGCGAATGGAAGACCAAGGATGAGAAGTTGATACCATATCATGTGTATCTGGACAACCTGATCGAAGAATTCAAAGAAATCACCTTCTCATACATGCCCAGAGCCAAGAACCAGTTTGCAGATGCTCTCGCCACACTCGCATCAATGCTCGAGATCCCAAAAGGAGCTTCATAATGGGAACTCACGGTCGAAATTCAAGAAGAGCCTACTTTTTGCCTACAAATAGAAGAAGCCGAAGCCGTCCCTGACAAACCCTGGTATGCCTACATCAAGCAATACCTCGAAACCCAGGAGTATCCAGAGTCAGCAACAGCAACAGATCGCCGAACCATCCAGCGTTTGGCTGGTCAGTTCACCATCAGTGGCGAAGTTCTTTACAAGCGATCCTATAATCACATCCTCCTCCGATGCGTCGATGAAACAGAAGCTGCAAAGATCATGAAAGAAATACACGAAGGAATCTGTGGCCCACACATGAATGGGCACATGATGGCAAAGAAGATTCTACGACTCGGTTATTATTGGCTCACCATGGAGACAGACTGTTGCCAGCACGTCAGAAAATGCTTCAAGTGTCAGGAGCATGCAAATCAAATCCATGCCCCATCATCAGAGTTATACAACCTGACCACCCCCTAGCCCTTCTCCATGTGGGGACTCGACATCATCGGCAAGATCAGTCCCAAAGCATCAAATGGTCATGAGTACATACTTGTGGCAGTCGACTACTTCACCAAGTGGGTAGAGGCAGCCTCCTACACCACGATTGCAGCATCTCAAGTGATCAAATTCATGAAGAACAACATCATATGCCGGTATGGAATCCCTAATGCCATCATCACAGATAATGGGACCCCGTTCGTCAACAAGAAGATGGATGACTTCCTCAGCAAATTCAAGATCCAGCGTCATCGATCAAGCCCCTACCGTCCTCAGATGAATGGTGGGGTAGAAGCCGCAAACAAGACAATCGTCAGGATACTCGAGAAGATGGTCGTGACCTATCGAGATTGGTCAGATATGTTCCCATATGCACTTTGGGCCTATCGAACGTCTGTACGGTCTGCTACGGGCGTTACTCCTTTCGAGCTTACTTATGGAATGGAAGCAGTTCTACCAGTCGAAGTGGAAATACCATCACTTCGGGTGTTATTAGAAAGCGGAATTGAAGAAGGAGAATGGCAACGGGCCAGATTCGATCAGTTGCAGCTAGCAGATGAAAAACGCATGCGTGCACTAAGTCATTCACAGTGCTATCAGAAAAGGATCGCTCGGGCTTACAACAAGAGAGTCCGAAAAAGGAGCTTCAAGGTAGGCGACATGGTCATGAAGAAGATTCTACCGTCGCACCTTCCAGATCCCAGAGGAAAGTTCAAGCCCTCGTGGGACGGGCCACTGATCGTCAGAGAAGTACTTCCCGGAGGCGCCCTCAGACTCACCAGCATGAGAGGGGTGGATCTTCCTGAGCCAACCAACGCCAACAACGTGAAGATCTTTCACGGGTAAGTTATTCTGACCTTATCAAAGGTTACTTTAATAGAGCTGAAGTCAAGGGGTCAAAGCTAAGATCTCTGAGAAATCATTCCCGTCCACCAACAAGTGTTTCAAAAAAAAAAAAAGGGATTAAAAAAGAAAAGACAAAAAAAAAGAGAAAAAGAATACAGAAGAAAAAGAATACAAAAAAAAGGAGAAAAAAAAGAGAAAGAAAAAGGGAAGCCAAAGAAAGGCACTCAAGAAAAAAAATCAATCCAAGAAACACAGTCATCCATCCATTCATCTCAGAGGGGTCTTTAGCAAAGACCGACATCTCTATTATCGTAACTCAGGATAAGGGCTGAAAGACTGCCATCGGCCGGCAACGACGGATTCCCGACCTCTAGCCGCCGCAGTTATCCAGAAAAAAAAAAAAAAAAAAAAAAAAGAAAAAAGAAAATGTGTGCCTAAACAAAGAGGGCGGAGTGAAAACCCGAAAGGGCGCTCCGAGTAAAAACAGTGGGCATACAGCGGACTTGGTGAAAACCCGAAAGGGCGCCGAGGGTAAAAACAGCATAGCTGCCAAGGGGCAGGCAAGATCAAACACCCGGGACGTGGTGAAAACCCGAAAGGGCGCCACGGGCAAAAATGACGGGAAAAGGCCGGCTGTGGTGAAAACTCGAAAGAGCACTGCAGGCAAAAATGGCTCAAAATGAAAAAAAAAAAAGAAAAAATAAAAGTGCAGGTACCAAGAAAGCAGACGGTCCAGATCAGTTCAAGCAATTACAGTTCAAGAACAAGAAGAAGTGCAGTCAGGAGCGAAGAACTCTACAGACTCTGACAATCTCAGGAAGCAAGAGTTTCCATTGCCTACATCTCTAGGGAACCAAAGGAACACACAAGTCAAATCTCGAGACATCGGTCAAATCATTGACCGAGCCCCAGTTCTGATTCCTATATCCCGACACAAAGTCCAGAAACACTCACAAGACAACTAATGGCACAATAGATTTTCAAACAGTTTTCTCTTTTCAATTAAATGCATTATATTTCTCTTACACATATCATCTTTTTCAAAAAATACAAAAAATGCATCATCATCAATCATATATGCAAAAAAGAATGTGCAGGTGGCCAACACAATCAATCTCTACCCTCCTCCTCGGCCACATCAGGTGAGTCCTCTGACTTATAAAAAGATAGTCTCGCTCTCAACCTGCTCACCTCCATACGCAGGTAATGCACCTCATCGCGTTCAAGGGTACGAATCGCTATCTCCTCATCAGACAACCTCCGATCGGCAGCCAATCTCCTCGACATCATCTCACAATGATACCGAAGTGCAGAGATCTCAGACAGCAAATGACCATGAGTGGCCAAAAGGAAGCCAGGATCGATAAACGGGCGCTCCTCAAAAGGTTCATATGAACCAGATGAAGAGCCAGCATCTCCAAGAATATCCTGCTCATCCTCATCAGTAGTCTGGTGCCAACAAGGGATACGTCGATACAAAGACTGCTCAGCAACCCAGTACTGATATGGGGCGGTCGCCATCGGAAAAGTCCGTAGCTCAAATCCCAACAAATTAGCTGTCAAATAACTCGCCCAGGAACAATCAATCCGGGTCCTGAAGTCAGAAGATCTAGAGGGGAGTACTCGACGCTCGATACCCGTGAAAGCGAAATGAGGAACATCCTGCTCATACCCAAACTGCCGCAGGAACCGGATGGGATGGTAAGAAAAGTAGGATCGAAAGCCTACCAACATCAGAGGATGGCGGTGTGCATCGCAAAGTACTGGAGGAAGTGAAAGCCAAGATGACTCCCAACGAACGCTCCAGTCACGAAGTTCAGCGAACATCCTGCGATACAGGGGCTCGCTCATCCTGGCTGTATGAGGAAGGAACTCGATGATATAACGCATAATGTCAGAGCTAGGAATGCCAGGAAGAGGTACAGGAACGGTCAGAAAAAGACGCTCCCATAGCCAGACCTGATCATAAAAAGGAAAAGAAGTTCAGCTAAAGCAAAGCAATCCCCAACAAAGCAAGAAGAAAAAAAAGGTGTAGAAAGAATACCTGCAGGAAGGCACAGCAGCCGCGAAGAACACGAGTGCGACCAAGGGCGCAGTCAGTCAGCCCATCGAATAGCTCGGCCAAAATGAGAGAAATGATCTCCTGCCGACGGACAGCTCGGCTCATCACCTCAAAAAGCAAAGGAGTCTGGGACCTGCGCCATCCCGAGAACAGCACCTCAGCAATCAAACAGAACATCAGTGCATTCTGAGCAAAGGTAGAACCGGCCGTACTCTGAGGACCCGAAAAAAGATCATACAGCAGGTCCAAAGAGAACACAACAGCATCCTGGCCACCAGCTGCAGGCCGAACAAGATAGGGGATCCCAAACCAGTTCTGCGGTGTAGCAGTCTTCGGCGATGTCTTCGGCGAGAAGTACTGAGTATAATCCAAGGGTAAGCCTGTCAAGCGTGCAAGCTCCTCCAAAGAAGGCCCCATCTCCATATCGTTGAATGCAAACAAGTTCAACGAAGGGACCCAGTCAATCAAGGCAGCTCCGAGCATCCTCCAGTCAATGTCAACTCTAGCCATATGAATCAGACTGCCAAAGCCATAGGACTCCAAATCTCGAATCTCATAAACCGACAAGCTGTCAAGCCAAGCAAGCAGTCGTGGCGAGCAAGAAGGACGAGGAAGCAGCTGACAAGTCCTCACTGGTACCCCATCCAGAACAAAAGGCCCAGAAATCAATAATGACTCATCAAGGATCGGAAGGTCAACAGGCGAAGGAGAAGGAAAAGCTGGAACCTCTGCAGACTCGGCAGCCCTTGACCTGCCCTCAGTAACGGCTATGTCTGATATAGTCGCATCACTGTCTGAAACTGTCATAATCTCAGCCGCATGAGAAGACTCGCCCACCTCGTGAACAGAGTGCGCAAAGTGCCGATGACCAAAAGAAGGACAATGCTCCCAACCGAAAAAGCCATCAGTGAAGATCACACCGCACATCGTGGCATCCTGACCAACCTGACCGTCAAAGAATACATCTGAACCATCCAAAGGGGTCCCGGCAACCCCGATCAAAGAATCAACTATCAGATCTGGGCCTGCGGCCCCCTCCAACAGAAAATCATGTATCCAGTCATCATCCTGGCCGATCAAGGGGATCATCGAGGCATCTACACCGTCCATCATCAAGGGGACATCATCAATGATCACATCAAGTCCACCCAAACAAGTGTGCCGCACATCTCGGCCCTCATCCAGAGCATCCAAACCGTCAAAGGTACCATCTGAGCCATCCATACCATCCAGACATGAGATCAGCCCATCTATGTCCCTCATAGTCCCATCATCACCGTCCATCACGTCATCCATGGGACCCACACTCAAGGGATGCATAGCCTCACCTATGTCCCATCCCATCATCCCATCTATACCATCCATTCCTCCCATAATGAAGGTCCCATTCAAATCTGAAAATCCAGCCATCCCACCATTAATGGACCCATTCAAAGCTCCACCAACCACCAAGCTTAAGTCTTCATCAATGCCCCCTCTTAATGCCTCATCTACCCCATCCATTAAAAGCATCTCCCCATTATCAAAGCTCAGTTGAAGATCTGAAGTGTGGGACCCACCTTGGACAGCCCCCACAGCCCATAAATCCCCACTATCTATGGCCCAAGAAAGCACAAGGCAAGATGAGGACAAGATGATGATGAAAGAGGAGACAAATAGAAGATTCATTGTTGGAATCGAACCTGAACATACACAGCAGGTGGGGACAGCAGCAACAGGGACCAGAGAATGTCCGAGCACGAGCCAGCCCAGGCCGCTCAAGAGACGAGCTCTGGGCGGCCTGCCCTGGGCCGCCCGTACGGACACAGATTCCCTCTCTCCGCGGGATTGGCTCCAGGGTTCTTGGTAGGTGAGTCTGACAGTCCACGTCAGCAGATGGCGCTCCGTAGGCCGCCCAAGGCTCCGGTCCGCTCCAAATTTCAACTGAAGATGATCAAGATCACACAAAAGGTGCCCCACTGGCCCAATCACGAAGCAATGTGGCCGGAATATGGCTGATCAAGCCAAAGAAGGGGGAAAGTGATCAAGTGGGGGCCACAAGCAATCCAAGCCATTCAAAGACTAGATCCTCATGATCCAAACCATTGAAGAACCTACATGAGCCATGAAACAACAAGATCAATGGGCTGATCATCAAAAGAAGGGCCAGAATCCAAGATCCAATCATCAAGTGGGCCCACAGAGCCAAATCAAGCGATCTGAGGCGTTCAAGCCATCATCCACACCATGAGAAGCCTTCCTAGCCTCACAAATCATCAAAAGAGGTGCCCCAAAGTAAAGCTAAGGTCTCAGGTGGGCCCGCAGGGCCAAATCCATCCATCTGAACCATTCAAGGGCCAAATCATCAAGATCCAAACCATTGGAAAGCTTACACAAGTCATGGAGTGGCAAGATCAAAAGTCCAATCATCAAAAGAAGGGCTAAAATCCAAGATCCAATCATCAAGTGGGCCCCGCAGGGCCTAAACAAGCAATCTAAACCGTTCAAGTCATTGTCCATGCAGTTGAGGAATCACAAATCATGAAGGAATGAGTCAAGAGTCAAAGCATCCAGACATCACCTAGGAATTTGGGAGAAATTAAAGCCTGTATATTCATCCAAAAGAGCTTGATACAAAAGGGGACAAAAACAAAAGTACAAGGCCATGTAAAGCAGAGACAGCTACAAGTCACCAACATAATCATCATCGCCCCTCCTCGCGTCCCGCTCCCGACGATAAAGATCCATCAAAGGAGCAGTCACTGAACCTCCAGCATACCTGCGACGGCCACCTGGAACATAAAGCGAAGGAAGCAAAGGCCCCTAGCCAAATAGCAGATACCACTTGTCATAATCACGATCCTGGATCGTGAAACGGAAGCCAGGCTGGCCCACCAGAGCTTCAACTCTCTCATCAGCGGGCATCCGAGCAGCTGGAGGAGGTGCAGAACAGGGGACCCGAGCCACCCCAGTGACTTGCCGAAGCAATCTCTCTCCCAAGTACCATTGGAAGGACTCAGCGTCAGAAAGCATAATGCGGAAACATGAAGCATCGTATGCCTCCACGCGCTGGGGTGTGTAGTAAAGAGGGAAACTAGCGTACGGCATCCGGGCAAACTGCAGCAGAAGAGGTTACCACGATCAGTTGCAAGTACAGCACAAGGACAAAGACAAGCAAGATACTTACGTCCTCAACGGTCAGCCCGTCTATATCAGCACGCCAATTGTCCCCGGGAACTCGGGAGTTCCGCTGACGATTCTGTTGATGCCAGTACATATGGCGATACTGAGAGGGTTCAATGTCATCTCGCATCCTCGGTGCAAGATGCGGAAAATGGTCATAAAAGCAGGTCTGGATGAAAGTACATTTAATGATCAGAGAGAGAAAGGAGGCAAATGGCTCCAAGGAGGATGAAAGAAGAGGTACCTCAACGACAGGCCAGAAGCCTGTGAAGGAGCGGCTATGCCGACAGGTCTTGTCCAGACCTTGAAAGAGACGGGTCAGGATGGCCCCATTCCAGTTATAGGGGTGATGAAGGTCCTCGACTAAACGAAGAAATTTAGGATCAACTCTCTCATTCGCATGGCAAAAAAGAAAGGATCCAAAAGCATAAGTGATCATGGCCCGCGCCTTGTGGAGGGCCTCTCGCTCGGTGGTAGGGACGACGGAAGCAAAATTGTTGTAAAACCATCGCATCTTCACTTGATGGCCTTGGAATTCACCCTCAGGAGGGACGTCACCGACAAGCCGCAGCCAATCAGTGGAAGAGAGGGGAGCTAAAGAGCTAACTTGAGGGATAATTGCCCCATGAAACGGGAAACCTATCTGCATGTAAATGTCCAAAGGGGTTATTCCCCACTCCCCACAAGGGAGCTGGAAGGTGTGCGTCTCATCCCGCCACCTCTCACAAAGGGCCGCAAGCATCATACGGTTGGCGTCGTTATTATGGAAGCGTAGGGTGAGGAGGCCAGCAAAAGGAGTACCATCTAGTACTCGCTCAAGCAAGGGCTGTGGCTCTTTCATCCAATTGTCCCAGCGATCCCTGGTACCTCGACCCTTGATAGCAGGAAGAGGTTGATGCTCCATAGCTAGGGAACACATGTGGTCCCCTCGGCGGACAATGAAAGCAGGATCATCCTCGTCAACCACTTGGTGGCCCCTGGTACCATCCGCCATGGAATCCTACAAGCTTGGCAAGGTAAGTCCCTATCCTTTACCCATTAAAATCCAAATTCTCATCCAAGAAACCCATGGGATTGGACTCACATTCAAATGCAAAATCTAAAGTCCAACTCCATGTGTCACTTAGGATATGTGTTGGGCCCATTGGAAAAAGTAAGGCCCACCTTAAAGAAGGTGGCATGGCATGCCTTAGGTAAGAAAAGTCTATCATCCAAGGACACATTTTGGACAACAAATGCACTCAAGTGCCATGAGATCAACTAAGGATGAGAGTCCTACTTCACATGAGAAGTTCCTCTTCAAAGTCCACATGTGGCCAAGGATGGACCCACTTTTATGCCAAGGTTATGATTCTCACTTAGGATGTCTCCATCTTTTTACACATATGCATGGACAAGTGGGGAATAGAAAGGAAACGGGCCCCCAAGAGCAACCCAAATGCCTCATCTCAATGGATTGGAGAGAGCACATAGCCCACTTTGGAGAGTATGAGAACCCATTCATGGGTTAACCATGGGCAACCTTATGTGCCTCATCTTGATGAAAGTTTTGACCATGAGAATACAACAAGGAGGTCTACCCACAAACATATGAATCAAAGAAGCTAAGGGTAGAAAGTTGATGCACATAGCCCACATGAAGAATCAAAGTTGAAAATGCCCATGAAAAGGCAAGTTTGGGCAACTTATGTGCACCAACTTGTTCACCAAAAAGGGAGACCATTTGAGCACAAAAGAGCATGGCTTGATGAGTCACCCAACCATCATGAAAATGGATAAGAATGGTACGCATAGCCCACTTGAAGATCAAAATCCAAAATGTCCCAAGGCATGGGACAAAAATGGGTAACTTATGGGTATCATTCTTTCCCACAAACGGAAAGAAATCACTCATATTTGAATGATGATGGGTGATCCACCAAGCCCCCATAGAAAAGTTCAAGGAGCTATGGTTGTATGGATAGCTCACTTGAGGATCATCCATTTGAGGTTGATAACATTAAAGGGAAACTCTTGAGAATCACATTCCTACCACAGAGAAAACCATTTGAACTTAGTGAGATTGTGGGAACAACTCACTCATGGGACTTGTAGATGGTCAAGTAGCTCAAGTCCTCCATCCATCAAAGAAAAAGTATGAAAAGAAAAATTCTACATGAACAAAGTGTAGTGGGGCACACATGGTTCATAGAAGTGCCCAAGTTTCAATGAAGGCCCAAAAGCCCATCCACATGAAAAACTCCAAGGAGCCCACTACACCTTGTACAAGGATGTACATCATAATCAAGAGATAGTGGAAGACTTGAGCCACTTGTCCATGTAGGCCCAACTAGGAAATCTAGCCCATTTGAGATCTAAATGAAGAATGGGCTAGTCATCTTGGTCCATACACATGTAAAGAAAGATGAGGTCACCCAAAGTGAGCCCCATGAGCCCAAAACTTGAGATGGGCCCTACCATGCCCATGGGCCCAAATTTGAAAAAGAAAAGGGAAAAGAAATAGAAAGCTCCAAAAAAAATGACAAGGGTAAGAAAGCATGAGGGAGCCCAAAATGAAGCATTGGGCCCATCAAATACACCAAGGGCCATGACTTCACTTTGAGCCCATTTGATACACATGAAAAGAGGCCCAACTCCCATGAAAAAGATAGAGTATTTTGCCATGCACACTTGATGACATGGCAAAATCACTCTTTACATGCACATGGAGGGAGTGTGAAAAAGAAAAAAATGATGAAGGGGAGAGCTTGCAATGTCCTTCTCCATGCACCACCTTTGGAAGAGACTTGAGATCTAGAAAAAGGTCAAGAATACTTGGGCCCACCTTCACACCTCTTTGGATAGCTACATGAAAAAGAAAAAGGACCATGATAAGAGACAATGAAGATGGAAAAGGACAAGAAAGAGAAAGGAAGTGGTCCATACCTTTACCACACACCAAAGAAGGACCACCTTGCTGTCCCAAGACTTCTCTAAGGCCCACCACTTGAGAGAAGCAAAAGGCCACCAAAGAAGAGAGAGAAAACTTGAAAAAGAGAGAGTATGAGAGAAAGAAGAGAGAGATTGCACGTTTGAGGGGGCAAGGGTGCCCCATGTTATATAGAAAAGGGGAGGGCACCCTTTTACCCAGCCCCCTGAAGAGACCAGGAGGCACAGACCGGTCGGGCGGCCCATGGGAGGCGATCCTAGCCTCCACCTAAGTGAGGTGACTTCTCACCTCCTCTCCTTGGGAAGAACTCCTCCTTGGGAAGGGTGGTTGCAAGTGAATCTTGTACCTCCATGTAAGATTGAAGTGATGAAAGAGAATGGTGAGAAAAAGGAAGAAATCTCACCAAAATCTCATCTCATGAGAAATGGGTGAAAAATTGGGATGATGATGTGGAAAAGTTCCATGGAATTTTTAAGAAAAGAAAGAAAAAGATTGACTTGGTCAAACAATGATCTCAACCATCCAAAAGCTATGACCTGATGATCCGAACCATTCCAAAGAGAATTCCCGTAGTCTCCAACCTGGATTGCTGCTCTTTTGTACATAGTGTTAGGGTCCGAAGACCTTAAACTACGTCGGGATCAAGATCCTGAGGGATTTTTAATAAAAATGGGTATCGATCTCGACCATCAAAATCAGAATCGATGACCCAGAATATTTTTCAAAAAAGAAAACAAAAAAAATGTCTTTCCTCTTTTAAAGTTTTGGGTCCGAAGACCTTAAACTACGTCGGGATCAAGATCCCGATGGACCTTTTAATAAAAATCGGCATCAGCCTGGATTGAATCAAGATCCGCTGACACCGGACATTTTCCCAAAAAAACAAAAAAAAATATATATATATATATATACTACCAGCCCATCTTTTAAAATTCAGTGGTCCGAAGACCTTAAACTACGTCGGGATCAGGATCCCGAGAGATTTTCAATAAAAGCCGACATCGGTTTGGATCGAATCAAGACCTAACGATCTCGGACATTTTCAGAAAAACAAAAAAATATATCTGCCTCTTTTAAAGTTTTTGGTCCGAAGACCTTAAACTACGTCGGGATCGACATCCCGAGAGATTTTCAATAAAAACCGGCATCAGTCTGGATTATCCATCCGCTGACACCGGACATCTTTCCAAAAACAAAAAAAACATGTTTGCCCCTCTTTTGTACAGTTTCATGGTCCGAAGACCTTAAACTACACTGGGATTAATTTCTCGGGGGGACCTTTCTCGCTTTTAACTAAAAACCGGCATCGGCCTCGACCGTTGGGATCATGGTTCGATAAACCCGGATCATTTCAAAAATACCAAAAATATTTTAAAGCTTTCCATAAAAACCAGTATCAATCTTGATCACCCGAGTTGAAATCTGGAACCTTTTCAAAAAATATATATATATAGATACAATAAAAAACAAAAAAATTTTCACCACTAGTTTCATACGCACCAATTTATCCTCAGTGGTCCAAAGACCTAAAACTACACTGGGATTAACTTCTCGGGGGCTTTCTTTCCTAACCTGTTCCAGACATGGCTGACACTTGATCGTACGGGTGTCTGGAATCTTCTAAACAGGTAAGGGCTGAGGCGGGCAGAACTCCGCAATCCTGTTCGTGTTGAACGCACCGTGATAGACAACCTTGATTTGGAAGTCGCTGTTGAAGCTGACGGATGTTCCCTGTTCCTAGAACTCATGAAGGGGATTAAGGCTGTTGGGAGGTGAAGCTCACCCTCACGGAATTGTGAGCAACGTAAGACCCCAAACTGGATTGACTAAGGGAAATGTGAGGATGTGGCTCATGTTGTGGCCGAAGGAGTCCGTCGGACGATACGTGGTCTATGTGCATTGCACATGAGGAACAGGCAACTTTGTGGGTGTGTTGACTGAAAACCCTCAAAATCCCCTCATCCGAAGATGTAAAACTACGACACTTAACTGTGTGAGATTCGTCCTGCTCGCTGACGTAAAATGGATCGGGTGCCTTACCAGCAGTAGAAGCTGGAAGTGGATGGAAATTCCACATCTTTTCCCTGCATTTCAGAAAAATCACAAAATACAAAAACATTGCAAAATCACCTCTTCAAAAACCACAAAAATATTTCCCTTGCTTTCAATCAGAATATTGTCAAAAATCACAAAAAATATTTCCATCGCTTTCAAATCAAAATATTTTCAAAAACCACAAAAAATATTTCCATCGCTTTCAAATCAAATATCTGCAAAAATCACAAAAATATTTCCCTTGCTTTCAATCAGAATATTGTCAAAAATCACAAAAAAATATTTCCATCGCTTTCAAATCAAAATATTTTCAAAAACCACAAAAATATTTCCCTTGCTTTCAATCAAAATATTGTCAAAAATCACAAAAATATTTCTCTTGCTTTCAAAGAAAATATCCTCAAAAATACAAAAATATTTACTGTGTTTTCAATAAACCAATCTCTACCCTCCCAGGTAAAGATTCGGACCACATATTTACAAAAATCACAAAAATTAGCATCCCCAGCACTACAATTCAGGAGTCTTGAACTCCGCTCACTTCATAGTATGGGATGACGGATCCAATCGCCCGCAAATTGGAATCTTAACCAAAACGGGCAACCAAACACCATCTCAATCACATGTATGCCCAGAAGAACATCTTGAAGTCGAATGATATCCTCGTACATTCTTATTAGCAAAGAAACAGCATCTTGGGACGATAGACCTGATCGACCACGGGTCGGAATCTTGACCAACCCGCTGTCCAAACCTCCGTATCAAAAAGAAAAATCCCCAAGGGAGTACAACCCTACAAGCAATAAGCTCAAAATTCTCTGCATCTCCAGCAAAAGCAAAATCATCAAACGAAAAGGGAATGAACCAATCCACGCATTCATCATGCATCTCCATGCATCAGCATCCATCGCATCAATCATCATGTTTACCTGCTTTCAAAATAAAAGTCGGTTAGCTAAAGACCCCACAGGCATCCCTAGTGGAGGCACATGCAAACCAGATTTTCATTTTAAAAAGATAAAAAATATTTCTATTTGCAAATAAAAACCCCACGGAGTATCACTCCCCAGAGTGGGTGCCTTTTCAAAAATCTAAAAATGTTTTCCAGTAGAGCGTTCTGCCTCCAACACACCAGGAGATCTTCCATATCTCTGGGTAGGAGCCAACGCAAAAATCAAATAAGATCCAATGTCTCGCGGTTTCCCCGGAGATCATCGGATCCAATGCACTCAAAGTGCGGTCGAACTGAACTCCAGTGTCAGTGCGGTCGTACCACATGCCAAGATACAAAAGGTGAAAGCCAAAAGGCTCGGTCACAGAAACCATTTGAACAGGTGGAAACGATGAATTGTAACCCAAGTATCAAAATCAGCAGATTGGGTGGAAAGAGTTCACCCGCACATACCTAGGCATGGATGCCTGAAGTACCTTAACTGAGTCCAAGTCGGCGTAGTAGAATCCCGTAAGACTATCTGACGCAGGGCGTCTAACCACTTTGACAGTCAAGCGAAACAAGTACTCCTGGAGTGATCTGGGAAAACATCAAACATCACACAATCAGTCTCATGGTCAGCATCCTCGTAAGATTAACGGACGCAGAGGCTCTGCTGTACCTTTCCGATGTTAGTACCGATCGGGAATGGAAGGGTTGCGATTGGGTACCCAGGTTGCAGCAAACTGCAGGGACAATCGCAACGTTTTCTCCAAACTCTCGCGGTATGTGCGAGTTATCAATTTCCAGACAATCAACTGACTCAGATACAAAGGACAACAAAGATTTCAGACCACAATCAAGGAAAGAATGAATTGCAAACTAAACATCGAAACCAGCGGATCGGGTGGAAAAAGCCCACCCGCACATACCTAGGCGTGGATGCCTGAAGTACCTTGACTGAGTCCAAGTCGGCGTAGTAGAATCCCGTAAGACTATCGGACGCAGGGCGTCTAACCACTTTGACAGTCAAGCGAAACAAGTACTCCTGGAGTAATCTGGGAAAACATCAAACATACAATCAATCACAGGGTCAGTAACCTCGTAAGACTGTCGACGCAGAGGCTCTGCTGTACCTTTCCGATGTTAGTACCGGTCGGGAATGGAAGGGTTGCGATTGGGTACCCAGGTTGCAGCAAACTGCAGGGACAATCGCAACGTTTTCTCCAAACTCTCGCGGTATGTGCGAGTGATCTGTTTCCAAACGATCAACTGACACAGATGCAAAGGCAAGCAAAGATTTCAGAACATGATCCATGAATGACCGGGTCAGAAGTGGGGTGTCCACTCGCTTTGGCATTCGGTTGCACGCAACCTCTGCCAAAGAGGGGCATCTGTAGACACCCCACCTTCGGCTACAATGTTGATAGAGAAAGCTGGATGAATGGAGGACCATACTCCCAAATCCCAAGTCCAAACTCAGCCAAACTCACCCTTGTAAGCCCCATTCCATAGCCCAGTTCAAGCCTGAACCCAATCCACCCAGTCCTAAACACCACCCAGAAAAACCCCCCATAAAAAAGACCAGTAAAAAAATCCCAAAAAAGTCAAACTCACTGAGTCAACTCGCTGAGTTAACCCGCTGAGTCAACCCGTCGAGTCAACCTGTCGAGTCAAAACACCGAGTCAACCCGTCGAGTCAACCCGTCGAGTCAAACCACCGAGTCGACCCACTGAGTCAACTCACTGAGTCGACCAGCGAGTCCAACAGTAGCCCCGAGGGAGCGGCCGTACTCGCTGGAAACCGAGGAGCGGCCGTACGGGTGGCCCATGGCAGGCCGCCCGGACAAAATTACGAGAGCTGCCACTCTCCGCTGCTATAAATACCCCCCTCCCCTTCTCATTCAAATCCATTCAAATCCATTCAAATCCATTCGAATCCCTTCGAGCCAGAGAGAGCCCGACCGTCTGAGTCACCCTTTTCCACCCTTAGCCCATCTTTCCACCAAGGAGAGCCCGAGTGAGGAGAGTCTAGCCCTGGTCCAGCCCAGCCTGACCACTGGTCCAAGCCTCTTAAGCCATCTAAGTCTTAATCCAGCCACTCGAAGCAAACCCTTGCGACACCTCCGTCCATCCAACTACTCTTTTTCCAGCATCATCTCATTTGCATCTAGCATAAGTGCAACATTTACTTTTCTTCCAATCCCCCTGCTTCACTACTAGCACCTTGATCCGTCAAGTACACATGCATATGTCTTTATATTAAGCACCTGTCAGTTCGAGCGTATGCTCTGGGCTTGCCCGTTGTTGGAACCTGCCCATCAGAAACTCTTACTATTCAGACCTGCATTCATGCTTCACCATAAAACACCTTGATCATTCAAGCACACTGCATACGTCTTACATTAAGCACCTGTCAGTTCGAGCGTACGCTCTGGGCTTGCCCGTTGTTGGAACCTGCCCATCAGAAACTCTTACTGTTCAGACCCGCATTCATGCATCATGTCATTCATGAGAATATACGAGGATTAAATTAGACTTTCAAGTATTCGATCGATTCTGTGAAGTAGAGACCGTACTTCGGTACGGGCAGTGTGTGGGGTGCTTAACCTCTTCCCACCCTGTAACCGTGATCCCTTACCTTGAATCTCTGACCGCAGATCAATAGGAGTCATTTTAGAGGAAAGGATCTTCAGATCCCCTTCTCTAACGTTTCTACGGGGTCTAGCCGACTGTAGATTCGAAGTAATTGGCTAGTGGCGACTCTGGTCTTATATAAACTCATTTAAACATATCCAGCTTAACACGACAACCAAACAAAGCCCTCGAGAACGAGGCAAGCCAGTCGCACAAACGGCGATTTCGCACTCACGCATCCTCATCTCCTTCTTTTCCGAAAGGAAAGGGGAAGGGAGAAGAACGTCGTGTGGGAGCGCAGAAAAATCGGCAAGGGTGCACAGAAATCAATCTTGATACACATGATCATCCAAAGAAATGAAATCTAGCAGGATTATGAGGTGGAGTAAAAGATTGTTCAGTAATACCATCCACCATCCTGCTTCATAGTGCACATGGGTGATGTTTGTCATGCTAACCCATTGAAAATCCTGCTGGAAAATTTCAACAGGTTTCTCAAAATTATCACCCTATGTGTTAGGAAAGGAGAATTTCTTTGGTTGAAATTCATTAAACATGAATCTCCTTTCCAACTTGTCTGGAAAAAAATTGTTCAAGTAAGGATCATCCCAGAGATGGTGCTCTTCGGTTTGAACAAACCAAAGAGATGTGGAGACTTGGATTTCTTCTTCACAAGTCGTTATGGTCTCCACAAAATCAGATTCTACCGGTGCTTCCCCAATTGATGCTTCGGTGTTACACTCCGTGGAAGGAGTCTTTGTGGGCACCGGTGAGGTTTCCCTTAAGGCATTAACAATGTCAAGGATCATAGAATCATCCCAATCTTCAAAATATGACACACACTCCTCTAGAGTGTTGGAAACTTCGACCTTCTCGGTCACTTGGGTAGGTTGGAATACGTCCTCAACCACTTCACTTTCAGAAATCATCATTTCCTTAAGAAAATCAAGCACCAATCCATCAAATTCATGCATAAAAAATTGTTCAAATCAGTGATTGGTGTCTTGTCAATTAAATTTTGAGAATTTGGCTCTTCCAAGGCCTCACTAATATCAAAATTTATTTCTTCCTTAGAATGAGCTAAGTAAACTTTCAAGGTTTTGGAAAATTTAGTTGAGGGTGGCTTGATAAGTACCTAATAATGCATAATTAACCTTGATTGTTAAGGGCATTATCATTGTTTTTCCGGTTAATTATCCCTCATTAAGAGAATTTTCAATGTTCAGGTGATCAAGAGAGGTTGGACAAGATCCGAGCCAATCAAGGCATTTTAGGACCTAAAAGTGATCAAGATCAAGTGTGCGGTAGTCTTGAAGGAAACTAAACCGAAAAGGTCAAATGATGGATCACATGCTACAATGGACCGCACCACATCCGCTCATTTGAAAATCTAGGTTCTAGTGATTAGGCAAGCATGCAAGTTTGAATGATCAAGATTAGATGGCCACATGTGGATCAACCGTGCATCAACCGACGAGTGAAGGACGTCTCTACCATCCATCATGCGTGAAAACAATCCCAACCGTCCATTCAGCCATCACATGGACGTCCATTTCATCTCAGCCGTCCAAGGAAGCTGCAACACATCATCCATCCATATCATCCACCGACCAGACCAAACCATCTAGCCATCCAACAGTTCTTCAGCTCCACACGTGTGCATCACCAAGACCTGGGCATCCTTCTTCATCACACATGCATCACCATGGCCAGCTGATGGACGTCCATGCCTCTAGTGCTGTAGTAGCAAGTAACCTCAGCTCCATCATCCAGTGGACCCCACAGTTCACACCTGCAGTGAACAAATCTCAATTCTCCACCATCCTTCATCCATCATCACCGTCCAAACAGCCTCATCATTAACGTCTCCAGCAGCTGCAGCCGTGCAGCGGTCAGCACTTTCCAACTAGACATCCAATCAACGTCCAAGCCTCACACGTGCCAGGTCATCAAGGTGAGCCACACAGCAGCCCAAAAATCTGACCGTCCACTCCCTGCAACATCATCCGTCCTCTTCATCTTCACTACTTCCAGCCCATACGTGCACCCAGCAGAGGCAACGTCCGTCCATCAGGTGGACCACCTTCAGTAGCACGTACCAGCAGCACGTCAGTCCATCAGATCTCTAGCATCTTTCAACGTCCAGCAGTTGACGTCCAACCAACTGTTCATCAGCACAGCCGTCCATCCATCAAATGTGTTGATGGATCAACACGCAATCCTGCATCCAGTAGAGAAGACCCCATCTTCTCACGTGCAGCATCCAACATTCAATGCTCCATTCTTAGTCGTCCACTGCAACACACATGCTGTGCATCACCATTATGAACCGTCCTCATCATCACCATCCAGCAAGATCAAGTGGACCCAACCTTCAACAGCACATCCAATGTCCAGTAGATCTCCACCATCCAAGTCCAGCTAATGGACGTCATCAACTCCATCAGCGTCCCCACCTTCAGTGTGCAGCAAACTCCAGCAGTCCACGAGCAGTCAACTCCTCAACAACCCATCTCCACCATCCGTTTCATCATTCATCTGCACCATCCAAGCAACAATAGAGGGAAGGTCAGCAACATCAATTCCAATGGACCTTCATCATCGCTGCCACATCTCCAACGTTCACCAGCAATGGACGATTCAGATTGTCCATATTCTCCATGTGGACCCAGTCAACTCCAACTCATGTGGACCCAGTTAACTCACCCAGTTACCTTCCATCCTTGGGCCAAGCAAATGTTCTCTCCATCCTCTTCCATCCATGAGCTTCAAACCAAAAAGAAAAGTTTGCTTTGGGCATTCCAAGCCTAACTCCTAACCCAAACCTAAAAAACAAAACTATTGGTTTGGAAGTGCCACCTCATCATCCAAGCCTAACTCCAAGCCCAAACCTAAAGAACTTTCGCTTGGAGTGCCACCTAGGCTTGGAGACTCCCAAAAAGCTATAAAAGGAGCTCCTCCCCTTCTCATTTTCAACATCCCACGATCCCTCAAATCCCACAACTACTCTCTTCTTTAGTTTTCTTTCTTTCTTTCTTTTGTAGTGTAGAGTAGTTTTCCTTTTTGTAGAAGTTTTAGTCTTCCATTGTAGCATGGTTGGCTAAACTCCTAGCTAAGGCTAAGGGTGAAGCCTTTGAAGAAATTTGCAAGGTTTGGTTCTTTCGGTTCAACAGTTGTGTGTGAATGTTAGAGTTCTTTTTGGTTGATTAGTTCGGTTATCCACCTCGGCGGACACTATTGTTGTGTAAGTCCCTTAATCCATCGTCGACTCCGGGCATGTTGGATGCTTGGGATCCCTTACACACCAATTAGCTAGTTCATGATCGATAAAGTCCCTTGATCCATCGTTGACTCCAGGCACGATGGATGCTTTGGATTCCCTACGGTCATCGAACTAGTGCAGGTAAAGTCATCGATCTGTAAAATCCATTGATCAATTGTAGACTCTGGGCACATTGGATGCTTTGAATTCCCTGCGATTGATAGAGGAGATCTTAACGGTTGAATCGGCTAATCAAAGCCTCCTATATTGTAAGTAAGCATTTGATCGTATGATTTGTGATCTTATCGATTGAATTTTTGACAAAGTTGTTGATCTGTATAATTCTTTGATCCATTGTCGACTCTGGGCACAATGGATGCTTGGAATTCCCTGCGATCAACTAATAAGTGCTTCATGGTCAAATCAATCGGTTTAGATCACCATCTTTTATGAAATATGGAAGTGGTTTAACAGTTTCATCTTCCGACTGGAATGAATCTTTATTCGATTCCAATTGAGTTATAGTTGGACCAATGAATCAAACTTTGTGGATAAATCAAATGTGGATCCCTAATGCCTTAGCCCCTTTTCTATTTTTGTCTTTCACCATACACAACTTGCTCAACTCTCGTGGATAATTCAAATTTCATCTCTCACACCCAAAATAATTCCTCTAAGTGTTCTTAACCTCAATCCCTGTGGTTCGATCTCGGTCTCACCGAGTATTTTACTACTTCCTACCTGCACTTGGGTGTGCAATCTTCGGATTGTAGCATGGCTCATCATCATCCACAATTGTATCAATGAAATTAATCATGTGGATCTCATCTTCATCATCATACTCATCTTCTTGCCGTTTATGCAAATTAAACACATTCAGCTTCATTGTCATATTTCCAAAGGATATTTTCATGACTCCACTCCTACAATTGATTATAGCATTAACAGTTGTTAGGAATGGTCGGCCTAGAATGATGAGAACTTGAGTGCATACATTTGTAACCGCTTGTATATCCAAAATGATAAAGTCTATCGAGTAGTAGAACTTATCAATTTGGACTAACACATCCTCAATTACTCCTCTCGGTAGTCTAATAGAGCGATCCACAAGTTGTAAAGTTATCTTGGTGGGTTTTAATTCACCAAGTCCAAGTTGTTCATATATCGAGTAGGGAATCAAGTTAACACTAGCCCCTAGATCGAAAAGTGCTCTATTGATCTGGAAGTTACCTATCATGCAAGAGATTGTAGGGCTTCCGGGATCTTTGAATTTTTGGGGAGTGTTTTATTGTATGATAGAACTCACTTGTTCCGTAAAAAATGCCCTCATATGCATGTTTAACTTACATGTTACGGCACATAAATCCTTTAGAAATTTGACGTATGAAGAAATTTGCTTAATTGCATCCAACAAGGGAATGTTGATTTTAACTTGTTGGAAGACTTCTAGGATGTCCTAATTTTCACTTGGCTTTTTGATTGAGACAAGACGTTGGGAGAATGGGGCTACAGGTTTATACACATGCTCTGGCTCTTTATCTTGTAGAGCATTATTCAATTCACCTTTACTCTTAAAATCAACTGGATCATTAGGCTTTGCGGTCTTCACCGATTCAGATTTTTTAATTGTTTTACCACTTCTAAGAGTGGTGGTGGCTTGAACATGTTTCATTTGAATGGTTGAAGAATTGAAATTCGATTCGAGTTGTTTCTTGGGGTTAGGATAAGATTGGGTCAAAACAATCCCTTTTTCCCTAACTTGTATGTGTGTCTCAATTCCTTCAACCAAAATTTTAAGTTCATTCATGGCCTGCATGTGGGACTGATTTACCATAGATCCATTCTTCCCATTAATAATTTATTTACAACGCCAATCAAGATTATTCAAGTTAGAATTTGGTTTAATAAATGGGCGTTGATTAGCGTTTGTGGTGTTTGATTGAGTTTGTAAGATATCTTGAAACGCAGAGATTGTTTGGCAATCCTTTGTCAAGTGAACATCACTCTCATATATACCACATTTGTGAGACCTGCCACCTTAGAATTTAAATCATCCTCCCCATCTAATACATGTACTCATTTCTCTCTTAGGGCTGACCTGGGATTACTAGTCGAATTAGAGATGTCCCAAGATTGGGCATTCTCGACTAGCATATCAAAGTATTCCCAAGCATCATCAGGTGCTTTATTAAAAAACTCACCATTACACATCATTTGGACAAATTGGCGCATGTTTGAACTTAATACATCATGGAAGAAGTCAATCAAGTGCCACTTTTCATAACCATGGTGTGGGCACTCTAATAAAAGATCCTTCAACCTCTCCCAACATTGAAAAAATGTTTTATCTCTGTTTTGGGAGCAGTTCATAATGGTCCGCCTTAGTGCATTGGTTTTATGAACCAGAAAGTACTTTTTAAGAAACTCATTGGTCATCTCAGCCCATGTCCCGATGCTTCTATGTTTAAGTGATTAAAACCATGCTTTGGCTTTGTCCTTCAGAGAGAAGAGGAACAACTTCAGTTTAATTACATCTTGGGAGACATCATTAAATTGAAAGGTGTTGGTGATCTCCACAAATTCACTTAGGTGCCCATATGGACTTTCAAAATTGAGTCCATGAAATTTTGGAAGTAATTTGATAATCCCCGGTTTAAGGTCCACGTTTCCTGCATTCGTTGGAAAAACAATGTAGGAAGATGTGGTTGTTCTCTCCAGTTGTAAATACTTTCTCAATGTTTTAACCGGTGGAACACAGTGTTCCTCATTCTCATTACGTTCCATCATATTTTGTGATGCATCATGCTCAACATCTTCATCATTGTGTGGTTGATTCTCAACCATGATTTTAGACGATTCAAGAATTTTTAAACGTTTTCTAACTCATCTGTGATTGATAAATCCTCCAACTAAACCTCCCTCACTTAGAAATTGCGATGTATGATCATGCTCCCAATGGGGCATAAACTCAAACAAAAACTAAACTAAACTTAAAAATCTAAATCTGAAAAAATAAAAATAAAAGAGTCTAAGTTAGAACGGTGTTACCGGATGGAAGAACTATGTTAGAGAAGAAAAATCCTACAAAAGAAACGAAATTTGTTAGTAGAAAAATTCTGAGAAAAACCTAAAAAAAAGAGTAAATCCTAACCTCATATATCTAACCTAATTATACCCTAATTACAAAATTCAGAACCGTTAACCTAATCCCCGGCAACGGCGCAAA
Source organism: Liriodendron chinense (assembly GCA_003013855.2). Taxonomy (NCBI): domain Eukaryota; kingdom Viridiplantae; phylum Streptophyta; class Magnoliopsida; order Magnoliales; family Magnoliaceae; genus Liriodendron; species Liriodendron chinense. The sequence goes on along the minus strand of PVNU02003771.1, from coordinate 21,788 downwards.
AAACTTGTTCGCTCACTTTAAGTGCAAGGCTGCGATGTAGTAATAATTCGCGGTAAGACCGAGGCCGTTCCTCAAGGATTGTCGAAACAATTCAAAATCTTATTACTAAGACGGGATAAATTCAGATTTGTATTGATAAAGAAAATTTAATAACATAAAACTATCTACTTAGGAACTAAATCAAGGAAATAAGCACTAGAGCGCCAAGAATCCACTTATAATCATTCACAATGCCAATTCAAATCATTCAAACCAATAACTCAATTGGAATCGGAATTCTATCCCTATCCAACCAGAATATAGAGCAATTAAATCATCATAATGCATTTAACATAGATGGATCATCCACTGATATGGTTCTCTCATAAACAACTAAGGCATGGGGTGTATTCAACCACATAACTCAATACTTCACAAAACAAATAAGATCACATTCATGATTCTTCCGCAAGGCTTGTCACTAGACTTAATTTAAAAGCATGAAGTAAACTTCTATTGAACTAAAATCAATATATAAATGCCTACGTCAGATCCAATCAAAAGATAAGAACTTCTTCTAGTTTAGTTCTACATAGGCACTTAGGAAACTTAGTTTGTAAGATCCCTTAGCATCTAACATATTATGATGGATCTAAGATCTCTATAACCCAAAATTCTAACAATCAACACCCCAATTAAGTAATCTCAGTAATCAAAACATCCCATGTAAGAGCAATCATAAGAAATAGAAGATTAACTAAAAATACTAACTTTATTTCAAACTAGAACTAGAGGTGTTTTTCATTAAACCAAAATGTATTTGAACTCATTCAAATTAAGTATTGCAAACACTTTAAGCTTCACCTCTTAGCCCTAGGTAAGAGGTTTAGCCAACCAATAACAAGTTAAACTAAAACTCAAAGAAAAAATTACTAAAAACATAAAAATAAAAAACCCGATTCGGAGGAGTTGCAGACGCTCCACAACAATCATTTCCACTTTCCACGACTTCCCAAGCCTTTTATAATGTGTTTAGATCCACCCTAGGTGTCCTTTTATAATGGAGACACTCCACTGACTAAGAAACTTCCAGAATTGTGTGATAGGTCGCGTAGCGCATGAGAAATTGGAGCTTGCTGAATGAGCTACTGGAAGTATTCACAAATTGCACTGGCCGACTGGTCTGAATTTTATCCAGCAAGCACAAAAGGAAGGGCTGCCACATGGTCGACCGGTCTTGACTGGTCAAGGCCTGTTTGGCTTGCATTTGGTCTTCTTTTCTCTCTCTTCTTTCTTTGCTTCTTCTTCCCTTCCTTTGGCCCACCTTCTATCATTATCAAATAGCTTCAAAAAGTGTTCTTTTAGCTATCAATTAGGTGAAGTTTCTCTCTCATTCATATAACCACAAAACATGCATTAGTAGGTCTTTTAACATACAAATCATGCATACAATGTGATGCAATAGGGTTCAAATATGTATAAATTAGGAGATCAACACACCCCCCAACTAGCATTTTGCTAGTCTCGAGCAAAACATGCGTGAAACAATTCACTTCTCTAAAAACTCAACTCTCTCTTGGAAACTATACTTCTATAGACTTAAAGATATATAAGCATGAAATTTAGAGAAATTTAATGATATGAAACTGAAATCCTCAAATCCCTAAACAGAATAAGTGTTTCACATAGAATCCACATCGATTGATTGATAAATAGAAGAATCCGAACAAGTGCTGTCTAGTGTGTATCGCGAATGTTTATTGCATGAATCTCGAGAATTACCTTCTTCATACATTGACGAAACCAAAAATTTAAAAGTGTACAGATCAACCAAATGCCTATGATAAGCATTTACCATTCCTTCGACGACTTTCACTCTACTTCTCATTTCCGACTTTCATTATGGGTAGACTATCCCCCGGTTAGTAATAGGTAGCCCTTTTCGAAATTTTTCAACAAATATTCAATAATAATCATTTTTTTTCTCGTTCACATGAGATAGGATTTTTAGAAATCCATATCTTCCATTCTTTTCTCTAATTTCACATAAACAAGGATGGACAAAGGTCCCCGACTTGGTTCCTTAACACATTAAATCTCAGTCTAGCCAATCTACAAATCTACATAATCCCTTCAAACTATGAGAATCGTGTAACGTGAACTGGACTCAAAAGTGTTTAAATGTTCTATTGATCAATTACAGGTTTTTTAGAGCTTCACAATCAATCACTTCATCTCTCTTTCCTTCATACTTGTAATATCCCAAGTGCATATAAACAAGGTTTCTCAAAAGATTTTTGAATTTTCAGAAAAATAAAAAAATTACCACAGAAATTGCTCGAAATGTCACAAAGTACTAGATTTATCTAGGAAGCTCACCCCCTAGCCAAAATCTTGCATTGTTCTCAATGTAAAAAGATATGTAATAATCAATGCTATGAGAGTAATGATATAAATAGAGTGAGAACGAGAGTACCTGAGAGAGTTAATCATGGAGGTCTATAACTCCAAACAACTAAATAATTAAAAGTAATAAAACTATGCTTTACCTCCGTCAGACTAGGAGATCAATCTTGATACACATGATCATCCAAAGGAAAGGAATCTAGCAGGATTATGAGGTGAAGTAAAAGATTGTTCAATAATACTATCCACCATCCTGCTTCATAGTGCACATGGGTGATGTTTATCGTGCTAACCCATTGAAAATCTTGCTGGAAAATTTCAGCAGGTTTCTCAAAATTATCACCCCCAGTGTCAGGAAAGGAGAATTTCTTTGGTTAGAATTCATTAAACATGAATCTCCTTTCCAACTTGTCTGGAAAAAAAATTGTTCAAGTAAGGATCATCCCAAAGATGGTGCGCGCTCTTTGGTTTGAACAAACCAAAGAGATGTGAAGACTTGGATTTCTTCTTCACAAGTCGTTATGTCTCCATAAAATCAGATTCTACTGGTGCTTCCCCAATTGATGCTTCGGTGTTACACTCCGTAGAAGGAGTCTTTGTGGGCACTGGTGAGGTTTCCCTTAAGGCATTAACAATGTCAAGGATCATAGGATCATCTCAATCCTCAAAATATGCCAAACACTCCTCTAGAGTGTAGGAAACTTCGACCTTCTCGGTCACTTGTGTAGGTTGGAATACGTCTTCAACCATTACACTTTCAAAAATCAACCTCTCCTTAAGAAAATCAAACACCAATTCATCAAAGTCATGCATAAAAAAATTGTTCAAATCAGTGATTGGTGTCTTGTCAATTAAATTTTCAGAATTTGGCTCTTCCAAGGTCTCATTAATATCTAAATTTATTTCTTCCTTGGAATGAGCTAAGCAAACTTTTAAGGTTTTGAAAAATTTATTTGAAGGTGGCTTATCATCATCCACAATTGTATCAATGAAATTAATCATGTGGATCTTATCTTTATTATCATCCTCATCCTCTTGTTGTTTATGCAAATTAAACACATTCAGCTTCATTGTCATATTTTCAAAGGATATTTTCATGACTCCATTTATACAATTGATTATAGCATTGGCGATTGCTAGGAATGGTTGGCCTAGAATGATAGAAACTTGAGTGCATACATTTGTAACCGCTTATGTATCTAAAAAAATAAAGTCTACCAGGTAGTAGAACTTATCGAGTTGGACTAACACATCCTCAATTACTCCTCTTGGTATTCTAACGGAGGGATCCGCAAATTGTAAAGTTATCTTGGTGGGTTTTAATTCACCAAGTCCAAGTTGTTCATATATCGAGTAGGGAATCAAGTTAACACTAGCCCCTAGATCGAGAAGTGCTCTATTAATCCGGAAGTTACCTATCATGCATGAGATTGTAGGGCTTCTAGGATCTTTAAATTTTGGAGGAGTGTTTTGTTGTATGATAGCACTCACTTGTTCCATAAAAAATGCCCTCAAATGCACGTTTTGCCTACATTTTACGGCACATAGATCTTTTACAAATTTGGTGTGTGAAGGAATTTGCTTAATTGCATCCAACAAGGGAATGTTGATTTTAATTTTTTGAAAGCCTTCTAAGATGTCCTGATTTTCACTTGGCCTTTTAGTTGAGACAAGACGTTGGAAGAATGGGGCCACGGGTTTATACACATGTTTTGGCTCTTTATCTTGTGGAGAATTGTTCAATTCACCTTCACTCTTAGAATCAACTGGATCATTAGGCTTTGCGACCTTCATCGGTTTAGATTTTTCAATTGTTTTACCACTTCTAAAAGTCGTGATGGCTTGAACATGCTCCACTTGAATGGTTGAAGAATTGAAATTCGATTCAAGTTGTTCCTTGGGGTTAGGATGAGATTGGGTCAAAACAATCCCTTTCTCCCTAACTCTTAGGTGTATATCAATTCTATCAACCGAAATTTTAAGTTAATTCATGGCCTGCATGTTGGACTGATTTATCTGAGTTTGTTCAATCATGAATGCGTTCAATGTATCCTCAAGAATGCACTTTTGAGGAGGCCCTTGGAAGCATTGTTTGTATTTACCATAGGTCCTTTCTTCCCATTACGATTCGGTTTACACCGCCAATCAGGATTATTCAAGTTAGAATTTGGTCTATTAAAGGGGTGTTGATAAGCATTTGTGGCGTTCGATTGGGTTTGTAAGATATCTTGAAATGCAGGGATTGTTGGGCAATCCTTTGTCAAGTGAAAATCACTCTCACAGATACCAGATACACTCTCAATGGCCTCATCGGTGGTTATCATGTTAACGCTCCTCAATTCTATAACCTCAACCTTCTTTGTGAGACCCGCCACCTTTGAATTTAAATCATCATCCCCATCTAATACATGTACTCTTTTCTCTCTTAGGGCTGACTTGTGATTACTAGTCGGATTAGAGATGTCCCAAGATTGGGCATTCTCGACTAGCATATCAAAGTAATTACAAGCATCATCGGGTGATTTGTTCAAAAACTCACCATTAATGGAAGAAGTCAATCACGCACCAATTTTCATAACCATGGTGTGGGCACTTTAATAAAAGATTCTTGAACCTCTGCCAACATTGAAAAAATGTTTCATCTCTATTTTGGGAGAAGTTCATAATGGTCCGCCTTAGTGCATTGGTTTTATGAACTAGGAAGTAATTTTTATGGAACTCTTGGGTCATCTCAGCCCATGTTCCGATGCTTATAGGTTTAAGTGATTGAAACCATGCTTTACCTTTGTCCTTTAGAGAGAAGAGGAACAATTTCAGTTTAATTACATCTTAGTAGACATCATTAAATTGAAAGGTGTTGGTGATCTCCTCAAATTCAATTAGGTGCCTATATGGACTTTTAGAATTGAGTCCATGAAATTTTAAAAGTAATTTGATAATCCCCGGTTTAAGGTCCACGTTTTCTGCATTCATTGGAAAAGCAATGCAGTAAGACGTGGTTGTTCTCTCCGGTTGTAGATACTCTCTCAATGTTTTAACCTGAGGAATATAGTGTTCCTCATTCTCATTACGTTCCATCCTATTTTGTGGTGCATCATGCTCAACATTTTCATCATTGTGTGGTTCATTCTCAGCCATGATTTCAGATGATTCAGGAATTCCTAAACATTTTCTAACTCGTCTGTAATTGATTAATCCTCCAACTAAACCTCCATCACTTAGAAGTCGTGATGTACGATTACGCTCCTAGTGGGGCATAAACTCATACAAAAACTAAACTAAATCTAAAAATCTAAATCTGAAAACAAAAATAAAAAAATAAAAGAGTCTAAGTTAGAACGGTGTTACCGGATGAATGAACTATGTTAAAGAAGAAAAATCCTACAAAATAAACAAATCTGTTAGTAGAAAAATTCTGAGAAAAACCTTTAAAAAAAAGAGTAAATCCTAACATCACATATCTAACCTAACTATACCTTAATTACAAAATTTAGAACCGTTAACCTAATCCCCTGCAACGCCGTCAAAAAGTTGTTCCCTCACCTCAAGTGCAAGGCTGCGATGTAGTAATAATTCTCGGTAAGACCGAGGTCGATCCTTAGGGATTGTCGTAACAATTTTAAACTTTATTAGTATGATGGGCTAAATTCGGATTTGTATCAATAGATGGAATTTAATAACATAAAACTGTCTACTTAATAACTAAATCAAAGAAATAAGCACTAGAGCGCCAATGATCCACTTTTAATCATTCAAAATGCCAATTCAAATCATTCAAACCAATAATTCAATTGAAATCGGAGTTCTATCCCTATCCAACCAAAATATAGAGTAATCAAATCATCATAATGCATCTAACATAGATGGATCATCCACTAATATGGTTCTCTCATAAACACCTAAGGCATAAGGTGTATTCAACCACACAACTCAATCATTCACAAAACAATTAAGATCTCATTCTTGATTCTTCCTTAAGGCTTGTCACTAGACTTGATTTAGAAGCATAAATTGAAATTCTATTGAACCAAAATCAATACATAAACACCTACCTCAGATCTAATCAAAAGATAAGAACTTCTAGTTTAGTTCTAAATAAGTACTTAGGAAACTTGGTTTGTAAGATCCCCTACTATCCTACATATTATGATGGATCTAAGATCTCTACAACTCAAAATCCTATCAATCAACACTCTCATAAGAAATCTCAGTAATCAAAACATCCCATGTAAGAGCAATCACAAGAGATAGAAGATTAACTAAAAATATTAACTTTATTTCAAACTAGAACTAGAAGTGTTCTTCATTAAACCTAAAAGTACTTGAACTAATTCAAATTAAGTATTGCAAACACTATAAGCTTCACCTCTTAGCCCTAGCTAAGAGGTTTAGCCAACCATTAACAGGTTAAACTAAAACTCAAAGGAAAAATAATTAAAAATATAAAACAAACTCGATTCGAATGAGTTGTAGACGCTCCACAGCGATCCTCTCCACCTCTCACAACTTCTCAAGCCTTCTATGATGTGTTTAGATCCACCCCTAGGTGTCCTTTTATAATGGAGAAGCTCCATTGACTTAGAAACTTTCATAATTGCATAATAGGTCGCACAACACATGAAAAATTGGAGCTTGCTGAACAAGCTGCTGGAAGTATTCACAAATTGCACTGGTTGACCGGTCTTGACCGGTCGAACTGGTCTGGATTTGATTCAGCAAGCGCAAAAGGGAGGGCTGCCACATGGCCGACCGGTCTTGACCGGTCAAGGCCTATTTGGCTTGCATTTAGTCTTCTTTTATCTCTCTTCTTTCTTTGCTTCTTCCCTTCCTTTGGCCCACCTTTTATCATCATCAAATAGCTTCAAAAAGTGTTCTTTTAGCTATCAATTAGGTGAAGTCTTTCTCTCATTCCTACAGCCACAAAACATGCATTAGATAGGTCTTTTAACATACAAATCATGCATACAATTGATGCAATGGGGTTCGAATATGTATAAATTAGGAGCTCAACAGTGCTTGATCATATCAAGCACCGACACCATAGCAAGCAAGGCATCCAACTTCCTAATCATGTCATTATCAAAGTCAAGGAAGTGGGTCAAGCTATCTTCTAGAGGGATGGCGTATTCAATCAAGGGGGATTCTTCCTCCACAATGGACTTCTCCACATTAATTTGTAAAAATTCAGATTTGGTAGAGGGATGTTTCTCAAAACAAATTTGCACCCAATTAGTATAAGACTCTAGATTGGAATATTGTAAGGCATTCACAATGTCCTGAATCATTGAATCATTTGAGTGTTCGGAGTAAACTAAGCAATCTTCCAAAGAGTCAGAATGTTCACTTAAGGGAGTCTCTTTTTCCACATTAGAATTAGTCATGCCTGTTTGGTGGAAAAGATCAAAATCATCTAGTCCAGAAGGCTCCCTAGCATCAATATCGTCTGGAAACTCATATGAATTCAGCTCTTGGGGAGACAAAAGTATGGATGCCCAATCACTTTTTAAACCATTATCATGATAAATCCAATCATCATCTTCAGTTTTGGTAGATTCTTCAAGTTCATAAATATTCATTGGAATCTCTTCATCGTTTAACGCATTGTATCTAAATGAGATGGTAGATTCATCATGATTGATGATGATATCGGGATCACTAAAATCAACATCCTCTAGTACTTAATCAATTAGGTTAGGTGAAGGTTGGGATTGGAAAATCCCTTCCTCCATATTAGTAGGGAGTGTTTCAGTGCTCTTAACATCCGATCCAGGATTTTCAAAAGTTGGCGAGAGGTGTTGTATGCATTGCTCAGTTATGTCCATATACTCTCGCCATATATCCTCAAGGGTTTTTGTCGGTTGGAGTGCATGAGGTAAAGACTCTTGAGAATAATTACTAGCATCCATGGTTGGTTCATCCCTTAAATTCTCATGCTCCCACCAATTTGAATCGTGTGTGTCATATGTTGGAGTGATAGATGGTTGTTGATATCCATAGCCATACAAGTGATTACGCAACGTTCTAACAGGTGAAACATTGTTCATCTCTTTCCAATACTCTCCCATCGTCTTACCTGGTGAAATATTATATGCATTGTTCTCATTCCAGTAATCATGCAATGTCTTACGTGGGGGAGTATTAGAAGTAGATTGAGTTTCAGAAAAATAATCATAGTTAGAGTGTTTCCAATCACAATGATTTTGGATCCCTTGATCCAATATTTCATATTTTAAAAGATACTTAGATAATCCACTTGTCCAATCAGGCATAGACATGATGAAATTCTAAATTAGAAAATCTAGAAAATAAAAGAAAAGAAAGGGGGAGGAGAAGGAAGAGAAAAAAGAAAAGAAAAATAAGAACAAAGAAGATCCTAAAAAAGAGAAAATGAAGGAAAAAGAACTCTAGTACTTTCCAAACCCTTCTTAAAGATTGAAGCATAAGGTGTCTTGCAATGGCAAAGCCAAAGGCGAAGATAGAGACAGATTTCTCCTGGTCAATAGGGGTTCAAGAGAACACCCCACTCACTCTTTGAATCTTTGAGAAAAAAAATCAGAAAAGAAGAAAGAGGAGTAAGTCAAGAAGAGAAATCTCTGAGCTCAAGGTTATCCAAGGCGGCTATGCTGACCAAAATGAATCAAGGCGGCACGAGCTAACCAATCAGAGATCCAAAGCAGTTAGACCGACCAAAAGGAATCTCTACGCACTCTACTAGAGATGAATAAGAATAAGAATAGAATAAGGAAGAGAAGAATAAAGTTAGAAAGATAAAACCTGATTTGAAGAACTAATTTACCTCTATTTCTAAGAGAAAATTCCTAAAAAAAAACTAAGTTACTACTAATATAAAAGAAATTCCTAAAAATCTCAATTGAAATTTATTTTTAGAAATTCTGTAAACACCATCGAATCCCCAGCAATGGCACCAAAAACTTGTTCGCTCGCCTCAAGTGCAAGGCTACGATGTAGTAATAATTCAATCATGACACCGAGATCGTCCTCCAGGATTAATTAGGAATTCACAAAACATCTTCAAATAACTCTAATTGATATATAATCAAAGTAAACTATTTTGGATTTTGAATGTAGATGAACAATCTATAAACTTAAAGATGAGTTTATCAAACTAAAGGAAACCCTAGAGCACCGATGATCCACTTATAGCTATCCTTGATGCATAATTTGTATAAGTTTCTCAATTACACAACTAGAATTAAAATTTAATCCTATCTAGCCGGAACATGGAAATGTTATAACATCAAAAGAGTCCAACATATGTGTTATTCATCAACATGACTACCTCAATTCAAGTTAGGCATTGGGCACACTCAATTGCATAGGCCAATCCTATTTCCAAAAAATTAAGATCACAACTATGATAAACAATGAATCCTGTCACTAGATTTAACTAATATCACAATTTAAACTTTATTCATATCAAACTAATGCTCAACACATATCTCAGATTTCATAAAAATGATAGAACTTTGGTTTGAAGTTCCCACATGAAGATCTAAGCTCTAGAGCATATTGAATTCGATTCTTTGAAGCGTACAAGTATAAATCTTGCATAACAATTAAGAATCTAAGCTTAATTCTTCTAAACATCCATGAGTCATCAACAGATTAAAGAAAAACCAACTTAGAACTTCATTCAAACATAAAAAAATCATTGTTTATCATTAAGTCCAAACTCAAAACCTTAAAAACAAATTAAAACATCTAAAATAACTACAAGCTTCATCTCTTAGCTCTAGCTAAGAGGTCTAGCCAACCATGCTAGAAGAAAACATAAACTACTCTAAACATGAAAACTAGAGTGATTCTAAGTAGAGGAAGTTGTAAACCTCCAAATCCATCCTTCTCCACCTCTCATTATTTTAGAACTCTTCTAGGAGGACTTAGGAACGGAGTTGAGGTGTCCTTTTATAGCTTTCGAGCCCTACCAACGCAAAAGATTCGAGAATTTGCGCAACACTTACATAGTGAGCAGAGAAAATCAGAAGCCTGAAATAGAAATTGCAGTTTCTACACGTTGGTCGATTGATCGGTTGATCCGGGCGATCAATCAGTTGTTCTAGATCAACTGTAAAAATAGAAATTTGGGCATCTCGACGGTCGGGCAATCAATTGCAAGCGATCGGGCGATTAGTCGCTAGGTCCAAAAAGTATCCATAGAGTTCTAGCAATAAATCTGTAAAAATCTGGAATTTTATGGCTCAGGTGATTGATCGCAAGTGGTTGGGCGATCAATCGCAAGTCTACTTTTCTGTCCAGTGAGCAATTTCAGCAACTTTGTGGGTGAGCGATCAATCGCACGTGGTCAAGTGATCAATCGACAACCCGCACTTTTGTTCAGCAGCACTTTTGGGTATTTGAGATCAATCTTAAATTTCTGTAGATAAATCTCAAATGGTTAGGGATCAATCACAAACCTGCTAGCGATCAATCTCAAAATCTAAAACTTTCAGATTTCATCTTCTAAGCTTCGGATCTTTAATACTTGGTTTCTTCACATCTCTTGGTTGTTGGAACTTATTCTTTTGAAGCTCTAAATCATCGAACTTGGCCCAATTTCTCACAAATCTCTCTCAATCTCCTACATACATGAAAACATACTTACGTTTATTTACCAGATTGCTTCATGTAAATATAGCATGAAATCGGGGATAAATATGCACTATTTTATGCTCAACAGTAATTTGTAAATTGTTAGATTCATCAGGGACTGTTTGTGGATCATAATGATGGTCATCGTGTGATTTTCATAAAAGACATTTAGTGGATATGATACAAAATCCAATGGACTATTTATCTTGTGAGTTAGGTCCTGAAATTGACATTGTATGGCTCAAATGGACTAACCAAGTATTAACTAAATTTTCATCGCGATCAGGGTTAGGTATGAATATATACACTGTAGAAAGCTATGGATGATCAATGATGTATTTCTACCCATTAGAATTTGATTTCAATAGGATAAAATATTCATCTATATATTAGAATCATGACCTAACATTCAAATTCCTTAACGATCGGGTCTAAAGGCTTAAATCATGTCCATTGTTTAGTTTACAATAATGTGATGGTCCATCTTGAAAATTGATGGTTAGATAGCTAAGTCTATCAATGAACAGGTAATCTTGCAAGTACAAGAGGGATCTACACATGTATACTTGAGTGAAAGTAGATATACATACCCAAGTGTGCATGTGTACATGCACTAAAATCTTGGGTCATTATAATATCCATATTGAACATAACACAAAATTCTCCTCATGGGAAGAACATAAACCTTTTAATTCTCCTATATATGGAACATATCACAAAATAATTTTAATTGCTTCTTTTAGTTGTAAATAGAGAAAGATGTTTTAGGGTAGGGCTAGTTTCATGTGTGTATGTGCGCGTGCGCGCACAAGCCAAGAAAGTTAACAATCATTAGAAAAACCTAACTGAAAGTGGGCATTTTTAATAACCATGAATTAATAATATAGAAAATTTTAAGCATATGAAAAAAACATACCTTATTATTTAGGTAATTATTTACAAAAACACATCTATTATCTTTGAACAAGATTAAATGTGGTGGGCCATATTTTCCCTATTTTCCTATGACATTAGCAGGGCTCTAAAACTGAACTTGAGTTGCTTACAATAATGAGTTTCGAGAATCACCTATGACCCCTGACACGACTTAATGAAGAGACACCACATGCGCATGTCAGATGCAAATGCTGCAATGAAAAGTAAAGATTCATCTACTAGAAAGAATGATTTTTTTTTTTTTACTTCAAATCCCACATCCAATTGATGTAGAACAAGGACCCCCTAATGAAGGATGAGGTTCAAGCACATTCTTCATATGGATGGACCAAAAGAAGGTGGATCATAAATCGGCCATAACTTTTGATCAAGGAGGAGTTAAGGGATGTATAATATATGAATTTCTATTGAAATTTTATTTTGTGGTGAACTGACCCACATGTCCGTCCGTTTCACCAAAAAATGTATGGTTATTGTAGAAAAAATGGGATTTTAGAAAAAAAATACTATTTGTAGTAATTTCGATTTTTAGCATGTTTCATTCTTTTTAGATTTTTTTTATTTAGGAGTTTCTCTTTATGTGGAATAATGAGTTTTAGAAATACTCTACTTAGTACTAGTATTTAATTAGGACTTTACTATTTTTAGTAAATTTCTATTTTGACAAAATTACTATTTTTAATAAGTACGAAGTAGGGTTTGTTTAGGGTTATATATGGTTGTTAAATTCGTTTTTCATTAGTTAATTCTCATTGTTATTCAATAAAATTCTAGTTTTTACCAATTTTCTCTTGTGGATTTGAGGAAGCCCTGTTGAGGAGTCTAGGGTGCCTTGTGGCTTCAAGGTTGTTATCCTGTGAGGAAGACGATGATTGAACTCACCATGTTTACCCTTACGTTAGTGGTATCAGAGCGAGGACACCCCTCAGGCCAATTCCTCTTTACAAAGGTATGGACAACAACCCCATAGATGCTGATCTAAGGTAACAACCTCTATCAGCAGTGACTTTGAGAGAGTTTGAACGGGAGAAACGACAAGCTATGCAAGGGCTATAAGCTTCCCTCGACCGTGTAGCGAATGCCATAGAATTCTATGTTTATAGTTGAATCCTGTTTTCGAGTTCCGTTGGATTTTACAATCAGTTGGATTGGAAAGATCAATCCTACAGGACAATGATAGATCTCCCCAACTTCAATGGCCAGGATTGCATTGACGAATTACTCTCTGAAGTCGGGTACCGCTTCGACTACATAAATATTACTGAAGAGAGAAAAGTTCCAATCGCGACGTTCCAGTTGAAGGGTGATGCTTGGGCTTGGTGGGAACACGTTCAGCATTGTTGGAAGCAAGAGATGAAAAGATCGATACGTCTGTGGCCACGGATGAAATGACAGATGCTGAGACGGTTTTAATTCCTATATGACGATGATAACGATCAGATACTATCCCAACAATCCCACAACTTGCGGCATAAGTCCTATTATTTTTAGCCAGAGTTGTGACAGAACGTCAGATTCCACGGAGGCGTGCGAGTGACCTTATGAAAGCAGAAAACCTACCGAAAACTTTTAAAGGGAAGGGGCTGTCTTCCGTAACTGTGTAGGATTTCACCAAGGAATCAGAATTAGATAGAGCGTTGGATTTGGGCGAGTGTAATGAAAACTCAGGTTGGATCTCTGATGTGAAGCCTAATGATGTCAGCGGTGATCACTTGGATGGTGCGTACGTGATCAATGTTGATTTGGTATCACATGTTCCACCACCTTGTGAACATTAAGAAGAAGAGGCACGTTTTATGTTAAAGGATGCATGACCGTTTCTTGTCGAGGCGCTTCCTTTGCTCGAACATGAAATATCAATTGAGGAAAACAAACAGGTGGTCAATCAGATCTCTAATACAGATTTGGTGCTTCCACAAGTCGATGAGAAAGTTGTCAATTTAAATGATGATCCAAGTTCAAATAACCCCACTACTGAAACTTTCAAACCACTAGCGATTGAGCGTGATAAAATTAAGATAAGAATAATTGAAGCCTTAGTCAAGTAAGTAGTGGATGTGGATCCGATGTGTATCGCCGAAGATGTAGTGCCAGGATTGTCAGAGTTTAAGATTATTGTTTTTGATCCTGTAACAACATTAATGACACTTTCTCCAACGTACATTGAAGAGGTGAGTAAGCGAAGGCATCTGAAGTTAAGTGCGCATGGTGGCCCGAATTCAACTTATAACTCATGGATGAGTTATTTTGAAGTGGAGGGGTTTGATGTAGAACAAGGACTCCCTGATGAAGGACGAGGTTCAAGCACATTCTTCAAACGGATGGACCAAAAGGTTGACTGTAAATTGACCATAACTTTTGATCCGGGAGGAGTTATGGGATGCACAACATATGGATTCCTATTGAAATTTCATTTTGTGGGGAATCGACCCTAAAATGTGGGTTGCATTTATCCATTTTGCCAGAAAATGTGCAATTACAATAGAAAAAGAGATTTAAAAAAAAATTACTATTTTTAGTAATTTCGATTATCAGCATGTTTCCTTCTTTTTAGAGTTTTTATTTATTTAAGAGTTTATATTTCTGTTGAATAATGAGTTTTAGAACTACTTTACTTAATAATAGTCTTTAATTAAGATTTTACTATTTTTAGTAACTTCTTATTTTGGAAAACTTACTATTTTTAGTAAGTATGAATTAGGGTTTGTTTAGGGTTATATAAGGTTATTAAATTCATTTCTCATTAGTTAATTATCATTATTATTCAATAAAATTTTAATTTTTACCAATTTTCTCTCATGGATTTGAGGAAGACATATTGAGGAGTCCAGGGAGCCTTGTGAATTCAAGGTAGTTATCCTGTGAGGAAGACAGTGATCGACCTCACCACGTCTACCCTGTGTCACCAATATGCACACATGAAACTTTTTTATTAAGCCCAAAGTAAAAGGCAAATATTTCCTTAAATGAAATGATGATTTTACCCTTTTGCACAATCTATGATGTCCTCGCACCACTATTTCATTAGCCCCCCTCAGAGCTTATACAAATGTACAAAAACGAGAATGTCTGGCTATCCATAATGAGCCACAGGTTCAATTGAATGAACACTCTATACCAATAAGCCATTGGCTCTAGATGAGTGTGATTTGGCTAGTAAAGGAATTACATGCCTAAGCATCATTTAGGATTTATTTGTTTCACCAATTGTTATAGTAAAGGAAATATGAAATTATTACAAACTACTTCACCGGGTCTCCTAACAACATTTGCATTTGATTGCCTAGTCTTGTATTTAATTTATTCACCAAAAAATTATAATGATCGTACTTTTACATTAAAGATTAAAGATTATGTTAATGTGAAATTATCACCAAAACATTTTTAGTAATTGGATGCAAATTTTTTTAAGTAATACCATAAAAAAGTGCAATTTGATTATAAATTTCTTTACCTGTCTATGGAATGTATTTGCATTTGACTAATGATCCTGCTGTTTGGTTTGGCCACAATGAAATTATAATGATAAACGTTTCTTTTACATTACGTGTAATTGCCAAAACAAACGGTCTCTTAAGTCATACAATATAAACGTGCCAAAGCAAACAGGCTCTTTAAGCCATACATGATAAATGCCGACATCTAAGTCATAGATTGTACAAAGCTTTGTTAGTTGAGAGTGCTGGCCGCCAACTTCCTTGGGGACAAGTATCGCTATTACCATTCACATGTGCCATATGGTGGTCCTCCATGCGGATATATGCCATTGATTGGGCAGCGTCGCGTGTGATAAAAAAATGGATTGCCATGAAAATCTGACCACCAGACAACATTCATCGTACACGGTGGGACCCACCTGATCAGAGACCCGGATCTCATGAAATGTGCAAGATTGGCACTTGTTGTTGCAGTCGTCCCTAAAAATCTCCGTAGGGCTTAGACTACTGGTGTCGGCCTTCCACCCTTATGGAAGATGTGACTTCCTTGGCCCCCATTGACTATCACCATCAATGGGCAGGCCCCATCAGAGCAAAATCCAAAATTTGAGAAAGGATGGCCTAACAGAATGGCCCAACTTGTTCAACATGTCGGCCAAGCAAAACTAGACCGGGCCCACTGAAATCTATCCGCATGATGCGATAGAAATGGAATAGATTAGGATATCCTTAGTGAAAGAGACGACAGGATATGAAGGGTATTCTACCACAATTTAAAAAGGTCGGACATTAAATAGGGCTGTCAACGGGCCAGGCCTGGGTAGGCTTCAGCCCGGATTTTGAGCTGTTAGGTCCGGGTCTCACGGGCGGGCCTATTCAATTATTATTATTATTATTATTATTATTTTTTAATATTTTGCCTCGCCTGAGGCTACCCATCGACACGGCTCACATTGCCATCATGGTACGGGTGGAAAACAGGTGGTCCATTCATTCATTCATTCATCATCAAAGTCTTATCCCATCAAATTGGGACCAAGTGGCAGGTCCGTTGATTAATGATAAAATTTTAAATACTCTGGCAGGGTGAGGTGATGAGACACTAGGCTCTTGGAAATTAGTTAGAAATTTCATGTGTGGGGTAAAAGTAATTCTAATTCAAATTAAATTATCCAAATTATGGGTCGCCATTTAGATGTACCATGAACCAAAATTACCCCCTTTTTTTATTATAGTTAGATTGGTTGGCATTAATTGGACGGTTAAAATTGAAAAGAAATTAGAAAAATAATATTCTGATGGTCCTATTTGACAAATAGTCTGTTCAGTTTGTATTAGTGTGTATGACAAATATAAATTCCAAAGCTTGCATATCAAGCGTCATACTCTATCAGATTATCAAATAACTCCCCATGGAAGATGGATGAGTAAGGTAAAATAGTCTACTGTCCTTTCAAATGACATGATTTTCTAGTTGGATCGCTGGCGGATATTAAAAGAGTCAGTTGTTCTACTTCCGAATACCAGTGTGCCAAAGCGATGAGTAGGCTGGCCTCTAATTTGGGCACCGTTCATGTGTGGGCCAGCTTAATGAAAGGCTTGGACACACGGCCCATTCAAAAGTTGGAATAGCATGTGTTGTGGGAAGAATACGAGCTGACCTCAGGGTAAATCTGGATCAGCCTGTTCAGCTCAAATCCGACCTGAGGTCAGACAACACGACCCGAAAACGGGTCGGCAAGTCTGACCGACCTAGCCCAGAGAGAAGAGGCGATCCCTCTAAACGACCTCATAAGGCTGACCTCTTTCATTGTAACGAGTTGGTTCCGTTACCGCAATTTTCTTAAGTTTGCGCGCAATAAGAGAAGATGAAGCCGGGAAATCTCTAACCAACCCGTCAAAAATCTCCAAAGATCACGGGACAGCTCAGGAAATCTCAGAGTCTGAGATTTCCTCTACGAACATCACGGCTGCAAAAAGGGAATGCAACCCTGAAACCTAAGTTTATAGATTGATGCGTCATCTTCATTATCGAGGTATGACACAACAACTGATCTCGAGAAAGACGATCATCCTTTTTTAGAATCCAAACTAACTTAGGCATCGGAGGGCTAACGGCTGGACCCCAGCCACTCCTTTTTCTTTTGCTTTCCTTTGTGTTCTGCAGGATCTAAGGAGCTTCCGGCTCAGATCCAGACCGCACACCTACCGGAGATCACCTGTACTCATTTGCTGACCAGTTGGAGGTCACCTCATCTCGTCTGTTGACTATTTTCGAGCATCAACAGATTGGCGCCATCTGTGGGAACACGATTTTTCTTCCTTTAGCTAGGAAGTCCGTGTTCTCGCCCAATCGCTTAAGACAATCTCGACATTCTCATGGCTGGAAAGAGAAAATATAAAGGGAAGGCACCCGCAATCGCCGGACCTTCCGACGATCAAATCTCCGAAGACGAAGGATCGTTTCCTGACACCCCCGCCATCCAGCTCGATGGAAACTCTCCTCGTTTTGCTCAGCAGTGGGGACAACAGAGGCCTCGCAATCGAGGAATCAGATTGTCCCTTCTCGAAGAGCAAGTGGGAGGAGTCACCCAAAAGCTAGGGGGCGTTGACGAACGATTCGGCTATGTAGACCAGAGGCTGGACGAAATCAAGGCTCTGCTAACTGGTTTGGTCCACCCGACAATTTTAAACAACAGAGACCATGAAGGACCTCGACAAACTCACCCCCAACCTCAACAATCCCAGCACTCTCATCAAACTCGGGCGTCACAACGTTCTCGACACTCTACTCCGGTTGAAGAAAACGAGGCCACCAGCCAATCAACCGGGGCAAGGTCTCGACCAGCAACAGACTTGCTTGCCAACGATCTACGGCATAGGCTCGAGGAACGGAGGACGGCTCGTCTCGAGCATGAACGGGCCGATCATGAAGCCAGCGACCGGGTAGACGACAACTTAAGCCCACTGAAGGCCAAGTTGAAAGAACTCCGGGAACAAATGGGCGATATCCGGAGAACACAATTAGCCCGAGCACCAATCGCAGTGGATGCACTGGTCGACTCATCTGAATCACCGTTCACCGACGAGATTCGTGAAGAGCCCATTCCCAAAGGATTTAAAGTTCCTCAGTTGAAGCAATATTCGGGGATAGGAGATCCGGCAGAGCACTTAGAAAATTTCAAAGTCCGAATGGACCTCCTCGGAGCCAACGGACACATTATGTGTAAGGCTTTTCCGTTGTCCTTGACGAGTTCAGCATGGACTTGGTTTCGCAATTTGAAACCTAGGACAATCAGCTCGTTCTCCCAACTGAGCAGGGCCTTCGCTACTCAGTTCATCAGAAGCACCGATCCGAAGAAGCATTCAACTCACCTTGCCGCAATCAAACAGAAAGAGGAGGAGTCGTTAAAGGACTACCTCGCTCGTTTTAACTCCGAAGCTGTACAAATCAAAAATCTCTCACAAGACGTACAGTTACATGCTATGATCGGGGGACTACGTGATCGACGATTCCTTTGGTCTGTCGGGGAAGAGCCACCTCAATCCGTGGCTGAATTTTTGGATCGGGCAGCCAAGCATATCAACGCCGAGGAATTGGTCAACGCTCATCGACCATCAGCCAAGAATAAAGGTCGTCAGGATAGCGGCAGCTAAAAAAGACACAGATCAGAACGAAGGTCGCTAGCCCAGAACGGATCTACCCGAGGAACGAAATTTCCAACGCCAAGTTTTGAAAAATATACACCGCTCAACAAAACCATCGAACAGGTGTACTTAGCAGAAAAAAGCAAGCACACCTTCCAACGGCCTGCGAAGATAAAAACCGACCCCAATAGAAGGTCGAAATCAAGGTACTGTTTATATCATAAAGACCACGGTCACAACACCGTGGATTGCTTTAACTTAAAGCGACAGATAGAGGTCCTCATCCAGCAAGGTTTTTTGAAAGACTACATCGCTCAGCGTTCGGACGGCCGGAGGGACGAAGGTCGAGCCGCAGACCTGACTGAGGAACAGAGTAATAATCCTGTGGAACAAATCCACTTGATCTTTGGAGGGCCGACCATTGGAGATTCCGGGAACTCCCGCAAAAACTATGTACGGCAAGGAAGAACATTCCAACTGGGGCCCTCAGTCAACATCACCAGCAGACCTGCAAAGGTCGCAAAGGTGACCTCGCACGCAATAACGTTTATCGAAGATGATGCTCGAGGGATCATACACCCACATGACGACTCCTTTGTCATTTCGATGGTGGTCGCCAATAAGAGACTCCACAGGATGATGGTTGACACAGGGAGCTCGGCTGATATCTTGTACACTTCAGCTTTTGAGAAAATGAAGATTGACCGATCCAGGCTGAGACTGGTCAAAACAGCATTGATCGGATTTACAGGGGACAGCATTATGCCTGAAGGAGAGATAACTCTGCCGGTTACCGCCGGGGAAGAACCTAACCAGAAAATAATTATGGTTGATTTCCTTGTCGTGAATACCCCCTCTGCCTACAACGCCATCATCGGCAGCCCTATCCTGCGAGCTCTCAAAGCCGTCGTTTCCATCTATCACCTAGCAATGAAGTTCGAAACTGACGAAGGAATCGGTGTGGTCAGAGGAGATCAGCAGGAAGCCCGTCATTGCTACGAGCTTTCCCTACGAGGGAAAAGTAAAAGGGCGGTATCAACCGTCTCTCACGCGTCCTCCCTAGACCCAAGAGAAGAAGAGAAAGAGCGCGGGTCACCCGCCGAAGAGTTGATCGACATTCCCTTGTCGGAGACCGATCCGAACCAGGATCATCAAGATCGGATCATGTTTGAAGGACAAGGTACGAGAGAGCCTGACCACCTTTTTGGAGCATGTAGATGTTTTTGCACGGTCCCATGAAGAGATGCCCGGAATCTGCCCGGAGATAATGGTACACCGGCTAAACGTCGACCCAACCACCAGACCGGTCCGTAAAAAACGGTGCTCTTTCAACACGGAAAGATACATGATAATCGAAGAAGAAGTACAGAAACTGCACAAGGCAGGATTCGTCCAAGAAATATGTTATCCAGAATGGTTGGCAAACGTCGTCCTCGTCAAAAAGACCAATGAGAAATGGAGGGTCTGTGTGGACTACACTGACCTGAACAAAGCCTATCCTAACGACAGCTTTCCTCTACCAAGGATAGATCAGCTCGTTGACGCAACTGCTGGGCACGAGCTCCTCAGCTTTATGGACACCTACTCTGGATATAACCAGATCCAGATGTATGCTCCCGATAGGCAAAAGACAGCGTTCATTACAGATCGGGGCCTCTACTACTATAAAGTCATGCCTTTCGGGCTCAAAAACGCTGGAGCAACCTACCAACGACTGGTAAACAAGATGTTCTCAGATCAACTTGGCAGAACTATGGAAGTATACGTGGACGATATGCTCGTCAAAAGCAAGCGGTCGGAGGACCATGTCTACGACCTCTGCACTGCGTTCAAGATATTAAGGAAGTATCGAATGAAGCTCAACCCTAGCAAATGCGCTTTTGGAGTAAGCTCGGGAAAATTTCTTGGCTTCATGGTTAACCAGCAAGGAATTGAGGCCAACCCCGAAAAAATACAAGCCCTTCTGGACATGGTCTCACCTCGCACAGTGAAAGAGATCCAGCGCCTCACTGGGAGAATCGCAGCACTCAACAGGTTCGTCTCAAAAGTTACGGATCGATGTCTTCCCTTCTTCAAGCAGCTGCGCAAATGCAAGGAGATGACTTGGACTTCAGAATGCGGGCAAGCTTTTGTCGAACTAAAAGCCTACCTCGGCTCTCCACCGCTGCTGTCCAAACCGGCGCATAAAGAAGAACTACTCTTGTACTTAGCAGTTTCACCAGCAGCGGTCAGATCGGCATTAGTCCAGGACGACAAAGGAATACAAAGGCCCTTTTACTACGTCAGCAAAGCTCTACTCGACTCGAAAACACGATATCCGAAAATAGAAAAGCTGGCTTTGGCATTAATCACCTCAGCCCGAAAGTTGAGGCCATACTTTTAAGCACACCCGATAGCTGTGCTGACCGATCAACCGCTGCGGCAAGTGCTGCAAAACTCGAAAACCTCAGGTCGTCTCGTCAAGTGGGCCGTTGAGCTTGGCGAGTTCGACATACAATACCGACCTCGAGCTGCAATCAAAGGTCAAGCCGTAGCTGACTTCATCGTCGAGTTAACCGAACCCCACGAAATTCAGGACAACAACAAATCCGACCAACCCCCAGAGAATAATCGCGACACACCAGTCTGGTTATTACACGTCGATGGATCTTCCAATTCACAAGGCACTCTCAACTGGTGGTCGAGCAAGTGACCGCAGAATATCAAGCAAAAGGGGGAAAAATGTCCGCATATCTGGCGAAAACTCGAGTTACTGTCGCTTTTCGATCAATA
>PVNU02003770.1:0-41931 GCA_003013855.2 Liriodendron chinense | reverse complement strand
AGCTGGGGGATGATGAAAAGTAGCTTCATATATTCTAGGGTCACTCCATGGGTTAACCTTTTGGGTGTGACACAACATACTTTACTCATTTCTTCGTATGGTTGCTGTGTACAGAGAGTATTTAAGGTTTTGGAGAGCCTAAATGAACAGCTGAAATTTGATTTGTTAGGTTTTGGAGGGCCTAAATGATCAGCTGAAATTTGATTTGTTACGTTTTGGATCTGTCAATGAAGTTGGTCAGTTATTTCCGAAAGGTGCCCAGAACCTTTTTCATCTGCTCCATTGAGATTTTTGTTTCTCTATTGTTAATCAGAGGCTATTTTCCCAGGCAGAAATAACCAAGGTTTCGGAAGGTTTGACTGATCAGTCTGAATTATCAATGGTCAAGTCCATTGGTTAGTTCTAAAAGGTTTTAGGCCATCCATTCCATCCAACCCATTTAGAATTTTGAAAGTTTTTCCTTGCCCATTTAGGGTCTATTTTCAAAGCCAACAGAAGTCCTAAGAATAACTGTTCTCATTCTAGGTGCAGTGTCTATGGACCCTAAGATAAAAAAAATTAGCTAGACCCACAATTCAATGGGCCACACTGCATGAAACGGTGCAAACAAGGTTTATCACCTGATGGACGGAGTGGATTTCATATGGTGGACCCCATATAGCCCAGGTGTTGTACGGGCTGCTGCGTAGAAGATGATTGGTGGGGCATTGCTGTCCCATTTTGATGGGTAGGATTGCCTGCACGTGTGACACGCTGCTGTCCACTCTGATTGTAAAGGTACACTCGGTCCTTCGCTTTATGCAAGTGGGGCCCACAGTTCAGTTATCCAAAACGTAGATATGATTGGATACCACCCTCGGATGTACTTCCTCCTAATTTCTCTATATTGCAGGAATTTTTTTTTTTTAAATGTCCGTACAGCCCGTTTATCACGCCGAAAACTCCCGAGTACCTATAGCTATTTAATTATCCTCTTTAATAATATGAGAGAGGAAATATTCCACGTGTGCCATGCATGAAGTTGACACGTGTACAGTGATCTGGGATGCTCCTGTGGTGGGGCCCACGGTGGGTGATTCACGTGGCGGGACGCGGATTAGCTACTGACAGGTTGAGTAGCTATCTAGCTACTGAAGTGACGTCATCAATGTATGTGGATTCCACCGGGGTGTACGTGTTTTATCCAGGCCGTCCATCCATTTGGAGTGAACATTTTAGTAGGGCTGAAAGTCCGGCAGGTTGGGTCGGGTTGGTGCTCAACCCTAACCCAACCAAGGTTCCTATACCTCAACCCTAATCCAACCCAACCCAACCTCGGGTTGGGAATTCTCAACCCAAGCCCAACCTAAGTGGGCTTGGTCGGGTTGATCGGGTTGCCAAGTTGATAAATGCTAATATCTTCGTTATTACCTTAGCTTATTATGTTTCAATACACGTCTTATTTTTCGTACCTATGACTTTATTAATTATGCATGTAGTTATCCATTACGAAGAACTTCACTTTTTTTCAAACAAATTAGCTAAGACAACTAGTCCTTTAATATTAAAAGTATATCAAATTTCAAACGTTATAAGTTTACTTACTAAAGTAATACAAACTAATACGTTTACTTAAGTATAATAAAATTATAAGTAACTTGTATATAGATCGAGTTCGAGTTCAGGTTGGGTTGGGCGACCTAAGACCTCGACCCAAGCTCGACCCAAGCTTTATCAGGTTGGTGTTTGCATAGCTCAAGCTCGAGATCGGGTTCGATATTTCTTGCCCAAGCCCAACCTAATGTCGGGTCGGTCACGAGTCGGTCGGGTTGAACCCACCCAACTTTCAGCCCTACATTTTAGGGCATGAGCTAAAGAATGAGACAATCCAAATATCAAGTGGACCCCACCAAAGAAAACAGTGGGGACAATGACATGATCGTTGAAACTTTCCTAGGGCTAACCATGGTGTTTATTTGAGATCCAACTTATTCATAAGTTCACACAGGCATGGAAGAAAGGAAAACATAAATATCAGCTTGATCGAAAACTTCTGTGCCCCAAGAAGTTTTTAATGGTAGGAGATCAATCCGCACTATTTTCTTTGCTGAGGTCTACCTGAGCTTTGCATCTGCCTAGTTCTTTGGATCATGCCCTAAAATGATTTCTCAAAATGGATGGACGGTTTGGATACAATGCATACATTACAATGGGGTCCATAGAAATTGATGACGTCACTTAGGGCTCTCAATGGGTCGGATCTGGATCGGATCCAGTTGGATCCGACTCCAAGTCCGTTTATCTGTACATGGATTCCGATCAAATTCGGATCCAACTTGGATCCAAAAGGTGATATCCATATTTGATCCATTTATAAATTGTTGGATCCATTTCCGATCCAAAATCCATATAACCATCAGATTTGGGTTAGATCCAAATCCACCCCATTACAAATAAAAAACAAAATATATACTATATAAATATATAATATAATATATTTAATTTAGTAGAAAAATTATGCAAATCCCACTATTTACTAGGGTATGGTCAACATGGCCTAAAATACTTTGTAAAACGGATGGTTAGCATGAATATAACATATACAGTGAGGTGACAAATGAGTCGGATCTTAATCGGATTCGGATCGAACTCGGATATGTTCCTGTGAATCCATATCCGGTCCATTTAAGTAATCAGACCTATTTTAAGATCCAAATCCGGTCCATTTAACTAATCGGACCTATTTTAAGATCCAAATCTGCATTATTCAAATGATCTCAGATTTGACCCGCTCCATTGAGATCCCTGACGTCACTTCAGTAGTAAGATAACCACAATTAAAAGAAAAAAAAAAAAAAAAAACTGTCAGTAGCTAATATGCGATTGGCTACCTACCAACCGACAGGTTGAGTGAAGTGACGTCACCATGACACATTGGCCTTAGCATGATGTATGTGTTGTATTCACACCGTCTATTAGGTGGAGAGATCATTTTAAGGCATGACTCCGAGGTTGATCCTAAACTCAAGTGGACCCCACCACAGAAAACCCCGGGGTTAGTGTGGCATCCACAGTTGAAAACTTTTTAGGAACAGCATAAGTTTTCGGCCAAGTTGATATTTGTGTTTTCCTTTCATATTGTGTGAACTTATGAGCAAGTTGATCTCAAATAAACATCATGGTAGGCCTAAGAAGTTTCAACGGTCGATGTCACTGTCTCCACTGTTTTCTGTGGCAGGGTCCACTTGGGCTTCGAAACTGCCTCATTATTTGATTCATACCCTAAAATGGTCTCTCCAAATGGATGGACGGTGTGGATACAAAACATACAACATTCAGACGCCCACATAACATGGTGACGTCACTTCAGTACGATGTCCGCTACTCAACCCGTCTGTAGCTAATCCGTGTCCGTTGGACTTTTCCGGGTGTGGCTTCGGTGATACCCGGATCCAAGGTCGGTAGATCCCTGACTGTGGGGCCCACCTTGATATATGTACATTACATCCACTCCGTCCATACGTTTTGAAAGATAATTTTAGGGACTGATCCCAAAAATAAAGCAGATCCAAATCCTAGGTGGACCACACCACAAGTAACAGTGGTGATTCGCCATTAAAAGCTTGTTGTGGGCCATAAAAGTTTTGTATCTAGATGATATTTGTGTTGTCCCTTCGTACGGGTCCTTTGGACCTTATCAACAGGTTGGATGGAAAATAAACATTTGTTGGCCCTCAAGAAGGTTTTAATTGTGAGTATTCAATCACCACTGTTTCACGTGGTCTGGTCCACCTGAGGTTTGGATTTACTTTATTTTTTAATTTTTTAGGATCCTGTCCTAAATGAGTTTTCAAAATGGATGGACGGCATGGATGTAAGTCACATACGTCATGGTGGGCCCACAGTGAGCGATCCACCCACCTTGGTGGATCCAGCAATCCATTGTTTGCACGTTTACGCATGACTCCTAGATTGCTTGAGTCTTGCAATTTTGATCATGTGATTGCCTACCGTGTGGACAACTAATGGACAATCCAGATAACCATCTAAGCCTCCGTGATGTATGGCTTTTATCCACACCGTACATTCATCTTTTCATATCATTTTAGGTTATCAACCCAAAAATAAGACAGATCCAAGGCTCAAGTGGACCACACCACAGGAAGCAGCAGTGCTAAGGACACCCACCATTGAAACCTTCTCAGGACCCACCGTGTTGCTTATTTGCCATCCAACCTGTTGACATGGTCACTTACACCCGGATGAAGTGAAAAAAACATATATCATCTTGATCAAAACTCTGCGGTCCCCAAGAAATTTTCAATCGTAGGAATTTAATCCCCACTGTGTGGTCCACTTGAGCCTTGGATCTTCCCTATTTTTGGGCTCATTAACTAAACTGATACGAAGAGAGAACGGCATAAATGAACGGTGTGGATTGAAATCCATACATCACAGCGGCCCATCGGAGCCCTACCTGTCCCGAGCTCGGAGCAGCGGGGGGGGATAGTACGTAAATATGATTAGGGCTGTCAATGGCCGGATCTTTGATCCATATCCGATCCGTATCCGATCCGATTTAATCGGATTCGATCAATAATCGGATAATCGGATCGGATACGGATATCCAAAGATGATCCGTTAATATTCGGGTCGGATTCGGATCAACCTTGATCCGGCCCGTTAACGATCCGACCCGATAAAAAAATAAAATAAAATAAATAAATAAAATAAAATAAAATAAAAACATATGATAATCTCTCTCTCTCTCTCTCTCTCTCTCTCTCTCTCACGGATATCCGGTCGGATATCGGGTCGTATCATAATCGGATCGGAAACGGATTTCGAAAAATTTTAATCGGGTCGGGTTCGGATCATATACTTGTGATCCGAATCGGATTCGGGTCGGGATTCGGGTCGGATATATTCTTAATCGGGTCGGATTCGGATCATCACTGATCCGGCCCGTATCCGACCCGTTGACAGCCCTAAACTATGATATGTGTGTCATATCCACTCGTTCATCTGTTTCATAAGCTCGAGCCAAACATAGGGCTTGTATAAATGGTCGAGTTCGGGGTGGGTTTAGCCAAAACCAGACCCGCCCATTTACTAAATGGGTCTGGGTCCAAATTTTAGACCCAAACCCTTTTACTAGATGGTCGGGTTCGAGTCAACCCATTAGACCCATTTATAAATGGGTCTGGGTCGGGTAGAGGGAGATCCACTTAGACCCATTTATAAATGGGTCAGGTCTAATGGGTCCGAGTCTGGATCAAGTATGCAAGCATTTTACAAGGCTTAAACCAGGTCTAGACGGGTCTGAATTGGACGGGTCCCTTGAAACATAGACCAAACCCGCCCACTTTCTAAATGAGTTCGGGTCGATCCTAATATAAAGGAAACCAAACCCAGACCCGTTTAGCAACTGGGTCTGCTCTTGGACCTAGACCCGACCCATTTCAACAAATGGTTGAGTCTGGGTCGAGTCTAAATGGGTTGGGGTCTGGATACCCCATTGGGTTCGCTGACCCATTTACAGCCCTACCCAAACATGAGATAAATCCAAAGCTCAAGCATACCACAGTTGAAGATTGACCGTCCCATTGTAAAAACTTCTTTAGGGCCGCATAAATATTAGATCAAAGCTCATATTTGTGTTTTCATCAAAGTGGGAGTCACCTTATGAATGGGTTGGATGGAAAATAAACATTCCTGGTGGGCCCTAGAAAGGTTTCAATGATGGGCATACTATCCTTACTATTTCCTTTGGTGTGACCCACTTGAGCTTTAAATCTGCCGCATTTTGTACATCTGCCCTAAAATGAGCTGGCAAAACAGATGAACGGAGTAGATATAACACATACATCACAGTGGGACCCACAGAGGTTAGTCTTACAAGAATGAGCAGGATGCTTCTCAAAATTCCTCAGTTCGTTTGGGTAGGCTCATCTAGTTTTGCCTTTTCAGCCGTCAATTTCGTTATTTAGTTTCACGTAATTGGATGGACTGATTCAATACGTATTTCGTGTAAACTTTACTTATTTTAAATTATTTAAATCATAGGCTGCTTTAGATGAATTATAAATAAAAATTAAAATGATTTAAAATCATAATCTGGTAGATTGATAGATATCCAAATGAATGGCTCAAATGGTAAATAACCAACTTTCTGAATTTAATAAATAGATTTCCAATAATCAAATGTCAGGATTGAAAATTGTTTAATAAATATAATTTTGGGGCATATCCTATTTGCTATTATCCCATAGTTTAAATGATTTAATATTAGTATGTATGCCTAGGTCCACCAGCTCTATATGCATGTTTAAGACAGATTTTCAAATTTGAGGATCTTCTTGGGATTTTATCCATAAAATTTTTCCAAAAATAAATAATTCTCGTAATTAAGAAATGTATTTAAAAGAGATTTTGAAATTGGTACATCCAACTTGTCTAACATTAATAAGATTATCAAATGGGCTACACTTGAATTGAAATATTTTGAATGGCGCATGCTACTTTTTATGGATCGGTCCACCTTATGGATGGATTCACTATATTTTTTGTTTGTCTAGTAATAATGTTAGTGTGCACCAGTGTACACTTATTTATAAGACATATACTGCATAGGCCCAAAATTCTCAATTTTCCGTATTAAAATCATGACAAAGGAATATTGGTTCCTCAAGGATAGATCTAAACACGGGCAAAGCTAGCTCTATTAACTCACTCGATTCAGCCCGCATAAGTTCGATACATCTTCAATCTAGAGCTAAGTTTGAGCTAAGCCAAGCTAATTTTAAGAACTCAAAATAATTTCAAGCCAGGTTTGAGCTGACTTGAGCCAGACTTGACTTTGTTCAGCTTTTATATATATATATATATATATATATATATATATATATATATATATATATATATATATATATATATATGAAATTATTGCAAGACTTTCATATTTCAGACTCTTAAAATATCAATCATTTTTGTGACAATGCTATTAACTCATTCATGATTGCTGAGAGGCACTAAGAAATTATAAATTGCAAAATTTAAAATATCAACCATCTTTGTGACAATCCTAGTAACTCATTTCATGATTGATGACAGGCACTAATAAATTATAAATTGCACATGTGGCTACAAGGAGCCAACCCAATTAGTTGGGATAAGGCTGAGATGATGATGGCCAGCCCATGGCGTGCAACAGAAGTAAACCATCGATTATCACGGGTCGTAATTTAAATGGCTTCTATTTATATTATTATTATTATTTATTACAAACACTCACACCCACCCATTCCACAGGGGCACTCGATCATCCCTCGTCTCATTGTTGAAATAGAGACTGTCTACTACTTAGCCATGGAAATGGACCAATTTAAATAGCTCAACTCAGAATCGTAACATATAAGTAATGGATGGTTGAAATGATAGTCAATGGTTTGCAATCAACGCCTTTATCTTAAAGGTTGGGATTGTTAAATCAACATGCTGATTTGCTTACTTGATGTTTGGATTTGGTGGGCACTTATTGGACGGTTTAAAAGTGAAAATATCCAATGATCCTATTTTAATAAGTTATGATTGTACAGAAAATCTGATTTTGGTTCCACAGTTTAAAATCTGAGTGCATGTGTATTTAGCTACTGAAGTGACGTCACCAAGTTCTATGGGCCCCCACCACGATGTGTGTGTTATCCACATCGTTCATCCATTTGGAGAAATCATTTTAGGGCATGAGTCAAAGAATGAGGAAGATCCAAAGGTCAACTGGACCCCACCATGAAAAGTGGGGATAGTGGCACCCACCGTTGAAACCTTCCTGGGCTCACCATGATGTTTATTTGAGATCCAACATGTTCATAAGTTAACACAAAAGGGAAAACACAAATATTAGCTTGATTGAAAACTTTCATGGCCCCAGGAAGTTTATAATGGTATGCGTTTAATCCTTTGTGGTGGGTCTACTTGAGCTTTGGATCTGTCTCATTCTTTGATCATGCTCTAAAATGATCTTAATTTCCAAATGGATGGTTGACGGTGTGGATATAACACATACATCATGGTGGGGCCCACAAAACTTGGTGACGTCACTTTGTAGTGAAAATCACTACTGAGGCTGTCAGCTGCTATATCCAGACCATCCATCCGTTTTCACAGACCATTTCAGGGCATGAAACAAAAAATAAAACAGGTCGAAATCTCAGGTGGACCATACCCTAGGAAACAGTGGGTGATTTACTATTAAATACTTATTGTGGGTCATAAAAGTTTTGGATCAAGCTGATATTTGTTTTTTCCATTCATCTAGGTTTTTGTGACCTTATCAATGGGTTGGATGGTAAATAACATTACCGAAACATTATGGTGGGCCCTAGGATTTTTTTAATGGTGGAACATTCAATCACAACTGTTTCCTATGGTATGGTCCACCTGAGATCTGAATCTGTTTCATTTTTGGGGTTATGCCCGAAAATGATAAGAAAAAAAAATAGATGGACAGCATGGATATAGAATATGTACATCAAGGTGGGCCCCACAATCAGGCCGCACCTAATCTGCTTCCTTGTTGTACATGTGCTGCACGTTATGGACAAACCACGGGATGGATTCGTTTTTTCTCACCATGATGTCTTTGCCAAACTCAAAGTGTCAGCCTCATCTAGAAAGAAGGATCCAAAAATTCGGACGATCTAAAACATATGTAGGCCAAATAATAGCTGTCCCTCTTTAACAAAACAAGGTTCATGAGATTCATAGGTTAGGGTGGTTCAACCAATCTCATTTTTGGGGTGTAACTTAGAAGCAATGGGCCCCACAATTTATTCTTAATGTGCGCTAATATATAGTACAATTTCTTAGTACTCGTGTATCAAGTGTAATACTCCGGCTGAGTATCACTGAAATGAGGGGTTTCTAGGGAAATTTTACAGAACAGTACCTTATTAATACTGTATTTACATCCTGGTACGTACCTTTTTAAATTATATTTTCATTAAGCTACCTTTATTATTTTTATTTTTTTTGAGTTAGTCATGCAACGGGCACACCCTGTTAGATGGGCAACACACCTACCCGGTCAGTCACACCCTGTTAGATGGGCAAACACACCTACCCGGTCAGTCACACAGTGCTCCCACCCACTAGTGCGGTTAGTGGATTTCGAACCTGAGACCAACAGTTGATATTTTCATTAAGCTACCTCATCAATAAAGATAATTGTGAATGGGGAACTTGGTTAGTTTTCTCTCAATTATGGCATGTTGTATTGTTGTTTTATAAAATGACAAAAAATACCCATCATTAATAGTGTAGCTTAATTACTAAAATGTAAATATCAAATTTATGAGACATTTAATATTTAAAATTTCAAAATAAAACTAAAGAGTCATCTTTCTGGATGGTATTGCTTACCAACGCTGAGGTACTGGTTAGTGCTTGTGGGCCCACCATAATGTATGCATTTTATCCACACTGCCGATCCATTTTTCCATATCATTTTATGGCGTGGGACAAAAATTGAATCAGATTCAAATCTCAGGTGGACCACATCACAGGAAATAGTGGTCATTGAGAACCCACCATTAAAAACTTTTTGCAGGCCATAAAAGTTTTGGATCAAGCTGATATTTTTGTTTTCCCTTCATCCAATTTGTGTGACCTAATCGACAGGTTGAATGGACAATAAACATTACAGTGGCCCAGAAAGTTTTTAAAGGTGGGTGTTCCATCACCCACCATTTTCCTATGGCGTGGTCCGCCTGAGATTTGGATCTGCTCATTTTTGGGCTTATACCCTAAAATGATATGAAAAATGGATGAATGTTGTAGATAAAACACATACATCATGGTGGGGCCATAGGGCACCGACCCATAGCCCCCACTGGCACAGTCGGGATGCGGATTACCTATGGCACCACATTGTAGGAGCTTCCCTGCAATAAGAATCTTGGTGGGTCCATTGTGATGTTTGTGAGAAATCCATCCCATCCATGTGTTTTGCCAAATCAAATTAGGACATGGCAAAAAAATGAGAGAAATCCATCCCATCCATGTGTTTTGCCAAATCAAATTAGGACATGGCAAAAAATGAGGCAGATCTAGAACTCAAGTGGGACGCATGATGAAAAAACATTCACCGGCCACTGAAGGTTTGGATCGGGCTAATATTTTTTGTGTTTTCACTTTATACCAATAGGAATGACCTTATGAACCATATGAATGCAATGTAAACATCAGGATGGGGTCATATAAACATCACAGTGGACTCAGGGAGGTTTCAATGGTAGGCATTTCCCAATCCACTTTTATCTGTGGTGTGACCTACTTAGTATTGGACCTAACTCTTTTTGTGCCCGTGTCCTAACATGATCGGGAAAAATGCATGAATGGACAGGGTGGATTTCTCACAAACATCATGGTGCACCCCACCTAACTTCCCGTGCCATAAGCTATCCAAGGCAATCTGTGTTTGCGTTAATAGGCAGAAGCAAATTGGGTACGGCCAACACAACGTGGCCATGACTATGGGCCCACCTTGATGCATGTATTATGTATCCATGCCGTCCAAAAACTGAAGCAGATCTAAATCTTAGGTGAACCATAATATAAGAAACAGTGGTTATTGAATGATCCAGTGTTTGAAATTTCCGAGGGTCCATCACAATGTTTCTGTAATTTTTTTATTTTCCTTCCAAACTGTTGATAAGGTCACACAAACTTGGATGAAGGAAAAAAAAAAAAATTAAGAGCTTGATCTGAAACTTTTGTTGCCCACAAGGTGTTAATGGTCAGTTACCACTTTAATTTCCTATGGTGTGGTCCACTTGAGATTTGAATGTGCTTCATTTTTGGGCTCTTGCCTTAAAATAGTCTGAAAAAAATGAATAGACTGAGCTGATACACAATACATACATCAAAATGAGCCCATGGTAAGGGTTTCACCACCAGGCCTCACCTTATAATCTGCATATCTTTCCCTCCACTACCGTCACCATCTCCGGGTCCCTCTCCCTCTCCCTCTCCCTCCACCAAGTTCTCTTTCTCAAAAGATCAGATTTGGCCTATTTGAATGATAGATCGGGCAGTTCATCGTGTTGGGTCCATTTGACCTTTATAACGGCTCAAAAATCAAGGGAAAAACTTTCATCAGGTGGGGCCAAAGGTTGTTCAAGTTGAAAATGAATGCCTACCATTGAAAACTTTCCCAAGGTCACAAAAGTTTTGGATCAAGCTGATATTTGTGTTATCCCAAAATCCAGGTCAGTGTGATCTTATGAACAGGTTGGATGGAAAATAAACATCATTGTGGGCTTTAGAAAGGTTTCAACTATAGATGTTATTATTTTCTCTATTTTCTAAGGTGTGGTCCACTTGTGCTTTAGATATGCCTAGATTTTGGGTTCATGCCCTAAAATGATTTGTAAAAATGGATCGGCAGTGTGGATATAACATATACATTATGATCGGGCCCACGAAACTTTGCCACGTTAACCTAGTACTAACCCTAGTGCCCACACAATTCCGTATTTACATTCAAGTAATTAAGTTAATGATATAACGGGTATTCCTGTCATTTTATGAAAACACACGACGGAAATGGTATAGAAGTAACAGTAGGTATCATCACTTTGATAATTATATTCATTAGTGAGGTAGTTTAATGAAAAGTTAATTTTAAAAGGTACTTGGATGTAAATATGGCATTATTGAGGTAGTATTTTGCAAAATTCCCCCTTTTAATGACAATGGCCCCATGGATGGTGAAATCAAGGTTTTGGCCTCATTTCCCATAATTCTTATTTTTTGGTCCTAAGGCACTTTTTGAAGTATTTTAGGACAAAAATGCCATTTTGTTGCTAGAATGCACGATGGTGTTGTAGGTCCTACTAAACCGTAGTTGGGCTCACCCCTTGGGAGATCTAATTCATTCATGTTGATCGGACGACCGTGAACCGTAGAACGGTATTTTTTGTTTTATGATGAAGCTTTCTATGGCTTAAAATGATATTAACATTGTTCGTTTATTATGAAATGTTTCCTCCGATTTGGTCCATCTGCGATCATTTTTGCCCTTAAACTTGGGCCGATGATATGATTAAAACACTTACTGTTTGGACGGGGTGGATTTACTTCATGACAAGCCAATGGGCCTCGTATAAGATGTTTGAAAGGGCTTTATTGTAAGGCCCTGTCGAAGGAGAGCCATTTGCCTTTTCTTTTCTTTCTCTTTATTTTTTTCAAGATGAGACTATGTTAGTGCCGAAGCTTCCGTGACAATTGGAAGTTTGTATGGGGGACCACCACACTCTCTGGTGACAGTTTGACATACTCATTATACTCTCTAAGAGGAAAACAAATTTTTTTTTTTTTTTTGAAGATTATTTGCCACTCTCCGATATAAAAGCTATTAGTGCACTGATTTGTGCACTTGTTTGTCAATCATGTGAGTCTGAATGTTAGTGAGTTGTTTGAGCCCTTAGAAGCTGAAGACGGAAGACACACGAAGACAATAAGCATCAAAGACTAAAGAAAAAAGGTAAATCTTAGGTGTCTTGGTGATCCTAACCTTAAATCCAAAACAACCTAGCCTCTAAATGACTTGAAATTAATAGCTACATCCTTAGTCATCTTCCTTAGTCTTAGAAGACTCATTTGAACATGATAAGTAAGGTTAATAAAGAGGTGCAAGCTGCTGTAAATTAAACAACCAAAATAGTAATTTTCTATTAGACTTCGATCCCATCGATATTAGTTTAATCCCATTAAATACCTTGGTTCGATCCATCGAACATTCTTCCTAGCAACCATATGAACTCTCCAGACAATGCTTTAATTCCATCGAACAACCATTTGATCCCATCGAAGGATAATTTGATTTTATCAAAAGAGTCGTTAAACTAACCGTTTTTAGTTGTTGCAACACTTTGACTATATAAATGACATTTGATTCTTAGAAAATTTGATGGGTTTTTAGTGCATTGGAAGCCACCATAACTCCATATCCATAGACCTATGAGATTCGAGTAATTTTCCTTATGATTTATCATAAGTAAAAGAGCATTGAAAGCTCAAGTTGAATATGAACTTGTTCTCCATCTCTCTTTAGACATTAGACATCATATCCAATAGGTAGATCCTTGTCTAAATATTCTAGAAGACCCATATAAGTGAATCCACAACATGGAACCAAATCTCACCTTTAAGTTATAGAGATTTCACCAACTCCCATTACCTTGGTCACCTTAATGGAGCATTGCATGCAAGGTGTTTAACCATGGAGTTGAATCATTCAACATTAATGATCAGGGGAGCAACAAGGAGTTGATTTAAGCATGAGAGAGCATGAAGAAGAGACTCGAAGAAGACATATCAAAATGGGCTCAATCCAACAATTGTCAATTGTAAGAGTCCAAGTTACACTCCTTGTGTAGGATTGAGTGTAGAGTTTGTGACCCAAACTCATTAGGTTCTTATGTAGGATGTAAATCAAGTACTTTTGTAGGCCTCCGACGGGAGTGTATATGTAGTGGTTGTTGGTTAGCTGATAGAAAACCAATTAAGACTTTGTGAGAGCCGATCCTTTTGTAAGGTCGATGTTTTTGATGAACCTATTCAAAATCAAGTATAAAGGTTGGAAGGAATATATTGAAAACTTCTAGATAGTGAAATCCGATACACTGTAGGAAAGAGTTCGTCAGCCGGGAGTGAAGTAGGGAAACTAAACCACTATATATTCTTGTGTTTGTAATTATTTTTTAGCATCTCTTTCTAATTACGCTTATTTGGTTAATTAGTTAAATTATAAATGCATGATTAGATATATGTTAGGGATTTTTACACAAGCTCGCAATCTCCTTATAGACTAGTTGCTTAGATTGTTGAATCTTTAGTAGTCTATGTGATTGGACCTACTTGGCTTCGAAGCCTAAGTGTTAATTGTTTAATTAATTAAGTTTAAATTGATAAATTAGTTTTAATTATGAATGAATTTTAAGTGGTCCTATACACCCAGCTCTAGGACTTAGCCAAGATTTTAAACTCCGCTCTTAGCTTCAGTAGTGCATAGTGTGTTAGGTGTCGTGTTAGACTACCTACTGCACTTGCGCAATTTTAGAAGCTAGGCCAAATGTAGGTTTATATAGGGATAATAGTGGCATTTTAAGTCTTGTTTTTATTTTTTTTTGGTGGTATCAATGATGATAGTTTGTAAAAGAGATGATGGTGTGGTGGTCTCTCTTTATAGGTTTTTTTTTGGGTTGGGTATCAATGGTGGGAGTTTGTGAAAGAGAGGAGAGTGTGGTAGTCCACTTTTATGGAAGGTTGATATCATTTTCAATGTTAAAGTGGTTTTTTATATTTCAGGAAATGTGGATCACTATGGGACACTGTAATCGCTGATGAGGATCTGTGTATCATCGATGGTCATTGGAATTTCACATGGATCATTGATAAAGGTCTATAAATTCTTGATGTGCATTGAGTCACACTTGGATCACTGATGGGGTTTGTGGATGACCAATGTGCATTGAGATTATACTTAGATCATCGATTGGGTCTGTGGATCGACAATGTGCATTGAGATCATACTTGGATTGCCAATGGGGTTCGTGAATCGCCAATGGGCATTGGGATCTCACTTCTATCATTGGTGTGGTTTGTAGTCGCCAATGAGTACATTGAGATCTCACTTGGATCATTGATGGGGTCTATGGGTCGCCGATGGGCACTGGAATCACAGATGGAGAATTTGGATCACACTTGGTTCGCTATGGATCGCACTTGGACAGTGAGATCGCCAATGGGTACTGTGGATGACAAATGAGTGCTCTGAAAATACACAACGGAGATCCTTAGACTAAGCTCAATGATGATCCTCTTGAAAATGCACAACAGAGATCATTGGAATAAGGTCAACGATGATCCTGTTAGAAATGCATGACGGAGATCCTTAGACTAATCTTAATGATGATCTTATTGAAAATGCACAATGGAGATCCTAGGACTAAGCTCAATGGAGATCCTTATATTTATCCTGGTTAAATTTGATTATGATGTTTACTGTTTCATATTTATTCTTTATTTTACTAATTATATTAGCTTGTATGTTAATATGGAGGATGAGATCCAAAATTTAGAAAAAACCATCTAATTTGATTGTCTTTAGCAGCTTAGAAACACCGAAATACCAAGAACCGTGTCCATTTAAAACAAAAATAAGGTTGAGGCTGAAGTGGAGGAAATAAAGGAAGATAAGGTGGAGGCCGAACTGGAGGAAGTAAAGGTGCTAGGAAGCAATCTGAATGTCCCGGTCACATTGATGAGAAAGAAAATAGCCTCAAAATCAACCACAATGAGATTATTTTTAAGAAAGATGAAGAAAAATGATTAGTATAGGAATTTCACTTTTTTTTTTCTTCATAATTTTATACTTCTATGTACTTGTAAGTGTTATGTATTTTTTTGAATGGTATTAATATAATTATCCTTTTATTATTTTGTTATAATTCTTGCATTTTGATGAGTTTTGAATGAGATTGGATGAAAATCCTATTGGCGATCCATAGTGTCCCATTGGCAATCATCAGTGTCTCATCAATGATCCATAATGTCTCATTGGTGATCTAGTGTTCCATTAATGATTCACAGTGTCCCATTGGCGATCCTGTGTTCCATCGGCGATCCACAATGTCCCTTTGACGATCCACACGAGAACAATCATAACTCCTTCTTACAAAGTCTGATTGGGGGTGATCCTGTTTAATGGCTTTGGAATCATCTCATTTAGACACCATTTGATAGCCCAAAAGTGGGCCCAAACTCCATCATAGTATGGATCACACTGGGAAATGAGAGCGAGAGTGATCCCACGAAAGCGATCATATATAATTCCCTCGTTACAAGTCTAATTGGGGTTAATCTTGTGTTCGTTGGAAAGATATTTTAATGAAATTTCTAATGACTTTAGAATCATCTCATTTAGAAATCATTTAAAAGCCCAAAAGTGGGGCCAAAGTCTAAGGATATTCATTGTGCAATTTTTTACAAGATCACTGTTGAAATTAGTCCAAGAATCTCTGTTTTGCATTTTCAACATGATCACCATTGAGCTTAGTCTAAGAATTTTCATTGTAAACTTTCAATAGGATCACCGTTGAGCTTAATCCAAGTATCTCCATTGTGCATTTTGGACAAGATCACTTTTGACCATAATCCAAGGATCTTTATTGTGCATTTTTAATAGGATCATTGTTTAGCTTAGTCCAAACTTTGGACCCATTTAAGGCAAAAGTCAAATAGTGGCATTTTGTAATTAATCCCACGAAAGAGCAAATAAAGAAAGAGAAGAACTGCAAAACAAAGCAGTGGCAATTTGATAATTTTCCATGATAATCATCATATGCAGCAAAAATGATAAAAATACAGCAATCAATACAGAAAGATGAATGGAGTACCAAATGAGTGTAGAAATATACGGTTATAAATACTTGCCCAATACAGTAGCAAGCGTATTAAGATACGTATCGATCATCTGCTCTCTCGTCAGTACTGGATCCTTCAAGAACTCCATCACGATCAGCCAGTGATTGTAATCGCATCTTGGGAGCAAGATCGTCTCCCTCGGCTCGTTCCTCCTGCTGCTCCTTGACGAGTAATCTCCACCCATTGCCGCTCGAATCGCAATCGTCCGATTAATACGGTGAAAGATGAAGGGCCTGAGACGAGCGAAGAAGGATTGGAATGGGAGGAGGAAAATCGAAGACTATGAATTTGGGAGGAAAGAAGATGGACAACTGCGATGATCTCGTGATGGTGAGGAGAGGAGGAGATTGCTGATGGAAGTAGCCATTTGCTTTGGAGAGAGAGGGAGAGGGTAGAGAAAAGGCA
Source organism: Liriodendron chinense (assembly GCA_003013855.2). Lineage (NCBI taxonomy): Eukaryota > Viridiplantae > Streptophyta > Magnoliopsida > Magnoliales > Magnoliaceae > Liriodendron > Liriodendron chinense. The sequence goes on along the minus strand of PVNU02003770.1, from coordinate 25,059 downwards.
GAAAGGGTAATATTTACTCGATTTTAGGATATTTTAGGGAATTAATATGGCACTCTGGCAGCGTATGACACTTCATATGCAGGCTTTCAGATATGGGCGTGGATTCAGTCAGGTCCCGCCTTGATGTCTGCGTTTTATATCCATTGAGGGTCCAATAATCCAATAATGAGATGGTTAGATAAGCTTAACTTTTAGTTCATGGTGGATCTAAATTGCAATTGATAATTTGGATGGTTTGATTTGAATTGATTGTAAGCCATGCATGCACCATGTGCACCATGTATGCAATTTCTAAGTCCCTTAGCATCATCCATCATGCTCTGTGAGAGCATCTGAGTTATTTGGTTGGGATTTAGGGTTTAAAGAGGGATTAGATTACATGTAGGCTAGCTTAGTCTACACACGCTAACGCATGTGTGTTCACTCCCCAAGTGTAGGGTTGCGAAGTAGTAATAATTCGGAAAGACCGAGTATCGTTCCCACAGAGATTTATGAATGGGTATTCTCAGAATTTAACTAAAATAACTAGTAATTAAGATCCTATTAAGAACTAAAGCTGGGAAATAGCAATTTGGGTTTAAACAGTGAATGGTTAAGGTAATTTCAATCTAAAAAGGCACTAGAGCGCCAAGGATCCACTTTTGATAGGTTTCAATGCATCAACACAACTAGGCCTCTCATAACTCAATCGGAATCGAATTCTTTTCTTTATCCGATTGGAATATAAAGCGGTTCAATCAACAATTATCCAAAACAAGTGTTTATTAACTGATTTGATTCCCACAACCATGATCAGGCCTTGGGCATACTCAATTGTATAAGCCAAGCCTCTTTCCAATCTAGTTGAGATTCACAACCATAGTTTTCACCAAATCCTATCACTAGACCTGATTACAACTCATGATTAGAACTCTAATCAAATCAAATATCAATCAATGAACAACTATTCCAGATTATACAACAAAAGATAAGAACTTTAGTTGAATGAGTTCCCACATGAAAATCAGACCAATGGTAGATCAATGAGGTACACAAGCATAAACAATACATAAAAGATAAGCTACCAAGCTTAGAATTACTAAGAATCACATGAGCCCGGAGTCATTAAGAGATCAAAGTAAAACCAACACTAGTACTTGATTCAAACTCACATTGAATTAAAATTCTTCAATTAAAACATAAAAGGAAACCTAGGTTGTATCAATCCATAAAAAACGAATCAAAAGCTTCACCTCTTAGCCCTAGCTAAGAGGTTTTAGCTCATCTCTAGCATCCTTGAACTAGAAGCCTCTAAAAACATAAAAAATAACTAAAACAGGAAGAAAACTAGAAATCCGAAGTAGAATCCGTCTGCTAAGCAATCCTCACGTCGTAGCCTCCTTTGGTATGAAGGGAAGACATCCTTTTATAGCTTGGAGGTGTCCTTTTCATAAGAGAACTCCAGATTTCGCGCAAAACTACGCAATTGCGCAGAGAAATTCGGAATCCGGAATTAGAAATAGCCTTTAATGCATGGCCGACCGGTCTGGACCGGTCGGACTGGGCTGGTCGACCGGTCATGACCGGTCGGATGGTGATTCTCTTTAATCCAGCAGCTATAGCCAACCGGTCATGACCGGTCGGACTGGCTGTCCAGTGAGTTCAACTGTCCAGTGAGTTCAACGGTGTGGCCGACTGGTCTTGACCGGTCGGGCATCTTTGGCTGACCGGTCAGCCGACCGGTCATGCCTTCTTTCTTCTTTATTGCTTTCTTTATTTCTTCTTTTCTCTTCTCTCCTTGCCTTGGCTTTCTTTGGTCCTTCTTTTATCTTCATCCTATGGTCTTCAATGCTCTTAAAGAGCTCCATTTAGTTTTCAATTTGTGAAATCTCCCTCTTGTTCCTACAATCCCAAATCATACATTAGAATAGTCCTTTAAACATGTAAACCGTGCATAATGAGTGATGAATTGGGGTTAGAATATGCACAATTAAGAGCTCAACACACCCCCCAACCAGTCTTTTGCTAGTCCCGAGCAAAACATGCGTGAAACAAGTTTCATTCTCCAAAACCCAACTCTCCTCTAGAAACTATTCTTCTATACATTCGAAGACATATAAGCGTAAGAATCAGAAAAAATCAGTGATAAAGGTTGAAACCTTAAACTCTCAGAACATAATAAGTATTTATATGAAATTCCCGCTGATTGATTGATAGATAGAAGAAATTGAACAAATTCAACCTAGTGTGCATAGTGAGGTTCATCTCATGAGTTTCCGAGATTATCTTCTTCATAAATCAACTAAAGCATGGATCTCAAGGTGCATAGAGCAACAACAAGCCTATGACAGGAATTTGCCTTACCGTCCTTCCGACGACTTTCACACTACGTCCCATTTCCGGCTTTGGTTACGGGTAGACCATCCCCCGGTTGGTAGTAGGTAGCCCTAATCGGAATTTTCCACCATTTTCCATCATTCCCAATTTCATCCTTCATTTCCTTTTTCTTTTATATTAGATAGAATTTTTAGAAATCCATATCTTTCGTTATTTTTCCATGGACAAGGATGGACAAAGTACCCCGGCTTGGTTTCTCAATACCTTCAATCACGGTCTAGTTAATCCACAGATCACATAATCCTTTCAAATCATGAAAATCGTGTAATGTGAACTAGGTGCAAAAGGTGTTCAAATTTTCTATCAATCATAAAAATAGGTGAATGCACATATAAAACCATTATATTAAGAGAAGTTCAAAGCTTGCAACATCCCTCACTTCGTATCTCCTCTTCTTATACTCATGCTGTCTCAAATGTATAGAATCAATGTTTTCCAAAAGAATTTTGAAATTTAGAAAAATCAAAAAATTTCTACATCATTGCTCGAAATGTCACAAAAGCTAGCAGATTCATTAAAGGAATCTCTCACCCCCCAACCAAAACTTCACATTGTCCTCAATGTAACAAAATATGCATGACATGAGATCAATGACATAAAACAAAGGAGAGTGAGAAAGAGAGATATCACCTGAAGCATATATTTCATGGTAAGGTTAGCTTTTGGAGATGGATTACTTCACAACTAAATCAACTATCAAAGAAAATCCTAATGGGAAAGCATTCTAGCAAATTAGCCTCCGTCAGACTAGGAGGTTAATCCCAACAACTCATCCAAAAGCATAAAGTCAAGCAGAATCATTAGATGGATCAAAAGGTTTTGCAGTAATGTCATCCAATATCCTGCTTTACAATAAACATGTGTGTAGATAAACCACTGAAAATCCCAAAAATCAATATCAGCGGGTCCTTTAATGTATGCACCACATGTATAAGAGGAGACATCATCATATTTATCAGAAAAAATATGTCTCCAATCAGATTTTCCTGGGCATTGATATTGCAAGTATGGATCATCCCAGGGTTGGTGGAGTTCGGTATGCATGATCCACAAAGGTGTGGAAATATAAATTGATTTCTCAGCACAACAAAGTGTTGTTTTCACATCCTTCTCTCGGCTAGTGTCATATGCCGATACCGACTCAAAAGTGTGACCATATCCCTTATCATATTATCGTTCTCATCAAGGGAGTAAGTCACATCTTCATCTAAGTGACCGGAGTAAAAAGGTGAGGGGGACTCATCTTCCACGATAGAATTGATCATGTTTAATTCGTGGACCTCTTCATCTTCATCCTCTTGTTGGTTGTCAATATTGAAAGCATTCAACTCAATCGTCATATTGCCAAAAGACATTTGGATGACGCCACTCCTACAATTGATGATAGCATTTGACGTAGCTAGGAATGGACGGCCAAGTATGACAGGAATTTGAGGGCCAATATTAACCGTGGGTCGCGTGTCTAAGACAATAAAGTCCACCGGGTAGTAAACTTTATCAACTTGGACAAGGACGTCCTCAATTACCCCTCTTAGAATACGAATTGATCGGTCAGCAAGTTGTAATGTGGTTTTGGTAGGTTTTAATTCACCTAAACCCAATCGTTCATAGACCGAATAGGGAATTAAGTTCACACTTGCCCCTAGATCAAGTAAAGCATGTTTCACCCGGTAATCTCCAATCACACAAGATATTGTTGGACAACCGGGATCTTTGTATTTCTTGGGCATCCCGTAGTTGATAATGGCACTCACATTCTCTGTCAAAAATGCCTTCTTTTGCACATGTATTTTTCTTTTAACTGTGCAAAGGTCTTTTAAAATTTTTACATATGACGGTATTTGTTTAATGGCATCCAACAATGGGATGTTGATTTTTACTTGCTTGAAAACCTCCAAAAATTCCTGATATTTATCTTGAGGTTTGGCTGGAATCAAGCGTTGGGGGAATGGAGCAACGGGCCTATATTCTTTCAATGGCTCTGTTTCATTCATGGGGGTGCTAGGTCCATCATCCTCTTTGGAAGATACCGGATCATTAGGCGGTGAAACCTTCACCGGATCAGATTTTTCAATAATTTTCCCACTTCTAAGAGTGGTGATGGCCTTAGCATGTTCCATGTGTTGGTTAGAAGAACTAGGCGCGCTTATTTCGCATTGTGTTTTTGGATTTGGTATGGGTTGGGCTGGAAGAATCCCTTCTCTTACGTTTAAGCGAGCCTTGATTTCCTCTACCGAAGTTTTAAGCTCAAGCATTATCGTATGGTTGGATTGATTTATTTGAGCTTGACCTTCCATGAATGCTTTCAAAGTATCCTCTATAGGTATTTGAGGCGGGGCCATTTGCATTGGGGGCCCCCTTTGAGGATTATTTTGATTAGCCGTATTTTCATTCGCCCAATTGAAGTTTGGGTTGTTCCTCCAACTAGAATTATTCGTGTTTGAATTTGGAGTACTAAAAGGTCGTTGATAACTATTCAAGGCATTCGATTGTTCAAATAAAATTTTTCGAAACGCATAGATTGTTGGACAATCCGGCGTTTGATGCACATTGGAAGCACAAATACCACAAATAGTTTCAATAGCCCCCTTTTGTTGGGTTGTGTCCACTTTCTTTAGTTCCATCTCCTCGACCTTTCGTGTGAGTTTAGCCACTCTAGAACCTAGATCATCTTGCTCATCTAAAACATAAATTTCTCCCTTTTCCTTGGTTTGGGGTTGTTTTGAACTTGTTGGCTTAGATGTATCCCATGATTGTGTATTTTCAGCCAACATGTCAAAATAATCCCAAGCTTCCTCCGTTTCCTTGTTCATGAACTCCCCATTGCACATCATCTCCACAAATTGGCGCATAGTTGAGTTCAATCCATCATAGAAGAAACTAATCAACCTCCACCGTTCATAGCCATGATGTGGGCATGCGTTTAATAGCTCATTATACCTTTCCCAACATTGGAAAAAGGTTTCTTCTTCTTTTTGGGAGAAGTTCATTATGGCCCTTCTTAGTGCATTGGTTCGATGAGTAGGGAAGAATTTTTTAAGAAACTCCCTAGTCATCTCAGCCCATGTCCCAATAGACCTCGGCCTTAAGGAATGTAGCCATGATTTGGCCTTCTCTTTCAAGGAAAAAGGAAATAATTTAAGTTTTATTGTATCCTTGGTCACATTGTCATAGTTTATTGTGGCAATAACCTCTTCAAATTCCTTAATATGTAAATACGCGCTCTCGGAGTCGAGTCCATGGAATCTAGGAAGAAGTTGGATCAACTCCGGTTTAAAATCAATATTCCCCACATTGTGAGGGAAAATTATGCAAGAGGGAGTACTTGTCCTAGCTGGTTGTAAATAGTCACGTAAACTTCTAGGTTGAGGTACATCCCCCACTTCAGTCTCATCCAATTCAGTAAAGTTTGGGGCTGGATTTTGATGTTGATTAACCCCTTGATTTGGTTGATTTTCAGCCATCTCTCTAGTAATTTCAGGAAAATTTTGATGTTTCCTAGCACGAGGCTCTTTATCAATCCCTTCAACAATTACTCCGTCACGATTGAGTCGGTTATTAGAATCCCGAGCCCATTGTGTCATGCAAAACCAAAAAGAATGAACAAAAAGGAAAAAGTATTCTTCCTTCCTTCCTTTACTCCTCTCTAAGACTTAAGCACAAGGTGTCTTGCAATGGCTAAGCCAGAAGCAAGGATAGAGACCGATTTCTCCTGGTCAATAGGGGTTCAAAGAACTCCCCACCCACTCTTTGAGTCTTTTGAGAAAAAGTATAGAAAAAGAAGAAAGATGAATAGGTTGAGAAGAGAAATCTCTGAGCACAAGGTGATCTAAGACGGCAGGGCCGACCAATAGGAATCTAGGTGGCACAAGGCCTACCTTTCAGAGATCCAAAAGGAGTCTCCACCCACTCTACAAGAGATGAATATGATAGGAATGAGTAGGAGAAGAAGAAGAGTAGGGTTAGAAAAATAAAACCTGATTTGTGACTTAAGATGCCTACTTCTTCTTCAACTTCCTAAAAATCCCTGGATTAGACCTATGTTAGAATCCTGCAAAGTCAAAACAAAGTAAGTTAGTATTTAGAAGAAAAACCTACCCTAGAAAGCAAAACAAATTCTAAACCTATCTTAACACAATCTCAACTAGAAGTTATTTCAGAAAATCCTAAAAATACCGCATAGAAATCCCCGGTAACGGCGCCAAAAACTTGTTCACTCCCTAAGTGTAGGGTTGCGAAGTAGTAATAATTCGGAAAGACCGAGTATCGTTCCCACAGAGATTTATGAATGGGTATTCTCAGAATTTAACTAAAACAACTAGTAATTAAGATCCTATTAAGAACTAAAGCTGGGAAATAGCAATTTGGGTTTAAATAGTGAATGGTTAAGGTAATTTCAATCTAAAAAGGCACTAGAGCGCCAAGGATCCACTTTTGATAGGTTTCAATGCATCAACACAACTAGGTCTCTCATAACTCAATCGGAATCGAATTCCTTTCTTTATCCGATTGGAATATAGAGCGGTTCAATCAACAATTATCCAAAACATGTGTAAATTAACTGATTTGATTCCCACAACCATGCTCAGGCCTTGGGCATACTCAATTGTATAGGCCAAGCCTCTTTCCAATCTAGTTGAGATTCACAACCATAGTTTTCACCAAATCCTCTCACTAGACCTGATTACAACTCATGATTAGAACTCTAATCAAATCAAATATCAATCAATGAACAACTATTCCAGATTATACAACAAAAGATAAGAACTTTAGTTGAATGAGTTCCCACATGAAAATCAGGCCAATGTATACAAGGCAATCAAAGCATCTACCATGCCCGGAGTCGATGGTAGATCAATGAAGTACACAAGCATAAACAATGCATAAAAGATAAGCTACCAAGCTTAGAATTACTAAGAATCACATGAGCCCGGAGTCATCAAGAGATCAAAGTAAAACCAACACTAGTACTTGATTCAAAATCACATTGAACTAAAATTCTTCAATTAAAACATAAAAGGAAACCTAGGTTGTATCAATCCATCAAAAACGAATCAAAAGCTTCACCTCTTAGCCCTAGCTAAGAGGTTTTAGTTCATCTCTAACATCCTTGAACTAGAAGCCTCTAAAAACATAAAAAATAACTAAAACATGAAGAAAACTAGAAATCCGAAGTAGAATCCGTCTGCTAAGCAATCCTCACATCGTAGCCTCCTTTGGTATGAAGGGAAGACATCCTTTTATAGCTTGGAGGTGTCCTTTTCGCAAGAGAACTCCAGATTTTGCGCAAAACTACGCAATTGCGCAGAGAAATCCGGAATCCGGAATTAGAAATAGCCTTTAATGCATGGCCGACCGGTCTGGACCGGTCGGACTGGGCTGGCCGACCGGTCATGACCGGTCGGATTGTGATTCTCTTTAATCCAGCAGCTATAGCCGACCGGTCATGACCGGTCGGACTGGCTGTCCAGTGAGTTCAACTGTCTAGTGAGTTCAACGGTGTGGCCGGCCGGTCTTGACCGGTCGGGCGTCTTTGGCTGACCGGTCAGCCGACCGATCATGCCTTCTTTCTCCTTTATTTCTTTCTTTCTTTCTTCTTTTCTCTTCTCTCCTTGCCTTGGCTTTCTTTGGTCCTTCTTTTCTCTTCATCCTATGGTTTGCAATGCTCTTAAAGAGCTCCATTTAGTCTTCAATTTATGAAATCTCCCTCTTGTTCCTACAATCCCAAATCATACATTAGAATAGTCCTTTAAACATGTAAACCGTGCATAATGAGTGATGAATTGGGGTTAGAATATGCACAATTATGAGCTCAACAATGTGCCATTGTGGCACATGTGTGAATGATTGGATAATTCTATGAGATGGGATGTATTCTTTGACTGCCTAATTCTTTTTTTAGTTACCATTTGTCTTTTTTAGTGTGGCCCACTTGATGAGTGGATGACATAATTTTTTAGTCTAATGATGTAATGGATGAGCTACCTCTGTTGTGATAGGGCAAGATTTGTTTAAATGGCAAACCAATGTCAGAGATGGGGCTACCAAGCATCTTTGAAAGGGATGCACTATGGTAACATTTTGACATGGCAAAGTTGCATTGCCCCACCATGATGTATGTATCATATTCACATTGCCCATCCATTGTGCAAGTTAGTTTTAGGGCATGAGCCCAATATGAGTAAGATCCAAAGCTAGGGTTGTAAATGGGTTAGCGGACCCGATGGGGGTACTTAGACCCAATCAATTTAGACCCAACCCGTTTGTTAAATGGTACAGGTCCGGGGTCTATGAACAAACCTAGTTGCTAAACGGGTCTGGATTTGGTTTCCTTTATATTAGGCCCGACTCGACCCGACGAAAATCCATTTAGTAAATGGGGGGATTTGATCTATGATAGAAGGAACCCATCCAAGTTTGGACTTGTGCAGACCCAATTTTAAACCTGGTAAAAATGCTAGCATACCATACCAAATTTAGATCCAAACTCATTAGACCCGACCCATTTATAAATGGGTCTGGGTCGATATCCCTTTACCAAACCTAAACCCATTTATTAATGAATCTGATATGGTTGACTCAAACCCGACCCAGACTCAGACTCGCCCATTAATAGAAGGGTCTGGATCTAAAATTTGGACCCAAACCCATTTAGTAAATGGGTGAGTCTAGTTTTAGCTAAACCCACCCTAAACCCGGCCATTTACAACCCTATCCAAAGCTCAAGTCGACCAAACCACATAAAAGTAGTGGGGATTGAATGGCTACACTGAAGGTTTCAATCAAGCTGATATTTGTGTTTTCCCTATGTGACCTTGTGAATAGGTTGAATGGCAAATAAGCACCATAATGGGCCCTAGGAAGGTTTCGTTATTGAGCATCATTGTCCCATTGCTTTCTATGGTGTGGTCCACTTGAGCTTTGGATGTGTCTTATTTTTGGGCTCATGTCCTAAAATGATCTCACAAAATGGATGAATGGTGTAGATAGAACACATACATCATGGTAGGGCTCACAAAACTTTGCCGCATCAACATGCCACTAAGGTTGTGCCACACCACCACGCAATCCATGTCTATTTGAAAGTGATGTGGATTGGATACTGCCCTAGCTTGATTAAGCGCCCTCCATCCAAAACATGGTCAAATTTGATTGAATGATCATGCTGCTATCAGAGATTGGGCTCAAAGGGAGTACATATTCGACCAAAGAACTTTCAAACATGCTTTGGAAGGGCTCATCATTGACAGTAGCCTTGTGTCTAATCAAATCCTACCGATCTATCAAGTCTACTTGGTTAGACCCATCTCTAAGACCCACTGTCCAATCAAATCCTTGTTTATTTCTTTTGTGAAGGCCAATTATATTGAAACATTTTTTGAAAAAGTTGAAAAAGCTATCTTTGTTTTTGTCCCATATCGAATGGGAGGAAGAATTTTCTTCTTCTTTATAAGTAAGGTGTTGTGCACCTTACTTATTTATGGTGGGAGAGAGGAAAATGGTGACTTGCGTCCAGTTCGCACTGGAACACCGCGCACGTGCATGCGCATGCGCATGCGCACGGGCTCGGTCTCGGTCTCGGTCATAGGCACGGGCTTGGTGCGAGGGCGTGGGCATATGATGCAGTATAGAAAACTGCAGGGCTATTTAGAAGGACTTGTGTAACTGCTCATGCAGTAACGGTCCAGACCATGTAGTAATAGCTGCATGTGGCTAGCCTAACAGTTAGAAAATGGCTAGCCATTGAGTTTAAACAACCAGCATGCAGGTGTAACTCCCACATACACAGCGGTCAGAAACAACTAGAAAACGGCTAGTTTCTTCCAACAGCTAGAAAACGGCTAGTGCGATTATGGCTCTGGACCAAAACTGCCAGCCAGCTTTGTCTATATAAACCAGACAGGTATGGTTCATTTTAACACAACAATTGCAATCCCAATCATCTCAATTGTACCAGCACCCTTCTAAGTCTATTAGCCTCTCGATTTGGTTGATACAAATCAAGCCACTTAGACCAAAGTAGTGGTCTACTACTGCAAGAAGAAGACTGCCATTCTTTTTTTCTCTTTGTTTTCATCATCTACCAGATAGTGATACTGAGTTCCATAGTGGTTTATTCGTTTCTTGTTGAACGCAGAACCACATAAGGCTAGTCGTATCCTGGAAGCATTCCGCTTGCAATCTATCAGCAGACTCAAAGTAATTTGAGTAGGGGGAAATTACGCTTTAAGGACAGCGTGTTTTTCACGTGCTTCAGCCTGTTCTTATTTTCAATTTTTTCCTATTAATTTATTTTCTGAGATCAGAAATTCTCCACAAATTATCTTATATGTTTCTTTTCTTTGTTAGACTTTGCAACTCTGAATTTGGACTGCTGAACTTATTCTTTTGCATCCCACGCCTTGACGTACTTTCATGTGGTTCTTTCCAACTTGATTTGTAATTAGGCAGTAGTTGCTCGTGAATAGAATGCGAGTCTGGATAGTGGTGGTATGTCTCCGTATACCACTCCCAGCTCAGTTTTTGAACTGGTTAGACTATTGTCTGTTTGGTGCATCTGTTTTGAAATCCACTATACAGGCTATAGTTCAGACTGTTTTCCCACATCAAATCACGACCATGTAGGTTTATCTGGTACATTTCCATTGGTTGACCTTGTGATGGATAGTGCATGGTGCGAGTTGCTGGGGTCCATGCATGTAACTCTGTTTAATACTCTTGGGGACCAATTACCCATAACTTCATTTGTATGATCGATGTTAGATAGACCCACTCTTTTAAGTTTGCATTTTCTGTTTGTAGCATTTATAGGTCTTGCATTAGGTCTTGGATTATGTAGTGTAGCACACAACACCAACATGCATGGGCAGTGCTGTGTGCTCTCAGAGGTTTTCTGAGAGCACACAGTACCGCCCATCCACACCATGACTTATGTGTTTTAACCATGCCGTCCATCCATTTTTCCTGCTCATGATTTTAGGTCATGAGCCCAAAAATGAAGCAGAACAGAATCTTAGGTGGACCACATTATAGGAGAGTGGTGATCATTGAATGCCAACCATTGAAAACTTTTTACGGTTGTAAAGTTTAGGATCAAACTAATATTTGTGTTTTCTCCTCATCTAGGACTCTGTGACCTAATCAATAGGTTGGATGGCAAGTTAACATTACAGTTGGCCCTAGGAAGCTTTTAAATCACCAATATGTTTCTTGTGTTGTGGTCCACTTAAGATTGGGATCTACCACAATTTTGGGCTCATGTTATAAAATGAGCGGGAAAAATAGATGAATGGTGTGGATAAAACACACATCAAGGTGGGTTTGTGGCAGTACACAGTACTGACGTCAGTGCTGTGTGCTACACTATCAACTTAGACAACAGCCATGGTTTTGGGGGATTTCAATTGTCTATATTGAAGAAAAAACGAACATACACAATTGATGTAAGATGAGCGAAACTACTAAAATAGGGCCTAACAAAAGGCCAAAGGGCTAAACCAAAAGAAGCGACAAGGAGCATAATGATTTATGTGGTTCAGCAATTAATGTGCTTATATTCATTGGATAATAATGTAGAACTTTCTTCTTCATTAAAATAAGACATATAAAAATACAAGAATTGCCTCTTTCCCAACCTTCCAGGTACAAAAATTTGTCTTGCCAGTGAATTAATACTCTAGAAGATGATGAATGGAATGCCATTCTCTACACGTCCTCCTTGTATAGACTCTCCTTACTAGGCTTCATTTTTTTTGGGGGGGGGGGGGGGGGGGGGGGGGGGGGGGGACGGTCCGGGACCCGTTTACTAAATGGGGGACCCGTTTACTAAATGGGTGGGTCTCGTTTACTAAATGGGTAGGTCTGGGTCAAGTACGAGTCAACCCATCAGACCCATTTATAAATGGGTCCGGGTCTGGTAGAGGAAGATCCACCCAGACCCGTTTATAAATGGGTCGGGTCTAACGGGTCCGGGTCTGGATCAAGTATGCAAGCATTTTACAAGGCTTAAAACTGGGTCTGGACGGGTTTGGATTGGACGGGTCCCTTCAAACATATACCAAACCCGCCCACTTACTAAATGGGTTCGGGTCGGGTCGGGTCGGGCCTAATATAAAGGAAACCAGACCCAGACCCGTTTAGCAATTGGGTCTGTTCTTGGACCCAGACCCATACCATTTTACAAATGGGTCGGGTCTAAATGGGTTGGGTCCGGGTACCCTATCAGGTACGCTGACCCATTTACAGCCCTAGTGCTCTCCTTGGAATGCCTTTCATCCATGCTTTCTTATTTCTAAACTTGAGTATATGCATAATATCCTCCCATTCTTAGTTTGTGCAAGTGGGCCATGGTTTAATGACCATCGATATGGACCCCACATGACCTAGAGATTGTCCACACAGCGAATTCCAAGCCATCCAATCATTGAAAATTCCTGGTAAACTGTCTATTTTTGCAGACCACCGAACGAAGGGTTAGGACCCATTATGAAGGTTTTTGGGACCAATGACGTCGCTATGATATCAACGGTATGGATCACTGAACCAGTGGCCCCGCTTGCAAAAACTAAGGACCTGAGCTCCATATCTTCGGGCTGTGTGGATAATACAACTCTAAAGAATATAGATCCTATTCATTTCCTTCTAGTAATTCCTAAATTTTCATCAGGCAGGATTTCCAGGCCTATGGTTTTCTTGGTTTCTTGGTTTTCTAGGCCCATGGGCTCATCTTTTCTACCAGCTAAGACATGTTCAGCAGTTCTTCATATTGTATGCCATTTTCTCATTGTCTAGAACCTTGGCTGAAGTTATTAGGAGATTTGAGGTGAAAGTATCATAGCAGACAAACAGGTTGTGGTGTCTGATGCTGGCCTAATGTCCTCGTTTTTATGCTTTTGATGCATGATCAAGCTGCATCTACATCACTGTCGGATTATTTGCATTCATGGGTGATGCTTGTTTATGAAAATGATATGATCAGCTTGAAGAAAAAGGGGTGATTATCATCAATTTTCTGTGATGGGTCTCTCAGGTAGCCCTCAGGATTTGATCTTGATCGGACAGTGAGATTGAATGGTATTGATGCAATGACTAGAGCACGATAGTGCCATGGCTAGAGCTGGATCCTAAACCTTTGGCAGTGGCTAACGTGTTGGGAAAACCGGCAGCAAAAGCGAATCAAACGAGTAAACCACCATGACAATCACACAAGTAACAATCAAACACACACAAGAAGGCAATCCAAATTTAACGTGGAAAACTCCCTCACGGTAAAAAAAAACCACGGCACAAAGTGACACCAATCCACTATGATATCAGAAGTTACAAGAGAAAAAAGAAGCAAAACCCGGATCACAAGCGCACAAGAGAAATCCGAATCTACCTAAAGCTTATTTTCACATGAGATGGACAAGCACTGTCCTTTTCCTCATCCTAGAGAACCCCATGTTTTCCCCAAGCTTTTTCTCTTGCCCTAGAACTCTCTCAATCCCCTCTAGGAAATCTGGCCCTAATGGCAAAACTCCTAATTCCGCATTACACCTCTTTTATAGGCATAAAATTGAAATTAGAAATCTCTTATGCAAAACTGCGCAAAAGACCGGCTCAAATAGAAAACAGGCCAACTAGTCGCGGGGCCCTTGTTGCAAAAGATTTGAGGCGTTTGATTCCAACATAATGTTCTCACACTATGTCATAGCTCGATGATTTAGTAACATGGACTAATTTTTAGAGAAGTCATGCCTCTACATGACATGTAACAAAAGATATCAATTTCAGAGAAAAGAAATAAAACAGCAAAATAGTATTGAGAGAGAGAGAGAGAGAGAGAGAGAGAGAGAGAGATTATTTATAGACAAGGGATTCAACTGGGCCGACATATGAATGAATTACTAGCAAATCCATTAGGAATTCTGATTCTAATAGAAGCAACTAGACTACATATGTATTACAAGCAAATCCATTAGGGATTCTGATTCAAATAGCATTAGCAAGACTAGTGCAGAAACCATGTTAAAGCCCAATAACTGAACAGCTTCAAATAGTTAATTTCCTACCATGCCATGATATTCACATCTGGTGGGGGAGGAAACCCAACATCTCTGACCTCAATTTCCAAGCTGACGATGAAAAAGTTGGGGTACCTTTCCATCCAATAGTCACGCTTTTCCCACTCATATCAAGATTGAAAGAACTGCCACAAGCAAACTTCTTAGTTACCAGCCTAGCCTGATACAAGGACACATGAATCGGTTCTGTTTCGACGAATCCGAACCGTGTGAAGAAGGACCTCCACAGATTGATCCCCACATGCCTTATCACCCTCTCATTGCCCTCCGTCGCAATGATGCTTCAAATTCCTTGAGATAAGAATTTCCCTTCGAGAGATGTCCTGTTAGGATCGTTTCTATCCATGCAATCGTGGAGGCAATCAAACAACACGCTGTGGAAGAAGAGTGACTCGATGAAGCGGTTCATAAACAAGCATGAGTTGTGTTTCCCTTCGACTTCAGTGACCGTCATTATACGTTTTTTGAGTCTTCTTATCACTCTCAGTAGGTTCTCCAAACAATCGGGCCTGATGATCATGGTCTTCAGAATTAATGATGCATAGACTACAACCAGTTCGCCAGCCTCTATCTCGAATAGATCTTCGTTGAGATCATTCATGTCGGATTCTATAACCGCCTTGAAAGTAAATGGCAGTTTCAGCATCTCGGCGAAACTTGCTAGCCGTCGACCTGTCTCTTTCATCTTCTCCTCCGATTTCCCCACTGCACTTATCTTTAGATGCTCAATGGGACACGTGAACCGCACCTTGAAAGCTTGCATCAAGATGCTCCATTGTATCCCGACCTTAATTCGAAGATCGATCAAATGGATCGTCTTTGCCGACGCCATGGCCTGGATTTCCATGAACTGTGTCACTTGCGAAATCGGGACTAGTTGGTGGCAGGCCAAAAGGGCCGGATCAGGACCCATCAGCATTTCTTCTACATCTTCTCCCCATCTAGTTCCATCCGATCCATTAAACGAAATTCTTCCTGTTTCTCTGTCGATCCTTTCTAGCAATGCATCTGCAAAGTAGTGAACAACTCTCTGGACTGGATTGCCGACATTGGGGCTGAGGTGGGTGCACTGCATGAGCAAATTTCTCGCTCGATCATACTGCCGGTTGCCAATATTCTCAGCTGAAGCTAGAAGAAGGTGGGTGAGCTCCACGTCTTCAGTTTCCTCATCTGGGAGACCCGAAAGCATGGAACCAAAGGGGAGCTTAAGCTTTGAGAGATCACCCTCCGTTTCGACTGAGAGTTGGATGTAGCGGGCCGCAGCGACCCTCATTACATCTTCCATCGATAATTCTCTGCCTCCTTTGGTAGGCCACGGAGCTTCTTCACTTGACTTATTCAGATTCTCTCCGCTCAATCGCTTGTACCCAGATATGTAGTTTCTCAAGAGCTCCACTGATGCCAAAGACATCGGAAAAGCCTTCTCTTTCTTGGGTGGCTTCTCCTGCTTACAGTCTTCAACAACATTGAAGTATACATTTTCTTTGGATGGATGAATTGGCATAGAAACCATGTCGATTAGGATTTCATCTGGCTCTGAAGTTTTCATAGACGACAGCTGATCTTTGGACATGACCGTTCCTTTCTCAGATGAGTTCTCTTGGTAGAGAATGTATTCGCGACTGAGATCATCAATGTTGCACCAATCCGCCATCTGGAAGAAATGGGTCTGTCTCAATTCTCTCGCTTCTTCCTCTCTTTCGAATTCCTGAAGTGGAAAGTAAGCCTTCTGCGATCCACTGAAATAGAATGATTCGAAAGAGAACATGACATTTGCCATCTCAATCAAAATGGAGACCACCCAAGTGTTCTTAGTTGTATCAGAGGATTTTGATTTGTCACTTTAAATCATAATCTTGTTGCAGTAGAAAAACCATCGACAGATATGAAAGCGAACGGGCTAATGTTAAAAAAAAAAAAAAAAAAAAAAAAAAACAGCAGAGGAATCCGACAAGAACATTGAGATCATCACTGAAGTTCTCATTCACTCTTCAAAATTCAAATACTTTCTTATTACAAAGTACTTATTCGAATCTTAGTACTGTTGGATGTACGTAATTCTTTTTCAATGTGATCGATCATGGGGTACAGAAGACTGGCTCAGTTCTTCAGTTTATACGAGTGGGCTCCATGGTTCTGTGATCCAAACCATCGATCTGATGGCCAGAAATTTTCTCGGATGGGAAGATCCTAGTCTTCCATTTTTTGGCGGTTTATATGTTGATCAATGGCTGTAACTCCCTTTTCTTTTTCTTCAATGTCTACTTAGGATTGTCCCAGACAGAACATTTTGGAGGGACCCATCAGATAAACGGTCCGAAATCCAAACCATAAGACCCACTGATATCAACTGAAGGTTTTGGGGTATTTTTCTATGCATACAATATCCTTCAGTTACAGATCATATGATTCCTCCATAAGATGCTCATAAAAAATGACTGACAGGATCCTCAATCCAGAAGATTGATCTGATGGGCCCCACAGTGGATGGACCACTCCAAAATTACTGTGGTGTCATCTAGGATCTGGCTCATTGTTTGGCTCATAACCTAAAATGAGCTGGAAAAATGGATGGACGGTGAGGATAAGACTCATAGATCATGATGGGGCCCACGGATCTTTGACACCAGATAGCTGGCTGGTGTTGGGGTCACCAGCCAAATGGCATACTCTTGGGTCAAGGTCCATCTATGGTGGGGCCCACCATATTGAATCATCCCAGTCGTTGAACAGTGGGTCCTAGTTCCACTTACACGAACTGAAAACCCGATAATATTGGGACAGAAATCCGGTCATTTGTGATTCTGTTTCTCTACTGATTAAAGGGCTAGGATGCTAGTGGTCAAAGAGATGGAATTTTGGAATATTTTCCCACAAAGATCATTGAAGAAGCAGGAACCATGGTTTTACCGCTGTGATGTTGCTTGCTTGGCCGGCTGAGGATTTTGGCTGCATGAGGGGCTTATATCCAGCAAGAACCTAGACAGAATCTATAAACAAGAACAAGAATATAAAGCTGAATAGGGGACCGGATTGGGTGTTTCCCTTACCATGAGGCCCACCTTGATGATTTGTTGTATATCCACGCCGTCCTTCCGTTTCTCCATCTCATTTTAGTAAGGAGTTCCAAAACTTATCTAGATCCAAATCTCAGGTGGACCACACCACAGGAAACACTCGTGATTGAGTGCCTCACCATTAAAATTCCAAAGAGCCCATTGTAAGGTCTTTTCAGGTATTTCTTAATGTACATTTATTTGCAATGAAGATCTAGATGAATGGAAAGTACAAGATAAGCTTGATCCAAAACTTTCATGGCTCATATAAAGTTTTCAGTGGTTATTCATAACTGTTTCTAAGTGGTATGGTCGACCTGACATTTGGATCTCCCAGAAGTTTGGGATCCCATCCTAAAATGAGATGGAAAAACAGATGAAGGGATTGAATATACAACAAATACATGAAGGTGGGCCCCACACGGTTATGATAACACATACTGACGTTACCCAATTCGCTCCTGCAAAGTAGGGCTGTCAGCAGGCCGGGCCTTTGGTAGATCTCGGCCCCAATTTCGAACTGTTTTGAGCTCGCCCTATTCAAAATTCTAGTCACAAGCCCAGTCCATTAACACCCTAGTGCAAAGACGGGATTAGCTGTTACTCGGGGGGCTCACCTTGATGATTTGTTCTATATCCATGCTGTCCATATGTTTCTCCATCCCATTTTAGGAAGTCGTCTAAAAATTTATGCATATCCAAATCTCACATGGGCCACACCACAAGAAACAGTCGTTATTGAGTGCATCACCATTAAAAAATCCAAAGAGCCCATCCTATGTATTTAGGTAATGTTTATTGGCAATTGAACCTGTTGATAATGTCCAAAAAATCTGAATGAAGGAAAAATATAAAGTTTAACTTGATCCAAAATTTTTGTGGCCCATAGAAAGGTTTTAGTGGTTATTCGTCATTTTTTATTGTGGTATGGTCTACGTGAGATTTGGATCTTCTTCAAGTTTGAGATTGCGCCATAAAAATGAGATGGAAAAACAGATGAACAAGGTGAATATACAACAAATACAGCAAGGTGTGCCTCACACGGTTATGAGTTGAGTTTGAGATTGCGTCATAAGAATGAGATGGAAAAACAGAAGAAAAGAGTGAATATACAACAAATACAGCAAGGTGCGCCCCACACTGTTATTGTAAGGTGTTACTCGAGTAACAGCCAATCCGAGCTTAATTAGCTACCCTTATTGTGGGGCCCACCTTGATGATTTGTTGTATATCCATGTCTTCCATTTGTTTCTCCAGCCCATTTTAGGTGGGAGTCCCAAAAATTATGTAGATCCAAATCTCAAGTGGACCACACCATAAGAAACAGTCATGATTGAGTGCCTCATCATTAAAAATTCCAAAGAGCCCATCGTAAGTTATTTGTAATGTTTATTTGCAGTCAAACATGTTGATAATGTCAAAAAGATCTTGATGAAGGGAAAATAAAACGGCCAGCTTGATTCAAAACTTGTGTGGCCTATATAAAGGTTTTAGAGGACATTCATCAAAGTTTCTAATGGTATGGTCCACTAAAAAATTTGCATCAACTTAAAGTTTGAGATCGAGTACTAAAATAAAATGGAAAATAGATGAATGGAGTGAATATGGAACAAATACATCAAGGTGGGCCCCACATGGTATGGTAACACCCAGGTAACACCTTAGTGAGTGTTACCCTAACAATAGGGCCCTCTGGGTAACACCTTAACGAGTGTTACCCTTACCGTAGGGCCCACCGGGTAACACATTAGTGAGTGTTACCCTTACTATAGGGCCCACCTTGATGATTTGTTGTATATCCATGCCATCCATTTATTTCTCCAGCCCATTTTTGGAGGGAATCTAAAAATTTATGCAGATCCAAATCTCACATGGACCACACCATAGGAAACAGTCGTGATGGAGTGACTTACTATTATAAATTTGAAGCTTATCGTAAGGTTTTTCGTAATGTTTATTTGCAATCGAAATGATCAGCCATGCAATTTGGTTGGATTGGGGACCACCACAAGCATGCATAGGCTAAGAAAATCAGGCTGGCCCACTTATCAGATTCCAATGAACATTGTTGAAGGGGTCCACCACGATAACTCACAGGCCAAGAAAATAATGCTAGCCCACTCATCAGGATTTAGATAAACATTGTTGAATCCAATGAACTTGAAACCAAATGTATCCACTAAAATCCACATCAAATGCAACCAAAGTGGGTGAATTAGCTGGATCTGATGTTGTTTTTAGTAGATCCATTGGTTCAAACTCATTGGATTCTACAAAGTTCATTGAAATCTTGATGAGTGGGACATGTTGGTTGATTTTCTTACCTGTTAATGTTGGCAGTGGCGTTTGCACTCATTTTTTGTACCTTATAGTGGACTAATGGGAAGACGCCACATATTGACACTATGGGATTGCTATTCACATAAATTATACTTGCACCCCCAGAGTATCTTCGTTTGATCTTCCATGGACGATACACATTCCATTATTAATACAGTGGCACAAACCCTTGCGCATGCCTCTAAGGAGCGAATTGTCGTATGCCACAAGGCCACGATTAACGAGCTAACTAATAAGGCAGCATGCCTGGCATATTACTAAAAATACCTATCGATATTGGATATGAGAAATCTTCTCAGAGACATTCAGAGAGCTTGAGAAGTTCACGAAGACCCAAAATGTTCGAAGATCGGACCAATATACACGCAAACCCAATTACGATTTAAAACCAGATTAGGAGGGATGGACACACTAGCAAATCTAGTCCATTTTTATACATTAATCATAATTAAAAGACTGGGAGAGCTTGATGAAAGACTCAATCCGATCCCATAATAGATTGGTATCAGGTGGATCTGCCATGCATGTACAAAACTATGATTGACCCTCACCTTTTTGTAATTGGTTCAAGAGCTTGGTGAGGGTGTCACGCCCCAAAATCTGGACACAGAGTGTACACTCTCAGGCCTAGGTTATGGGGTATGACTCGTGCACAAAAGCACTTAATTCAAAAGTCAAACTGTTATAGAGGCATGAGATCATATATGTACTAAGTTCAAATTATCATTTGACAACAATTAAATAAAAATACAATCCATACACAATGGTCCACCCATTTGGGACTTATTAATAATGTCATCAAATGAAAATAAAATAAAAAATGATAGAAATAATCTAAATGTCTTGATTTGTAGCAGCCACTTCTTCCTTCGTTAAGATACTTGGTGGTTCATCCACTTATTAAAGTTCCTGCTCATGTATATCATATGTACCATCTGTATATATTTACTTCCGTCAGCGGGGAAGTCCAGTAAGTAACCCAATACGGTTCACATACATTTTAATTAAGCAGGATATACACATGCCATCAAATACAGGTAATACATAATTAATGTAAGAATGAATTTAATATGAAATGATGCATTAAGTGGGCATATATTCAGTCTTCCACTTACTTCGATTGAATCCCATCAATCAACTCCATCTTCCTTGTAAGGCGGACTTCCATATATTAGTGGGCTTCTAGAATGGTCCCTGGGTAACCGGGTACTTAAGTACCTACCGATCTTCCAGAGTCGAACTCTAGACACAATAACTCATGAATGTATGCAATAATTCACATCTATGCAATAATTCACATCTATACAATAATCCACATCCGTACATTCCATCTCTCTTTTTGAGAGGCAACATTTCATGACATTTATCATAAATTGAATTTATTTAAATAATATTTAAACAAGCATGAATCAATCAATATCATGTATTATGTCCATCACACAACTTAATTAAAATGACTAAAAAACGTATTGGGATATACTCACCTTTCGTTGGGTGATGCAAAATCCAAAAGTTACCTCACCTCCAACCTATTAACAAATCCCCGTGCATAAATAAGGTTTGGCATAGTTTTATGAACAGGCAGAAAAGTTTCCCTACATCAATATATAAATAGTATAGTTGTGAAGGTTAATTTGGATACTGTAAATGGGTATTACTTTGTTTTTGGTTTGCGACAACTCAAACGTTGGTCCATAGCTCAAAATGACTCATATGTGGTTAGCCTCGATTCCACGAAATAAAAACAATTTAGACTAATACGATAGTTCAAAATGGATTAAGGTTTTTAATGGTTTTAGGAAATCATTTATAGTCTAATGATTTGTTCAAGGTATATTGAGTTCAAAAGTGTTCCCATATTAATTATTCAAACTAATTCATAATCATAATTTCTTACGGATATCCTTATAATGATTATTTACCATCAATCATTAGTTTGATTAATCGTGAAAACATACATTTAGTATAACTATTTGTAAAATAGACCACAGACATAACTATCTGTAAAGTAGTCTAGGTACATGACTATTTACAAAATAGCGCATGTACATAACTACTTGCAAATAGTTTATGTACATAACCTAGTCGTAAAATAATCCATAATCTTTACCTATTACAAACAATTTTAATGTGATTTGTGTCGTTAAATGAGAGGATGTCATAAATGTAAATGTAAATACAATAAAGATTATGGTTATAAAGTTAAATGATACAAGAGACATTATTAAAAGAACAAGGGTCTAAAAGTCTTTTCCAAACCAACACCTTATGCATGGTAACCACGTAAATGACACCAAAATGATTTCAATGGCTGGTTTGATCTATGTAGTGTAGTTCACTTATTCAATGGTCTTCCCTCATCTTTGAATTCATGTCTTAAAATAGGATGGTCCATCAAGTGAAGGTTTAGATGAAGTGAGATGATGGTATTCCAAAATTTTATAAAAATAACCAATAAGGCATAAGACATATCTCTCATCCTAGGGTGTCTTAAAAATTATATTTAATGTTATTAGTGTGGCCCACTAGAGTATTCTATCTGGTTCATATTTAACCCTGCATCTTAAAATAATGCTCTTGATTGGAAGGACGTTTCAAATCAATTTAATGGGCCATACTCTATCTTTTTGTGGCCCTAGGATGATTTTAACGTCCTAGGGCGTTGGTTCTCTCATTCTAGTTTCTACTCTGGACAATTATTTGGACTTCACAAATAGTTCTAGTCGTGGTTCAGATGGATATCCATCACTCACATACATGGATGATCATTTGGACCATGAAATGACAGTCATAGATTCATAGATGCATAGCTCTAAATCTGTTATTATGAAGGGATTAAAATCAAAGGCTTTCAGCGGCCTAGAATGTATGGTTTGAATGGTGGTCACTGATCCGTCTAGTGAGGCCTACTCGAACCTTTGTTTGGGTTCAAATTTGGACATCAGTCCTAAAATTAGATGAAGAATTAATTGGATGGATTGGATGTACTAAATACATCAAGGTGGGTTCCACGAGTGGGCCCCCCCATGTTAATGTCAATTGCCTCCAACGCTGGACATTCCAGCATCTCTGACGCTGGACGTCTAGCAACCTTTTCTTTTTATTATTATTAAAACCTACATGTGGGGTCTACTAGAGATCTGGTCCGACCATTGGGTCGGCCACCTCTTGTAGGCCCAATAAGATTTTTGGAATAATATAAATTTATCAGAATTAATTTAATAATTAAATAAAATAATAACAAAAAGAATTTAAAGGCTATCATTTATCTAATCGATGTGGCCTATCTGTAGGTCCAATCGATCTGAATTTCGTGGCCTATGTATATTTTGGCCTTATGGTCATTATGACTCATTCAGATTGATTCTGGCCCATCTAATTGGTCCCCATTAATGATCTAGATCTACAATGGTCCTTGAATCTATACAATGGACAGATGATCGATCGATCAGTCCCGTTCATTGGCTAAATCAAGTAGAGTTATGCTTAGATTGCAAAAAAAATAATTAAGTTTGAATTTTTAAAATTTATATTTAGAACAAAAAGGAAAATTATATCCTTATAAGTAACAAGATTTGATCCCTAATCTTTCCTCTTACTCAAGAGAGCTTTAACCAACTAATCCATGTTTTCTTTTTGTTTATTAATGAAAAATTAATTCATTTAACCCCATTTTCTATCATTACAAAAATTTTAAACGACAAGAATTTTTCGGGTTGTTACAGAGGGCCTTGTGTTTTTTTTTAGGCAAGTTCTCATCCAAGTGCTCGGGTACATTGTCCATTATTATTTGGACTATAAGTTTCTTCTTATCCCTAGTTCCTCCTGTCTTTATAGGGCTTCTTCAAGGTTCTAAGAGGGGAAAAGAATAAATTGAAATAAAGCCCATTCCTTTCTTGCTTTTAGATGAAGAGCTAGGATAGATAGAGAGTCTATAGAAGGTATTTGATCATGACCATCCAAATGCATGGTCATGATTGATTTGAGGTCCAGATCGATGGTAAATGTTCCTCTAATTAATCCTGAACCCAGATTCAGCTTATACAGAGGGATCAACTATGAAAAAAGATCTGAGAAGCCAACAATTCCGGATCCATTTGGAGTTTTTCCTATTAGCAATGCATGCCGAATATACGGAAGATTCAATATCAACAAGAAAATCCAGCGAGGGTTTTGCCGCATCGACAAGCTATATAAGGAGCACGCAAAGAAGCTGTTGAGGCCCCATGCTGAACACATCCACCTACTTTTCAATTTATTTCATCTATCTATAATTTATCTTAGCATAGCTTGGCCTAACTTTAGCATAGATCGCTATTATCCAACTTTCACAACTAAAGCACCGTAGTTTATATTAAATATCCACGACCTTAAGTGTGACGCCCTGAAATTCGCAGCCCAAGTATGGTGTCTCGAGTCCCAAGTTCCATGGTGTGAACTATTTTTTTTTTTAATTTCATACATCAAATTCCTATTTAATCAATCATACTTCTAAGTCTATTAAGTCATTCAATAATATTACTTCTAAGCCTATTAAGTCACCTAATAATATTAAAATTTAAACCTTTAGAATAACTTCTTGAAATCCACAAACTAACCACTCTACTACTACAAAATCTCTTTCGTAATTCTCTATTTGGCGTTCATTACAAATTCTCACAAAAAAGAAAATAAGTTAAAACAATAATCTAATAGTAATCACCATCTAAGTACTCTTTATCTACTGCTCTTCTCTCATCCTGTAAACATGCATATCTATTGATTTGGTGAGTTAGAAGCACAATGGGATCATTTCCACCACTATTTTGATACAAACTCGAGAATGGAAAGAAAAACACGGTCTTAACAAAATAAACAACCAATGCAAAATATAGATAATAGAAGTACGACTCAAGATAAGGATTAAGGATGTCAAGGATTCAACATAGACATGGTAGAGATAGGATAATTAAATAACAAAATGCAATGTCATGTTATAACAAAATCATATGTGGATGATGTCATAATGCATGAGATGTCCAACACATGTAAAGTAAGCAGTCATCCAGGTATGATCTCCTAGGGAACCTCCACTTTAGTATCACCCACCAAACAACATTATCATTCTTGCCATAAAGGCCAAGGGAGCCCACTCACACCCACCAAACATATATCATTATCATCCTTGCCATAAAAGGCAAGAGACCCCTCTTAAGTATCGCCCACCAAACACATACCATCAT
>PVNU02003769.1:0-12317 GCA_003013855.2 Liriodendron chinense | reverse complement strand
TGGGTGGATTTATCAGAAAACATCACCATCGGCCCCACCTACCTGTCGGTAATTGGGAGAGAAATTTGGGGAATCTTGTTAGCGGAATCGGAGTTACTCCGCACGCACGAATACTCTTATCGTGCGGAGTAAACTCTGTTGGACCCACTTAGAATGTATGTGCTTTATCTATTCCGTCCATATGTTTTTCCAGCTCATTTTAGGGGTTGAGCCCAAAGTTTAAGCATATCTAAATCTCAAGTGGACCATGCCACGGGAAACAGTGGGAATAATGATTTTCACCGTTGAAACCTTCCCAGGCCATACAGTGATGTTTATTTGTCATCCAACCTGTTCATAAGATCACATGAATATGGATGAAGGGAAAACACAAATATCAGCTTGATCCAAAACTTTTGTGTCCTCCGATAATTCTTCAATGGTATACATTCAGTTCACACTTTTCCTGTAGTGTGGTCCACTTTAAATTTTGATATGCTTCATTTTTTGGCACCATACCTAAAACTTTCTGTTAAGATAGATGGACGGAGTGGATAAAATACGTAAGTCACGGTGGGCCCTACAGAGTTTACTCCGCACGCTTCACCACGCAATCCGCTTCCCTTGTTAGCTGGGGTCATCTGCGATGTGACCAATGAGCAGCGACCGGCCGCACTGAATTTTCTTGTCTCTCCACACTGGTGATCGGGCCGCGACTTGGGTGAGACCCCGGAACAAGCGATGTAGGTGGGATCCTGAACCTAGGGCCCACCTTGATGTATTCGTTGTATATCCATGCCGTCCATCTATTTCTTCAGATTATTTTGAAACGAAGTCCCAAAAATCAAGCATATGCAAATTTTAGGTGGACTACACCACAGGAAGCAGCTCTCATTGAACTGCTACCATTAAAAACTTCTTGGAGTCCTCTGTAATGTTTATTGACCATCCAATCTGTTGATTAGGTCATGTAGGCAAGGATGAAAGGAAAACCAAATATCAGGTTGATAGAAACTTTTGTGGCCCACAAAAGGGTTTTAATGGTCATTAACCAGTTTTTCTTATGGTGTGGTCCACCCGAAATTTGCATCTGCTTTATTTTTTGTACCATGGCATAAAATAAGCTGAAAAAGAAGATGAACGGCATCGATATACAATTAATGTATAGAGGTAGGTTCCTACGGTCAGGGTCCCACCCGCATCGAAAAAAAATCTGTGTTTTGTGAGCTACCATCGTCGGCGATGATGTGGCCTAATAAGAAGTGAGGAACTGAATTTTCCTATACCTTCAATACAGACGGACCGCACAGCACCATAAGGACTTGATCATAGACTTCTATCATCCAACACTCTCTTCCTATATATCAAAGCTTTTCTCTTTGAAGGTAGGATTAAAGAAATGTTGATCGACGCTCCTAAGTTAAAAGTTCTCGTAAGGTTTAAAAAGAATAAGTTCTCAAATAATACAATTAGATGGGCAATTCATAGTACGGTCCAAAAAAGCAAAGATAAGGTGCCTAGACATCACATACAATGGACATATGAATACAGCCACTCTTTTTCCGCTAAAATCTTATATATATATATATATATATATATATATATATATATATATATATATATATATATATATATAGAGGGCCACCCCACGATGCTCTATCGGATCCACTCATCAAGTGGGACACAACATACGGACTACCGTATGACTCGATAGACCTGATTTTAATAATAAGTGATGCTCACTGTGTTGTCCAGAATTTGCAGGGACGGTAAGGCCCTCACCACCATCAACATTGGTGACAAGGCTGCATTTGAGTGGTGGGGATGCATGATGTCAGATGGACCTGCAATTGGGTACTACCCCCACCAGGACGCAGATAGAGATGGACGGTGGTGTAAGGGGCTCTGTCGGGCCCACTGTTAGCTATATATTTTATCCACGCTATGTTGAAAGATCATTTTAGTATGTGAAACAAAAAATGAGGCAGCAAAAGCTTAAGTGGACCACACCACATGAAGCAGAGGAGATTTAAACCCTACCGTTGAAAAATTCTCGAGGATCACAGAGGTTTTGGATCAAGCTGATATTTATGTTTTCACTTCATACACATCTATAGGACCTTATGAACAGGTTGGATGGCCAATAAACATCACAGTGGGCCCTTGGTTGTTTTCAATGGTAAGATTTCAATCCCCACTACTTCATGTGGTGTGGTGCACTTCATCCTTTTTATCTTTTTAACTTTTTGTCTCATGCCTTAAAATGATCTTTCATTATAGATGGACGGTGTGGATAAAACATATGATGGTGGGCGTCACAGAGCCCTTGACATGAACGTCCGTCTTTATCTGCATCCTAGTAGGGGGAGTACTTAATCCACGCTCCTTTCTTTAAGTAGGGCTGTCAAAGGGCCTGGCCTGGGGAGGTCTTGGCCCGAATTTTTAACTATTTCTGGCAGGGCTTATTCAAAATTCTAAATTTTCAGACCCAAGCCTGGCCCATTGACACCCTTATCTCTAAGGGCCTGGACTCGGTGGATCCTCCACGTGAGGTGCGTGGATCCCTAGCTGTGGGCCCTACTTGATGTATGTGGCTGTGGCTTACATACATGCTGTCCATCTGTTTGGAATGCTCATTTTAGGGCATTATCAAACAACGAAAGCAGATCCGAATCATAGGCAGACTAAATCCCCGTGTACTATATACACCATAGGAAATAAGAAACAATGTGGTTGAATACTCACCATTAAAAACTTCTTGAGGGCCACAGTATGCTTATTTTCCATCCAACCTGTGGATATGGTCACAAAGAACTGCATTAAGGGTCCACAAAAATATCAGTTGTTCACAAAACTTTTGTGTCCCCACAATTAGTTTTTAATGGTCAATCACCACTATTTCCTATGGTGTGGTTGCCTTATATTGCTTAGTTTTGGGATCATGCTCTAAAATGAATTGTCAAATAGATGGACAATGTGGATTTATAGCACATAAATCAAGTTATGGGGCCTCACATTTGGATCCACCCACTTACATCCCTCGTTGTGGGACCCATCTTGATGTATGTGGCTTACATTCATGCAATCTATCTATTTTGAAAGCTCATTTTAGGGCACTATCCAAAAAATGAAGTAGATCCAAATCTTAGGTGGAGGACACCACAAAAAAATAGTGGGGATTGAATAACTAGTACTATTAAAAACTTTTTTGGGGGCCACGGGAATGTTCATTTGCCATCTAACATGTTGTCATGGTCACAAAGACCTAAATTAAGAGACCACACAAATATCAGCTTGATCTAAAACTTTTGTGGCCCATAAAAGCTTTTAATGGTCAACCATGCACTACTGTTTCCTGTGGTTGGTGTGGTCTACTAAGATTTGGATTTGTTTCAGTTAGGGGATCATGCCCTAAAACGAGTTATGAAAATGCATGAACAACATGGATTCAAAGCAGATATTAAGGTGGGCCCCACATTCAAGGATCCACCCACGCTGATGGAGCCCCTACTCCCTTTTTAAGTTTATTTTTGGCGCAGCTTCATGGACCCTGGGTCCACTAAGAAGGTGGGATCCCTGACTGTGATATATGGCCTTATATCATTTCGTCCATCTGTTTTGGAAACTCATTTTAAGCCGTGATCCACAAAATGAGGCAAATCCAAATCTCAGGCGGACCCATATTACAAGAAAAACAGTAGTAATACACTATTAAAAACTTTCTGTGGACCACAAAAGTTTTGGATCAAGCTGATATTTGTGTGCTCTCTTCACCCAGGTCTTTGTGACCTAATAGGTTGGATGGCAATAAACATCCTGGTGGCCGCCATGAAGGTTTTAATGGTGAGGATTCAATCATGATCATTTCTCGTGGTATGGTCCACCTAAGATTTAGATTTGCTCATTTTCTGGATTGAAGCCCTAAAATGAGCTATCAAAATGGATGTGGACGGTGTGGATTGTAAGGCACATACATCACAGTAAGCCCCACAGGGATCCATCGGCCTTGATCGACCCAATTAATCCGCGCCCTGTTATTCTTCTGAGTACCTACTTAGCCCATCTACGGCAGCATACGGCCCCAATCAAATCCTGCTACTGCAACACGCCACAACCAAGGGTGGTGAAGGCATCACTACGTAATCTGTATCTGTATCTGTTTGTAAGATTTATTCTAACCGCGGCAAGTGGCCTAATCAAATCTGGCTATGTAGGGCATCACTTAAGCCGTTGCTTGCAGGCCACACTGAATCCGGTTCCATTGCAAAGCATATCTACTATACGCTGGAGGGGAATCGAATTGCCTTTAAAGACGAAAAAAAGATATTTATAAAGGGCTGCCTCCGATCATAAAGTGAACGCGGATTGTTTCAAAGTGAGCAATGCACTATAACTTGCTAACAATGGGCTATCGTAGGACATCTGTGCCGTTAAAAACGTAGGGTAGTCCCCACTATGACCATCACCCTGATAAAAAAAATCAGTCCGATTCACTCTCTAGGTAGGCCACACCAGCAAACGCATCAGATCATCAGGGTCCATTCTCTCCAACGCTGTTGCTATCTGTTGAGCAGACCTGCCTGGTGTGATCTTCATCTGGGTCGACCACCATTTTCAAGACACGGACTTTTTAAGTAAATGGCATCTCTGTGTCAAATATTGATTGATGTCACCAGTTATGGTGGCGTTGCATATCGGTGATCAGTTCTCATATGCAACGCACCCAGCATAAATTTGGTATTTTTCTTTGGGACCGTTATTCCTTAGGAATCATCGTTTGGTAAAAACTCATCAGTTAGAAAATGACAGGAAGGTGCTTTTTTGAGTAAAGAAATTACAAAAATGGTTTCATCTCAAATTAAAGTGAAGACTGTGGGGCCACATTGTATGTGCATAACATTCAAGCCATCTAACATATGAGCCGAATATAATGATAGCAAAAACAAAAAAGAAGGCTAATCAAATCATCGGATGGGCCACATTTCAATTTGGATGTTTTTGAGCGGTGTATATTAATTTTATGGGTTGGCGTATCTTTTGATTGGATTCTTAATATTTTTTGGTTCACCTAAGAATCATGTTAGTGTAAGCATGTTGGACGGGTTGGATGTTAAACACATACAAAGTGGGCCGAAATTCTGAATTCTCTACTTTGTAATTAGCAAAGAATCAAGGGCAATAATGTAATTTTTCCTTTGAAAAAGTCGTGGGGGAATATGGGATATTGGGCTAGGGGAGGATTATTAGTAAAGTCCGAACGTGGAGGCATTTTATGGTAAAAGATCTATTTTTCTTTTAAGAGTGCTTTATCTGTGGGCCACCATCAAAGAGGGTAGGGTTGTCCTATCAAGAAAACTTAGGATGCAAGCAAAGTTTGCGTACCTAGGTATGCAAAGTTAGGGTGAAAAAACATGTGTGGGCCCCACTTCAATATCTTTGTCATATTCCCTCTCAAGTGGAAGTGTGCATATTTAGAGGTGCAGCTGAGTAAAAGGATTTTTCAAAAATTTAATTTTAATTAATTAAAAGAATTCCATTTAGTTCTAGCGCTATGTTTCCATGAAAATAAAATCTACTTAATTAGATATATTTGACAAAGAACCGTTTGATCGCATGCCACTATCATCCTGCCAAGTAGGGGGCGCTTTTCCTCACTCTATCTCAAGTGGAGAAGGGTAGAGAGCCGCCATCAAAATCTTGGTATGGCCAAATCTAACCCTAAGCCATTCTAGAAGCAGACCACCAACCGCACAGAGGTGGACGTGAGGACCAGATGGGTTCTGGCCTGATTCCACCTCTATTCTCTTTCCTCATGTCCTCTCTTTGTACCTCTAGCTTTAGCTGGGACGTCCACCATAAACTCAACGCTTAACGCTCAACGCTCAAAAGCTTAGTGCCTCAAAGCTTAACCACTTTACTGAAAAATTCTTTTTGATATTTTTGGAAAGCTAACCTACAATGGGAATTGATACTCTTGAGGGGTTTTATTATAAAGTTTGTCCTTTCAAAGATATGTCCAGCATGCTTGAGTACCTCTACTAGGGATGCGTGTCGAATCTTTGGTGAAACTGGTTGTTACTGAAAATATGCAAGGGGTTAATCTATCTTTTCACAGGTGATGACTATGATTGGGACCCGTCATTATTGGAAATGCAGTGCAATTGATGTGTGGATTTGATTTGTTATCTTGCAATACAACGGTTATAATTTGGATCGTCTTCATTGGGGTAGCGTGAAATATTGGATTTTATTATTTTAAAGACTTGATAGCTTTGATCGAGTTTTACTCTATTGGGGATTTTGGATTTTTTGCACCTTTGATAAGCGTATTCAGAGTTAAGATCCACTGGGAGATTTATTCTTTGTTTGTTAATTTGGGAGTCTGATTGATGGCCGTGATCAAGATTTCAATCCACCAAAGGTGTTTGATTGGTTCCGTCGTTTTAATGGTGCAGTCGGACTCACTTGGGATATTCTACCAAGGCATTATTTTTAAAATGATCAGACCGTTGGCGATCTGGTCAGATGTTTATTTGAATGGTTCAGTTTTGGCGATAATTTTGGCCAGAATCCCAATTTGTGGTCGATCAGGTCCTTTGTCCCAATATATGGTTGTGCCTCCAGTAGGAATGGAGAGGTGAAGTGTGATCCAGCCGATAATTTATTAGGGTGATCAGACCGTTAATCTTCGCCAATATTCCAATCTGTGAGGGATTGGATCCATCATCCCAACTTGGGGGACTCCTTCAGAGAGGAAAGGGCTAATGGTGATATATTTTAAGTTTTGGGAAAGTGATTCAGCCCATGGAACTGTGATTGATGGTGGTTTTTTTTAAACATTTTTTTGGAGTTTTGAAAGATGATCAGGTCTATCGGATCGTGAATCGACGCTCATGATTGAAGCCAATTTTTATTAAAATATTTTTAGAATTTTAAAAGATGATCCTATTCATCGGATCGTGAATCGACGATCATGATTGATGTAATTTTTGTTAAAATATTTTTGAATATTTTGAAAGATGATCCGGTCCATCGGATTGTGAATTGATGATCGCAATCAATGCTGATTTACTATTAAGAATATTTTTGAGATTTTTTAAAGATGATTCAGTCCATCGGATCATGAATCGACGGTCACGATCGGTGCTGACTTTTATTAAAATATTTTAAATTTTTTTTGAAAGATGATTCAGTCCATTAGATCTTGAATCGATGGTCACGATCGATATCGATTTTTATTAAGAATTTTTTTTAGATTTTTAAAAGATGATCTGGTCCATTAGATCTCGATATGACAGTAGCGATCAACGCCGGTTTTTATTAAAATATTTTTGGTTTTTCAAAAGATAGTTTGGTTCATCGGATCGTGAATCGACAGTTACAATCGATGCCAATTTTTATTAAAATATTTTTGAAAATTTTGAAAGATGATCCGGTCCATCAGATCATGAATTGACAACCATGATCAACGTCGATTTTATTTAAAATATATTTTTAAAATGTTTGGATTTTCTCTCTCCTCTGGAATATATGTCCAATTTCTTATGAATTTCTCACGAGATATGCTTTTTTCTCAAAATTTCAAAACTTCCCTCTCATTTTTGGAAATTTTCTCTCTTCTTCTCTTTCATCACCTCATATCTTCTTTTCGTACAAGAACCTCTTAGAAGAACCCTTTCCAATGGCCTCCCCTTCCCAAGGGAGGAGGCCTTGTCAAATTGAGGGCTGGAGAGAATCTCCTTCCCCTTCGTTTAGAAAGCCCCTCTTCATTTGGTTTTTCTCTAGTTTCATCTTATCTTCTTCCTTTCTCTCTTAGTTTTCCTTTTGGGTTTTGTTATCTTCCAAGCCTCTTAATGGTGCAACATAGCAAGGATGTGCTACCCAATTGGTCTTAGGTAAGCCACCTCTCCTCTTTTCACTTTATTCTTTCCTCTCTCCAATTTATTTCCCTTTGCAAGGTGTGGACAAGATTTCGCGTGAGATCAAGGCTAGCTTGGTGTATATTTGAAGTTTGATTGAAGGTAATAGCACGTGTGGATCATGGAGCGCTTCTTTCTCATGTCTCCTCTTTTGATTTTTCTTCTTTCTTTTCCAACCTCTCATTTGTGAAAGGTGGCAAATTCTCATGTGTGTGCATGCTTTCATGGGATTTTGTCACCTTAAGAGGTGTAATTGGGCCATTATTAAATGGACCGAAAGCAAAGCCTGATTTTTTGTGCATTTGAATGAGTCGGGGCTTTGTTTTGGCTCCCTTTCTCTTTCTTTTCTTTCGCATGCTTTTCGTTTCTTTCAATGATCTTTTCTATTTTTCTCTTGCTTCCTTTTGTGGCTTGGGCAAGTTAGGGACCCACATCAGATTTTTTCCTTTCAAAGGAATGGGCTAGGACCATCTAGCAAGCCCATGCACATGCGCTTTGGATGGGGCCAAGTTCATATATATCTTTTGAACTGAAGTGGGCCACCAATGTCTTTGTGCTCATGGTAACACTTTGTTCAAATGACTAAGTCCTTTGGAGTTGTTATGCTAAATGAACTTTAAACTTGCATTTAGGTCTATATAAGTGTTTCATGTGGGCAAGTTGGTCTCTTATGCCTTAATGGGCTATGGTTTCAAGTCTAAGCCCATGTTGCACACTTATGTAAGAGACTTAGTCATTTGATCTCAGTATCACTTGTGGGCCTTCCCTTACTTTGGTGAGCCCACTTGTACTTTTGGCATATGGAATGATTTGATTTCGAATTTGTCACTCTCCCATCATGGTGACAAGGGCAAGTGTACCAACTTCTATTAAATTTGGTGAGTCAAGTGATCATTCCCAATAATTTTCTTTTAGCCCATCATGGATGTAAGAGAGATCATTTTGACCATTTGGATCTTAATTTTACCATTAGACCCATCCATTGGCTTTTATGCCTCAAAATCTGGACACACAGTGTGCACCCTCAGGCCCAGGTTATGGGTTATGACTCGTGCACAAAAGCACTTAATTCAAAAGTCAAATTGTTATAGAGGCATAAGATCATATATGTACTAAGTTCAAATTATCATTTGACAATAATTAAATAAAAATACAATCCATACACAATGGTCTACCCATTTGGGACTTATTAATAATGTCATCAAACGAAAATAAAACAAAAAAAAAATGATAGAAATAATCTAAATGTCTTGATTTGTAGCATTCATTTCTTCCTTCGTTAAGATACTTGGTGGTTCCTCCACTTGTTCAGGTTCCTGCTCATGTATATCGTATGTACCATATGTATATATTTACTTCCGTCAACGGGGAAGTCCAATAAGTAACCCAATATGGTTTACATGCATTTCAATTAAGCAGGATAAACATATGCCTCAAATACAAGTAATACATAATTAATGCAAGAATGAATTTAATATGAAATGATGTATTAAGTGGGCATGTATTCAGTCTTTCACTTGCTTCGATTGGATCCCATCAATAGGCCCCCCCCTTCCTTGTAGGGTGGACTTCCACATATTAGTGGGCTTCCAGGATAGTCCCTGGGTAACCAGGTACTTAAGTACCTATCGGTCTTCCAGAGTTGTACTCTAGGCAAAATAACTTATGAATGCGTCAAATAATTCACATCCGTACAATAATTCATATTCGTACATTCCATCTCTCCTTTTAAGAGACAACATTTTATGACATGTATTATAACCGGCAATTATTTGAATAATATTTAAATGAGTATCAATCAACATCACATATTATATTTATCACACAACCCACTTATTTAAAATGACTAGGAAACGTGTTGGGATGTACTCACCTTTTGTTGGGTGATGTGAAATCCAAAAGTTACCCCACCTCCAATCTACTAACAAATCCCTGTGCATAAACAAGGTTTGGCATAGTCCTACGAATAGTCAAAAAAGTTTCCTACATCAATATATAAATAGTATGGTTGTGAAGGTTAATTTGAATACTGTAAGTGGGTATTACTTTGTATTTTGTTTGCGACAACTCAAACGTTAGTCTATGGCTTAAAATGACTCATGTGTGGTTAGTCTCGATTCCATGAAATATAAGCAATCTAGACTAATACGATAGTTCAGAATGGATTAAGGTTTCTAATGGTTTTAGGAAATCATTTATAGTTTAATGATTTGTTCAAGGTATGTTGAGTTCGGGAGTGTTTCCATATTGATTATTCGAACTAATTCACACTCATAATTTCTTACGAACATCCTTATGACAATTATTTATCATCAGTCATTAGTTTGATTAATCGCGAAACATACCTTTAGTATAATTATTTGTAAAATAGACCACAGACATAATTATCTGTAAAGTAGTCTAAGTACATGACTATTTACAAAACGGCCCATGTACCACTACGCCAAAATCGCATTTTTGCGACGGACCAAGTTCGTCGTAAATTGATATTAGCGACGGACTTGGTTCGTCGCATGGGCCGTCGCAGTTTACTATGTGGCAAATTTTAAACGGCGAATAATGTCCGTCGCTTTTAAACGACGGATTACGTTCGTCGCTAAATTATGTAAAGCGACGGATTTAGCGACGGAATTGGTCCGTCGTACAAAATTGTTGCGACGGATATCGGTCCGTCGTACAAAATTGTTGCCACGTATATTGGTCCGTCGTTAAATTTATGGGCGACAGCGTGATTGCATTTATTTAGGAATTTTAGCGACGGGTTTGGTCCGTCGCTAAATTTTCTCAACGCCCACCTACTACGTTTGAATTTATTTTTGAATCTATTGCACCTGATAGTCATCCAAATTATTTAAAAAAAAAAAAATTAAAACCTAACAAATCATAATTATATCATATATGAAACTTAAAGTCCTTACATTTCTAGTGAAAAATAATATTAATATTTGTTACAAATTTACACATTGAAGTGAACCATTCTCCATAGAATGAGCAACTAGGCTTTATTTTGTTCCCAATATTGAAACCAATCTCTTGACCATACGTGAAGCTAGCCTTCATTTCTAATCTTTCCTTTATAGCTACTTCCACCTCATACGTTAGCAAATCCATCAACTGGCCCACCTGCAAAATCCAGAATATAAAACATAAAGAGTATCAGTATTATAATGTAAGAACAAAAAAGGAAAAACAACAACAAAAGACAATGAAGCACCACCTACTAAGAAATGCTAGGTGACAAGCTTGATAACTATTATATATGCATGATGAAGCTTCAGTACTGGGATGAAATCGGAAACCTGGAGGCAATTCCATTTGATCCACTTTGGATAGAGCATTCACAAACAAAGCCAGCAAGCAGAGAAATTTTTAGTCAGCAGAGTCGAAGTAAGAGCGTGGACTGATCTGAAAATAAAAATAGAAATCCAAAACTGATAAGCATATAAATGTATTCAGCATCACTAAACCAATTTACAAGCAAGAGAAACGATAGTTACTTGGATTGGAGGTAACTTGGGCCATTCCACTGCAGACATGGCAGGCATGCAATCGATCCAGTCTGTCAAAAAAATATACTGATCAGAGGATCCTGAATGTGCGATCGATAGGCATTCCCACATTCAATTGGACTACTGCAGGTTTGGGCAACCGTCCATTGAATTCACCAACCAGACAATCAATCATCAAATCACTGAGGTTTTGTGGCGATGCCCACACATGGTCAGGTGCACAATTTGGATGGTCTGGGTTAAGTGGAATGTGCCATGTGTAGAAAGATGAGTGCATAACAATGGTTAGCCATAGTCTGCTAAAGTATCATACAATTCCTCAATAAATAAAAGCAGAAAATATGAACTACCAACTTAATCACGAATGACAAAAACGGTAACCCTCTTTTTGGCCTTTAATAAAATCAGTATCTTTAAAGAAAAAGGGTTACCCACCAGTTAAAATAATAAGAATAAAAAGATATACTATCCTAACAATTAAATTCTCAGGTTTTTTATTTGTACATGTGGGGCCTATGTTTTCATCATCCAAACCATTCACATGACTGGTCTCAACGTAGAGACGTAATGCTATCGAAATCTCTAAGATTGGTTGATCTAACCATTCAGCATTCATCCTCTTCTAATAATAACAGTTACAATGTTTTCTCTTAACCGTGTGTTAATAGGCATTCATAGGCCACCATATCGAAAGGTTGTGATCTTTTAATCTGGAAGATCCCTGGGAATCACTCATCCATGGTGGGGCCTGTCAGATTAATGGTTTAGATGACAAGATCGTGGGCCCCTGCATGTGCAAGATTCCTGTGTGTAAGCACACTATAGTTTGGCAGGATGACCAGGATCCTATAATTCTTCTTAATAATAAGCAAACATAAAACGTTGGATCAAGCAATTTGTTCACCAGAAC